>CM067377.1:133401041-133863336 GCA_034510155.1 Eucriotettix oculatus
CACATCCAGACTTTTCATTTGTGTTCCTATGCTATTAAAAGGAACTTGCTAGTTTCTGAATCGCCTTCATGTAGCCTGCAACCCCCCTCCCCACCCCCTCCCCCACCAAACTACAAAAACTTATACACCAGTATAATATTTAAACTATATATATGTAAATTTGAATCAAAAAATTATTTATATAGGCCTATTTGAAACTGAACTTCATTTCTGGATATTCTGATAAGTAATTTATTACGTGATTTTCTTCAGAAATTAATTTCAGCTTTTGCAGTTGTATAAGATTTATAGCTTCGACAAAACCCCTTTGACAGAAGAGATTCTTCCACAGATACAATATTTTACTCTTGAGTAAATTCCTCATCTTTATTAGGTTTTAGCCAATTTCTTTTCGGAGCCAACTACAAATGACTGCAAAATTTAAAACCAAGACCTCGTTTCTAATTTCTTACCAAACCAAATAAACCACTAGTGCATAAGCAGTAATCTTTTTATTAATTCATCAAAAACATTTAAAACTGTATCCTGATAAGGCCACCTACAGATGTGTCACCACGTTCTCTCTGACAGTGCTGTGGTTTCTGAAGTTCATTACTGTTGGATCCTTGAGCAACTTAACATAAAATTTAATTGATGCAAATGAAGATAATAAAGAATAGATATTAATTTTTTGTTTAACACATTTTTTTTAAATGTTTACAAAATTTAATTTACATACATCATTTATTGAAATAGATATTTTAAAATGTATGGAGAAGTTTGTATTAATTTGGATTCCCAATTAATTATTTTGATTTCTAAAGAAATAAACTAACAATAAGTCAAGTAATTAGTATGATAACAAATTCTGATTAGGTTATTTGCTCCAGAAATTGTAAGATTAAATTTATAATCTCTGATAAATATTGTATATTGTAAATGAATGGACATTAAGCAACTAAAAAACTTTGGTTACTACAATATTCATAAATATGATGACATATTCATTTTTCATTGTAAATATGAAATTGTGCTGATGTGTGGCATGTTTTTCTCCACTGAAATAAAATAAGCTTTATAATAAAATAAATGACTTCAAATTCATTTTATTTTTTAAGAGAAATAATCTTGTCTAATTTGGCTTTTTAATTCAGCTGCATAGAATCAGTTCAATTATTTTTAGTTGCGTGTAATTAATTGTCATACTTGCCAAAAACTATTTTCATTACTAAGGGCTCTATAAGCTCTTTGCAAGTCAGAGAGCTTAATATTATACCATAAGTTGCTTCCTTCACACATCCCCATGAGTCTCAAAGATCCAGTTGGGGTTACACAGCTTGCACACTCATGATATAGTATCCCAGTAAAGGTGTTTATGGCATGGCTACTTCTTATCTTACGGTAATTCTTAATATGGTTGTGGACCTTGTCGTGAATCCAGCTCTGCTGGCTTTGTTTGTGTGGTAACCATAGATCTGTGGAACTTGGTATTGTTAATTCTGTTTACTATCCACCTCTGGTCTTCCTTTTCTTCAAACAAATGACTGTACCAAAGAACCAAACAGAAACAGTATGACAAACCATTCTTTTTCTGAGTAAATTATATATGACCACAGGCTTTGTCTCTCAATAAAGCTTCTGTTTCATTCACTGTAGTTCTTCCTTCACCTTGCAGCTGCTATACATTGGGAATCTTGGGCATTGACTTCTCTGGTTGAACTGGAATGAGGTATGCAATTTTGTCACATCAATAACTCAGCTGGTGAGAAACTATTTAAAAGCGGTGTAGCACAATAGTACTGAAGTACTATGTATAGCTGAGGAGATTGCGCTTATTGTGTGTCAAAATGATGAGTAGTGCATAACTTCCCCAATATTGTAGTTGGGTCAGTCCAGAGTTTATGTCTATTCTTTGTTCAGTTAAATAAGTAGTGTAAAAGAAATTCTGAAACCATTGGCACTAGGAACTATATTGCTTTCAGTTCAGGATATGTTGTGCTTCAAGAAACTCATATGTAAAAGCTAAGAGTTAATAAGTATGCTAAAAAGATGCTGCCTCAATCAGTATATTCCGTATATAAAAATTTAATATATCCTTTCATCATGACAATTGAGTTGCACAGGCACGCTCGAAGGAGAAGTTCCTTCTCAAATGACAATGCTCCCCTCTAACTTCTCCTTTCTATACTGTGCATGGGGTATGCCATGTTATAGCTCATGAACTGTAAGAATCTGTGCCATTCCTTCTTTATGATAAATAATCTTGAATCAATTAATATGTTGCTCTGTGACAGTTTAGAATGGAGGTTTGATATGTAAAACCCTATTCCTGTGCAAATTCCACAAACTTTTAAATCAATAATGTGCCATCAGTGGTCAGTGGTGGCTGGTGCATATGTGCTACAGCACATGAATTAATTTAGGAGGAATTATTTATTTCGTAATTTTAAGAAACTCTAAAATAAGAGTGTGAATTTCTGATTTGATTTCGAAGGCTTTAAACTTGCAGCATGCTACCTCCCATATATCTTGGCTATATTCTTTATAGTGCAAGAATCTTGTATGCAATGAGAAATGCACATGAACATTATTATCATTTCACCCCATTGCTCGTCAAGGTTCCAACAGCAATATGAGCTACAGAAACCACAGCGCTGTCAGAAAGAACGTGCTGACACATCTGTAGGTGGCCTTATCAGGGTACAGTTTTAAATGTTTTTGATGAATTAAGAAAAAGATTACTGTTAATGCACTTGTAATTTATTTGATTTGAGAAAAGTTTATTAAAAGAAAAAAAAGTTTAACAGGCTGCATTTCAAATACTTTCATAATTCTGAGAAAATAACCATACTATCCTGCATACAATATTTCCATAAAATGTGACGTTTTCCTTTCTTTATAATATGTAATAAGTAAACATTGTCATGTTAGGAATTTGTGCCAATATCATTTCATTTTTTACAATTTTAAAATTTGTGTTGTTATTGTTGTTGTTGTGGTTTTCAGTCCTAAGACTGGTCTGATGCAACCCTCCATGGTAACTTACCTTGCACAAGCCTTTTCATTTCCTCATAACTAGCACAACCTACATCCTCCCTAATCAGCTTAGCATTTCCATCCTTGTCTCTTCTGTTATTACAACACACACTTCCCTCTAATGCTAATTTTGCAAGACCTTGTCTCTTAAAATGTGGCCTATTAATCTATACCTAGTCTTGGTCAATGTCCTCCATATTGTTCGCTTTTTCCCTATTCTGTTTAGAACTTTCTCATTAGTGATTACACCACGCATCTATTTTTCAGCAATCGCCTATAGCACCACATTTCAAAGGCTTTTATCCTTTTCCTTTCCGTAGTTCCTATTGTCCAAGTTTCGCACCCATATAACGCTGTTCTGTTTTAGAACTTCCTGGTTCGTTACTCTTTTCACCATCGGATTTTCAGCATTCTTCTATAGCACCACATTTCAAAGGCTTTTTCTGAAACTCCTACCGTCTGTGTTTCACACCCATATAACCCCATACTCCATACAAACATTTTTAGTAAGTATTTCATAATATTCATATTATTTATAAGTAAATTCCTCTTTTTTTGGTGAAAGCCTTTCTTGCTTGTGTTATCCTACTCAATGTCTACTACACTTCTTCACACCTAGTTATTATGCTGCCCAAGTAGCAGAATTCCTTAACTTCTTTCAAATATCCCTTCCCAATATAACGCCCTTTGTTATTCCACTGTTTCCCATACTACACTCCATTACCTTGGTTTTCCCTCTATTAATCCTCATATTGAACTCTTTCTCCAGGACACCAATCATGCCATTTATTGTGGTTTCCAAGTCTACAATATCATCGCAAACCTTAGGGTTTTTATTTCTTCTCCTTGCAGTATGATTCCTTTTCCATATTCCGTTTCAACATTCTTCATCGCCTGTTCTATATATAAGTTAAACAACATGAACGACAGACTGCATCCTTGGTTTACTCCTTTCTTGATTATGGCATTCTTTTCTTCATCTTCTATTATAATTACTGCTGCCTGTCTTCCGTAGAGGTTATGTATAAGCCCCTTCTCTATATATTATCTATATTTCATGTCATGTAGACAAATTTAGAAATGTAGCATATTACAGATCATGGAGTATTAACAACACTTGAGATGTTATAGAATTATTATCTTTATACTTTTAAAATGTGTTCCTTAATTAATGTATTACATAACTTTAAATACTCATGAGCCACCACTGTCTGCAATTATTGTAGAAGACAACTTCTAGTGCAACATGTTTCTGGATATCATGTGCCACATAGATTCTAACAAAGTTACTGAATAAATTCGGATATAACGGCACTCCTGCATGCTCTCTGGACAATAATGTAATAAGTGAAATCACCCTTCAGGCTTGCCATGACTTTTAGTACGTAAGATGAGGACATGTTCGGTTATTGTAGCCCTTTCGGGATGGATAAGGGAGCTTACCTGCCCCCTTCAACAGAAGATTAGAAGTGTGGTGGCTCACCTGAAGTCAACACCTAATGAGTGTGTGGAGATAATGAAGAGCATTCTTAGTGATGGCCAGCCATTGACTGATTAGTCAACTTTCTGTCTCAATGATGGTCAGGACAGAGGCAAAGAATTCATGGGGGCTGGGAAGATGCACACATACATCGACATATTAACACACATATAACTCCACATGGTAACACACACTTGTACAACCTCATATTAATACAAGCACACACATCCACATCTTAAAACACATAATATGGGTTCACAAGTACCATTTCAATTAAGAGTTGTTTGTTTTCTTTTGTGAGGGGGGATTACTAACTATAGGATTTTGACTGCAAGACATGTTGGAAAGATATTTCCCATAGATGGAACTGAGTTTTGGAAGAATCAGGGGGAAGGGCTTTGAGGAGGATCAGCATGAAGCACTGGTTGAAATTAATAATTTTGTGGCTCTAAAGATGGACAGCAGTAGGAATTTTAAAAGTTTTTAAATTTTGACTGTGCTGCAGTGGTGGGAAATCAATCGGTCAGGAGTCTCTCTATCTGGCCAATGTAGAAGGCTGAGCAGAGTGTGGTTGTATGGAGGAGAAGCAGGGTAGTGTTCTTTGTGGGATCCTGAAAGATTATGGTAGGTGGAAGTATAGTGCAAATACAGCACTTGTTCCTAACACAAGGTTTACAGCCTCTTGTGGGTGGGGGACTGGGGGTATTGGATTTGTAAGGTTCAACCAGAATGCTGCAGAGCTTGGGTGGGCACCTAAAGGCAACCCTTGGACTGGTGGGGAGTATGTTCATAATTTATGGGTTTGATTGCAGTCCAGGCAGACAAAAGAGTTGAGTTTACATGGTCTATAAAAATAAGTTGTTGTTAGGAAAATACTATATACTATTCGTTGGTCTAGTGTGGGATTGGAAACTACCCTGGAAGAGGTCTGTGTTGTAGTGTAACGCTTCCCCCCCCCCCCCCTCGGATCATTTAACGTCGCAATGCCGGCCCGGGCGCCACTGCATATGCAGAATTAATATTTTTTCTCTAATAAATTATACAGCAATCGCGAACCGCAAGATCCCGAGGGAGATGGCCAGCGTCGAGCCAAGACACGTGAGTTTTTAGTCGAGCATGAGACTCTCAGGGGTCTTGGCTTTAATGAATTAATTAAGGGAGGGATGATATATTCAATAATTAACAAGGGTTTACAACAATTCAAACAATTTAATTTAATATTTAATTACCAGCGAAAGCCCACTCCGACTCCACAATCATTGAATGTTGCGCACAGTCATCCGCTCAGCTATTAAAATTAACCAAAATAACCTAATCTAAAATATGATTACATATATTTTGAAAGTTCATCTAAATATGAGACTGTTCACCGTAACTGGCGAAATGCTATATTGTCTGTCGTTGCACACACGCAGTAAGAAAGGGGAAGGGGAGGGCTTACGGTTTACAGTTCTCGGTGCGGCAGCCAAGATGTCCACGCTCCGCCTTGGTCCATTCATTCCGGCTCTTCGGGCTGGTGTCTCTGCTCTCCAACAATCGCTGTCCTCCCACCATTTACAACAACACAATCTCCATCTCCTTTGCTGCCTCAATCTGAACTCCTATTCTCCAAAAACTCCTGTCTACCTCGCCGTTCTCAGCACCAATCTCCCCACCGCCGTTCACGGCCAACATCCATAATAATAATCTCCACACCGCCGTTCACAGCTAACATCAATAATAATAATAATCAAAACCTCCACACCAGTCCACTCTATTTTGTGTGTTCCAGGCCTGCCCCCACTTCCTGAGGGTTTCCAAATCCAGCTTCCGGTCCAGATGCCTTCACACCGCTCCCAGGGCAACGACCGTCCACGATCAAAACATCTGACCTGCCAAACACAATGGTCCTTAACTGTGGATTGCTGCAACGACCGGCTGTGCACTTATCTCAATGGTGAAAATTATAACGCGCCTGAAGCGCAAAATGACTTATTACAGTAGTTCCTATTGAGGAATACATTGAAGATGTTGTTGGTGTATGACAGGCTGTCCCAAGTGGTACAGATGCTAGCTCCCCTCAAGGGGGAGAGGGGGAGAGAGAGAGAGAGTTGTTGGCCTGGTAGTAAATGCTAGCTGTGCAGCAACTTTTACTGTTAACATGGTGTTTACCAGCTTTACACTTCAGGTTAGCCACCACCTTTCTATCTTTCTTTCGTTTCCTTACTTTTTATTTTAATTATATATATAATTAACAAGGAAAGGAAAGAGAGATAGAAAGTAGATGACTTTCCTGAGGTTCATAGATGGTAGGCAACTTGTGAAGTTTGGAGTTATTTAAATTTTCGGAGGCATGCCCCCTTCATCAGAAAGTTAGGAAGACATTTCCAGTGATCGGCTAGCTGGCATCGCAGCAATTTTTGGCTAGCAGCACAGCAAATTCTTCCACCATGGTTTGGGGAGCAAGTTTAGTCTAGCCACAGCCTCGCTCACAGCAACACGCGCCACAAGCTACCTGCAGTAACGCACACGTGGCGAGAGCTTGTAGGTTATACGTTTGATAGGATCGATCGGTGTTATAATTGCACTGCCCCAATAGTAACCCATAAACTCATTGAGCATCCCAGGTCTTTGAACCTTCTAAGCATATTCTCTACAAAATTAAAATTAAGATCTTTCTGGTTTCCCAAAAACTTTGTAACAACTTATTTGAAGGAATTTCAAGCTGTTTTCTCAGCGTTCTCCATTATGTTTCCAAAGTTTTCGTCTTTCATCAGCTTTCAAAGATTAGGACTAACCAAAATACTTTTCTTCCGCTTCGCTTCAAAACGCTCAGGAACATTTCGTTATTGAATTAGTCAATAAGAAAAATGTAAAAATATATGAATTTTTGTAATAAATTTTGATCAATAAAATTATTATTATTAATGTTTTAATAAATCTGATTACTTAACATTGGACTACATTTTCAATGCAGTTTTGAAAAGTTCACTTTTCGTATCAATTGAGATTTTTTTTCATTAAAAAATGTTTATCAATATATGCGCGCATTGGTATTCTTGAGTAAATTCTTAAAAACGGTCGGTCTCTTCTAAATGCTATTTTCGGTTGAAATAAAATTTATTATATTCATTTGGAAAGTCAGTCTTTATTATTCTAAGAAATTGATGGCGTTTTTAAATATGCATAAGACTTTATGCCAGAAACATAAAAATCAGATTCAGGAATTACGTTTACAAATCATGTGTCAATTTGTTAGTTTATTATATTGTATGAGTACAAGTGTGACACTTTGAACCGGCATTACGAATTAAGTATACTTATCAAATGCTAAAAGAAAAAATATGAAAAAGTTATATTTAAATCATTCCCTTACTGAAACCAATATTGTATAATTTACTTGCACAAACTCTAAAGCCGATATTCAACTGGAACTTTATAAATGTTATTTATTTTTTGTAAAACATAAATAATTTATTTTTTAAACATATTACTAGCCTAAGGCTAGGTTTACACGGGTAGTGATGACTGCCAAAAAACGAGGGGCAGTGATGTCAGTGGCATGTCAACATACGTCAGTGCTGCACTGACAACTGCCAATCCATCGCTGACACGAGAGCACTGCCTCACCTTTCTTGGAGCGTGTCAACAGTATGTCAGTCATGACTGGCGTTTCCCCTCCACCGACCAAGACGCTGCCCACATGGGAAGCCAGTTAGTGGCAGTTACGGTTGTCAATTATCGATTGTGAACAGTGTGGCAGGGCTGACTATCGATTTCGCGATCTTAAACAGTTTGTATTTTGCATTTTCAATACGCGTGCAGTTTGGTATAGTGTGCGATTGGAATAACTGAACCTTTGTTGTGCAATTAATGTTTAAATTTTTATTACTATTTTCTGTAAATTAAATGATGTTATTACCAAAGGTTTATTAGCCTGTAAATGTTTACTTTTATTGATATATAGTTACATTTATTGTCACAAAGGGCTGAGCCCAGTGGCAAAATACAGTACATTCAATATTCCAATAAAAGAATACAAGTTAAAAATACTTATATTAATATTTAAAATACAAATACGTTTATACTAATTTTAAGCTTAAATATTTAACTAAATCATGCCCCTAAATGATTTTACACTCTTCGGAAAAGTCTACTAGACTTGCAGGCAAATACCAGTGACTTTAGTACTTTGTATTTTACAATATAATTATAATTGTTGTTGGCATTTTTTTGCTCTCACTGTTGTGAAATATATTAGCTACATGTTCAAGGGAAAGAAAATATGTCTATTTAAATGACAATCTCAAACCTAGTTTAAAAAAAGTAAAAAATTGTATTTGTTGATAATTTTCCCCAACCTAAATAAAGTGATCTGACTATGTGAAGAAAAAAAAACTATGGTTAGTATATAAAATACCCTCTTAACAGCATGTAAGAAATCAATTATTTAAATAAAAACGGAAATAAAATGTAATTAATTTTTTAAGCATATTAATAAATCATTTTGTACAAGTGAACATCACTCAATGTATATAAGTTAGGATGAGCAACACGGATCAGAAACGGTCTGCTTTTAGACGTGTACATGGGTAGTTAATGTTACTCCCGGACTGAATGAGTAGCTTTAGTGAGATATGTGATTACTCCTTGTGTCATGGTTAAGATCCCAATGTAGCAAATGAAAGGATCAACTCCTTTGTTATGTCTGTATCCCACTGAGCAATGATTACTAATAAAGAACTTAAGCATCAGTGTTAGAACACTTGCTGAAACACATACTCTCCTTCCCGCGGGGGGTTCATAATTGTGCCTTTTCTTCCCAATATGACCATATACTTGGTTTTTCTTCATTCATTAGTAACCCCAATTGTTAAGAGGTGGCTTCAAGTGCAAGAAAAGCATCAATGAGGGAGAACTTAGATCTAGCTATAATGTCCACATCATCTACATGTGCCAGTATAAGTTTATTGAATTGTGTCCAGTTTGTAACGAGAGTGGCTTGTCTGCCTCTGAGTTCTGGCAACCCTTTAGAGCGGCTCAACAATACTGCGGAGGGATGCAACACGCAGCAGTCTTGATCGCAACCAGTCGTTGTGTGGTCCTTTAACCCTTGTCACCCAATACACAGTTGTTTGCATTTTCGATTCCCTTACTGCCTTTTCAAGCACAATATTAAAAAGCGTGCTCGCTAGGGCATCTCCTTGCCTCAGAGATCAGGTACTCGCCCGTCAGTATCAAACAGTGAAATGGCAGCGTTTACGTCTCCAATGCCCAGCAGAGTTTTGTGGGAAAATTTCAGATTTACAATTATTTTAGAAATTTACGAGTCGATGCGCACTATGGTTTAGGGTTCCATGAAAATAATTCACTGTTGTAGAGTTGACTTGCCTGATAATTGACTGTTGCAGAGTTGATAAAGATCGGCTGACGAACTTCAAGTAGCCCTTTCTAATGGCACATGGGAACCCTTCAATCCTGAAACTGTTCGGTTGATGATTAGTTAGTAGGTTTATTGCCTGAGATGTAGAACAATTTCACCCACATATAAGCATTCTAATACACTTTTCCACATGAAAATTTTTGTGCAAACGCATAGGTACCGAGGTACGTGTAATTAAAACTGAGTAAATAGTGACGTCTCACGGTGTAACAATGTTGTGACATCTTCAATACTAGCGCCATCCGACGGGAGATTGGTAAACTACATCTAAATACTGCTCGCGTCGTCTGCTATGACGTAACGTCTCAGCAAGAACAACACGGCACTGCAAATATCTCGAGAATTTATGACTAAATATTTACTAAACAAAGTTGCTTGGAATAATTTCTATTACTCGAAAACGACCTTCTAAATTGTTTTCGGTAAATTTATTTTTTCAGTTCCGCGTCTTTTTGAATCGAGGTATGTGAACTATTCGTAATATTGGATTTAATACAATGCTGTTGCGATAAATAATTTCTTAACACTATCCTTTGGAATATGTAAATTATGCACAGTACTTATGAAATCTGACGACACAAATTTGGGAATCACGGACATCATTGACTGAGAAACTTTGTGGGAGAAAGTTGATACTGCGATGTCTTCGGTAAACATTATCTAAGTCAGAAAACTATGATGTAACGAAGCAACTAAACAACTGCTATCATTTTTACGTATTTCTAATGCAGCGTAATACTGAGTTTGACTTTTTCGTGATAATTTCACGAACGCCTATTCTAGCACAAAGACAAAGTGATTAGCTCTTGTTTATGGACATTATACGTGAGCGAAAACACAAAGGGGAAAATATTAAGCTTGACATAAACAATATATCGTTAATCGTTACTATGCAACATCAACATTCCACCCTGTCGTAGTTGCCAAGAAATGGCAGAGAAGTATAAACATACATGAGAATTCACTGCCCGTTCTCTATTGAGGGCAGCACTTCCACAAAGTTGTCAGTGAAGAAGTGGGCAGTTATCTGCCCATGATGTAAACGGTAGGCAGTGCACAGCCAACCCAACTTCGACGAACATCACTGCCCGTGTAAACTGAGCTTTTAGTGTTAATGCTTAAACCATAGATAAATTTAATCACAGGCGTATCGGCTTGTCGATGACTTGACCAAAGTATTCACATAACTGTCTTTGTTGAGCGTAGATTGTTTTTATTAGTTCATGTTTATTCTGCAAATATTTTGACGTCTGTGTGTGCTGTATATTATATGTTTCAAGAAATGGCTCGAAAGGGCTGCAGAATTTTGTTGGGTTTCGAAGACGAGTGTGTTACCGAGAAACATCGACATTTGATTAATTTTACTACAAACAAAATTGGTGGTAAACCGGTAAGATTTTCAATAAATTTAAATAATATTAAGTTTGATATTGCAATTGTATGTTGTTATATATAACAACCAACTTATTTCCTTTTACTTTACCCATTTCACATAAAAATTATTTTCGCTTTATTGCAAACAATCAAATTGTAACTAATATTACCGTTCAGTATTTGATGTAGAGTATTAGAATTAAACTGATCTTTTTTCATTAATCTAGACCAAATGTAATATTATTCATTGTAACGTTATAATATAAACTTATTGATTTTCAATTAAGAGGGTCTACCCATTTATTATTCTAAATTTGATTAATGTAATATACATAAACATTAAACTAATTTGTACTTAAATTAGAAAGATCTACAAACATATTATTGCAAATTTGATTAATATAATATGACACAACTTTAAATTTATTTGTACTTAAATCATAGAAATGTAGTTATAAAAATACTTAAACCTTTTATTTTTACTGTAATACTTTTAGGATTGGCCGACTGAAAAAGTTCCATATCCTTTGTGCCAATTATGTGGATTAGCCCTTCCTTTAGTAGTTCAGATTTATGCTCCTCTGGACGGGACACCATACCACCGAACATTATACTTGTTTGGATGTATCAACCCGAACTGCTGGAATCATAATGGAAGGTAGGAGTGCTTGTAATTGTTAAATTCATTGTGGACATTGGTTATAAGAATGGAACTGGGCTAGTATGGTAGTGTCGCCTCCTCTCTGCCTCTCCCACTTGCCCTGCTTGAAACACAAAACTTGAGCACAAAGAATACAATCTATCTAATGTATCTGACATTATGGAAACAATGTGATGTCGCAGGCATGGTGGGAGTGTGGGGTATGACTGTACCAAAGTGGTTGTTAGCCGAAATGCAAACACTCAAAACTAGGGATAAGCTTACTGTCTTTCTTGCACTAAAACAAAATCATTATCTCCACTCTCTCCCTCAGTCTCCATTACACACAGTACAATATCAAAATCATTCAATTAACAATTGATAATGATCTTATACCAATTTACATCTCACCTGTCTGTCCCATTAATTATATAAAACAAAATCCAAGCAGTAATCCTGCATAAATGCCTTCAGAACCATTTTGAATTTCTACTGCTATTAGTTATATATATTTCTTTTAGAATCAACTCTTTCTATAGTTATTAGTGTTAAAAAAATGATGAAACCAGAATCTATTTGTCTTTGATTGTATTGGTGGATTTCAGAACCATTTTTAATGCCACAATCTGAATTGTTTTGATTTAAATGCATAAATAAGACCATTTCATAAATGAAAATATAACAAGAAATTGAATTTCTACATACTACAGCTTACTTTGTTGGCTCTATTTTGAAATCTGTAGGTTAGCATGGATTCTGAAGAATTTCCACCAAAAATAATTTAATATTTTATTTCGAATAGAAATAGGCAGTGTACTATACACAACCTATCTTTGCTGATTTAATTCAAAAAGGGAACATAATTTACCTAATTTTAAATTCAAAGTTTTAATATTTGCATCCAATTAAAAGGTGTGTCTAGGCAGATGAGCATATGTGATGAAGTGCCATTTTAACCTAGTTCTGTTGTTTGCTTGTGTTGGTTTTTTTGTGTATTGTTTATTCCAATAGTCTTATTAGTGTTAAAAATTAATTTATTATCTAACAGCTAGGTACTTTGAGTTGTCATTGTAATATCTTTACTCTGTATCATAAGCGGTCCCATCAAGCACTAATTGGCCAATGTCATTACTGCATTATATTGCTTGTGAGGCTAACATACACAGTATGTAGAGCCTTCAAATATGTGGGAGGAAAACTTGTATTAATCCTTAGATGATCTTGTAATGTCCACAGCATCCGCAGCGTATTTCTAAGCTGTAAACAGCCTTTTTTATTTTAGTAATGCCTAAAAAACAGATTTACTTTTCCTAGAATATGTGAATATACGAGTCAAAACTACACATTTCCAGGTGCATAACTAGTATATTGCCTTTTAGCATAACTTGTAGACCTGTAGAAATCACGACTACTAAAGACTTAGTAATGCCAGTTTTCAATTATTTTATATTACTGGATGTAGTTCAAATTTTCAGTGTTATCCTTTTTTCTAAGGAGGTAGACAGCACTGAGTAAAGTGATAGTTAAGAGCGCTTCAGTCTACAAAATGTTGGCAATCATGTAATAAAATTTATATGCATAGGAAAGACTGATGATGACATTTTTGGCTTCTAAATAAGTAAAATTTACATCAATTTTTTATTTTGTGGAAGAATATTCACTTGTCAAAATAATAAAAAATGGAACTTCCATGCCTAGGAATATAGTCATCTGTGTGTGCATCCATTTTCACTACAACTTAACCCAACCAGGCCTGTCCCAACTTAACATCAACACTATAAAATAAATAATTGTGAAGTAAATTTAAAGGATTTTACTTATTTCATAAGGTACTTTGTATGTTTGATATATAATAAATTAATTTTGGCTTCTCAGATCAAAGTATGTATTCTAAAAGGACGATAGTTATAAAATTTAGTCTGGAATGCCTCAGAAAGCAAACTGTGGAAATGAAAAGGCTTGCACAGCATAAAATAGTATGTAAAGTTGTATCAGACCAGTCTAAGAACGGAATACTACAACAACAGTATAGTATAGAGTCTAAAGCATAACTTTTGGACAGTCGCTTAAGAAAATTGTGAAAGTCTTTTATTTATAAAGTGTGTATCTTATGCTCAGGTATATTGCCATATTAAATAACATATAAACAAGTAATAATGTATCATTGTCAAAATAATTGAAGCTTGATTTGGAATGGAAAGAAAGAAAAGTAGTGGCTTGTTTGAGATTTAAGCCTGGAGTTACCATTGAGGACAAGAAATAGTTCCTAAAATTTTTACGGGTGTCAGCCTCAATTTTCAGGACCATAGAAGAAACTTTCCAAAAGTCTACTGGCAAAGCACTTAATTCAACATCGACCCACTCACTTCCCTAATCTATGATGCATTACCTGTTGTGCATATATGTGTGATTATAGTAAATGAAATTAAGAATGAAGTAGAATTGTCAAATTAATAAATATGTATAGGAAATGGGGTAGAGAGTTAATGGATTATTTGTTATTTATGGCCATTTTCACCAGGTTTGTCTGAAAGCAGCTAACTTTCTCAGGGTGTCAGAGTATCTCGGCACAGTGTTGAATTCAAACACTGCTGGGATCAGCTGTTAGACAACAATATTCCATATCCAACAAAGACACCATTTTACTCTCTCCCCTCCTCAGGAAATGTCAGGCAGAGGAAAAATTGTGAGAAGTACCCTACGCAACACATACACTTCAGCATATAATGTTGACTTTCAAAGAGAGTAGGGTAGTGTGTGTGTTAAGACCAACCACTACCTACTTCCCCAGACTACGTAAACTCAACTCTTTCCTACATGGCCTACACTGGACTATAATCCAACCCTGACATGAAAAACATCCTCCCGACCATACTACCCATCTGTCCAAGGGTTGCCTTTGGGCGCCCACCTAACTTCTGCAACATTCTGGTTAAACCCCACACCCCCCACCCAAAATTGGCTGCTGTGTGGTAGAAATAGATGCCATGTCTGTCCAATACTCCCACCCACCACAACCTTCCAGAATCGCACCAACAGCACTGCAAACAAAATGAGAGAAAAATAACCTGCCTGTCCTCCCAAACCATCTAAAAAATAAACTGCACCTAATCCCAGCCTTCCAGATTGGCCAGACAAAGAGACCCCTCCCCAAATGGATTGCCAACCACCGCAGTACTTCACAAAACACAAATTCTTCAGAAGCTGAACATCTATGCGAACTTTCATTTCAGCATGTCTTACAGTCTAGACAAAGCCCTGGACTCAATATCCTATAGATAGTTACCTTCACCTTGCCCCCCCTCCCCCAAAGCACCTATAACAGCACAAGATCATTGGATTTTGTATGTGTGATAAAACCTGATGTGTGTAGAGATTTAGATTTATTGTTGTTTCCATTAATCCTCGATTGAGGAAATAGGATACGTCATACATTAAAAATGAACAAAACATAGTACATAATTAAAGACAAATAATCTTAAAATAAATTAATAAAAGAAAATGTATATAGACAAAAGTCAATAAAAACACAACATGGACACACGATGTCACACACACACTGGAAAACACAAACAAGCACACACTGAGGAACACGCAATGGAGTTTTAACTACTTGGAGCTCTGCGACCAGGAAACTGTCCTTCCCTCTGTCGTAGCTCCAGGCAATATATGAAACAAACAAACAAAAGAGCAGAAAAAACTGCATAGAAATTTTAAAGATATGTGATGTGCTATTTTACAAGGTAGCTCATTCAACACTTTTTGCAGGAACCTTGATTTAAATACTTGAAGGACGATTAAGAAAATACTGGGTATATGTGTGTATACCTTGTGGGTATGTGGTTTATTCAGTGAGGGGTGGTTCTGTGTATGTGTGAGTGTGATAATATTTAAATATTGACACATTTGAGGACGGATGTGTTTGAATGAGTGTGTGTCAATACGGGGGTGTTAGTATGCTAGCCAACAAAATTTGCTGCGCTGCTAGCTTAGTTCTGAAACAATGGACCCCACCAGCCACAAACTTTCTCTCTCAATGAGTGTCTGGGAAGAGGCAAGGACTTGATGGGGACTGGGAAGATGCATACAAACACCTTCATATTGACATACGTATGTACACTCATTCAAACACATCCATTCTTAAAGGTGTCAATATTTAAATACTAACACACTCACACATACATACAACCACCCCTCACTGCATAGACCACTTACACACACCTACTAAGGTATACACACATCAAGGCATACACACACATACCCAATATACATATATCGGCTAGCCGACGACAGGAAATGTCTTCCTAACTTTCTGATGAAGGGGGCAGTGCCTCCAAAAATTTAAAGAACTCCAAACGTTACAAGGTGCCTATTATCATTGAACCTCAGGTAATTCACTCTCTTTCCTGTCCTTATTAATTGTTTTAATTAATCTGACAATGTCATTTCCTGATGCATATGTATAAAACATAATTGATAAGGACAGGAATGAGAGAAAGAAAGGTGATGGCTTACCTGAAGTTTAAAGATGGCAGTCACCATTGCAAGTTGTACATATTCTTCATATTTTCAGAGGCTACTATCTCCTTTGTCATGAGATAAAGAAATGCACACCTACCCTATACATAGAGGCAGTTTGCTGCTAAGTTGTTTGTACACTGTTATAAAGAAGGGGGCTCAGGCTCACGAGAATTTACACATGACTGCATCCCAGCCAGTTGACATCTACTAATAATTTAAGGGAAATTGGCTGCTCTTTTTTGTGTCTCTTTCCCCACACTCATCATGTATTTACCAGCTTTTGTGCCTGTCATCTGTGACTTCAGGTAAGCCACCAGCTTTCTGTCTCTCTTTCCTGTCCTTATTAATTGTTTTAATTAACATGTAGGGCTTTGGTCTCTTGAATTTTCGGAGACCACCCCCCTCCCCCTTTTATCAGCAGATTAGGAATGCATTTTGAGTCTGTCGATGGCCGGCCATCCCTCAATGCTTCCTTAAGTAGTTATTGTTTAACGTACTGGCTTCCTAACAATATTTCGATCTACAAGATCATGAAGATTATCAGAAGCTGAGGTAAACAATGGCAAAAGTATGAAAAGGGGAACAGAGGGTTTTCCTGAGAGTTTTGACATTGTGAAAATAATTGGCGTGGGCAGGAATGAGAGAAAGGTTTACTTGAAATGGAAGTTTAGCATCATCCTACAGCTCTTTACTTAATCTTTCATCATTGATTTAGCTAAACCTGGATGGATTAGAATATATCTCTTCTCTTGTCTTATATTCATATCTCTGTTGTTCCAATATGGACTTCATCTACCACAGACTGTTCCTAAAATGCTTTCAATATGTATCAGTTCTTTAGTGTCATATTTCAGAGCTTCTATTTAAGTTTTGCATACTTCTCCATTTTTCCATACTAGTTATTTCTTAACTAATTAAGAAAATAATTGAGAAATACTTTTATATGACAAAAGTAAAATTTTAAGAGTATATTTGCATTTGAAATCTTAATTCTGTCTTTTAATTTTTAGCTGGCAGTGTATTCGTAGTCAAACGTTAGCCAATGGTCCTGATACTGAAGCTGTGACAATGACTACAGTTAATACTGGCAGTACAACTGATTGGTGTGATGATGCAGACGATTGGGATGATGAAAATACTGCCAATAATAATGAAGAAAA
This sequence comes from Eucriotettix oculatus, assembly GCA_034510155.1. Lineage (NCBI taxonomy): Eukaryota > Metazoa > Arthropoda > Insecta > Orthoptera > Tetrigidae > Eucriotettix > Eucriotettix oculatus. The sequence continues at coordinate 133,418,654 of CM067377.1, forward strand.
TGGAAATGTAATTGGTCGAATTGAAAGCTTTGATCAGTTTTCTGATGAAGAAGATAATGATGGTGAAGATTCTCAAGCTGATATAAAAATGAGATTGGGAAATTTAACTTTAGATGATCGGAATGCAAACTGGGAAGGTGAAATTAAAGGGGGTGCTGGTGCACAAGAAGGAGGTGCAGTTGGTCGTTTACATTCCCCTTCTGCGACTGCAGAAATTGAAGGTGAAGAGAGTGAAGTTGTTAGTATTGACACTCCAACAGCACCACAGTGCAATCTTATTGCACTCTTGCAAGAAGTAGCTCCACTCCCAGCTTCTCTTAATTCCAGTTCTGATGGCCACTTATCCAGATCATCTGACGTCCCTGAATTTTCTGAATATTTTATTTGCGTTGGCGAAGAAGATATTCTGGGAAATTCTCCTACAATAACACCCCTGTCAGAGCATGTACGTGAGCTACTTCAAGAGTATCAACAAAATAATGATGATATTTCACTAAGCCCACAGCAAGAAAAAGGTGCTGCCATTGGTCAAGGAGACCACTTGACACCTGAGAAATATGAGAAAACTTTACCACCCCATGGGGATAAGATGTTTCATCAATTCTTGATGCGAATACAACGCAATCCTGGACAAATTCTTAGGTAATCGTCCAATCATTAATATCTACCAGAATTTGGATAATTTTCAATTCAACATTATTCCCATACTGTATAACAGCATGCAATTATCCAGTACTTTTCTTTTAATATTTTTTTTCAAATTCAGTTCAAATTAGAAATAGTTCATATTATTATATAAATTATTACTGAGGTCAGACTTGATTAAGCTTTTATATTTATTTTCATAGTTAAAATTATATATAGACTAACTTTTAGTTTCATATTTTACAATTTCATTATTAATGTTTTCAAATGTTTATATAGTCCAAACCTATACTTGCAAATTATTTGTATCAAATTTCAATAAATACGTGATATAATGTTTTAGATATTGCCGTGAGCCTAATGCAGAACTTTTGCTGCATCCTATGAATGAAAAGCAAACTAGATGTCAGCATTGTTTTGGAGAACTAACATTTGAATTGCAATTGCTGCCTACTCTGATCTCAAAACTGAGATTAAAGGGAGAAGGAAATGATATACACTTGGAGTTTGGAACTGTCCTAGTCTTCACTTGCAAAAGAAATTGTTGGTCCCCGGGAGATGTTTGGCGACAAGAAAAGATTTTCATCCAGGCTGAACATATTTAAATTTGGGAAGATTTCCTTTGCCTTATACTTCTGATGCAGCAAAATAATAATAAGAGGTTCTTATAAATTGGAAAAATTTTGTGAAAATTGAATGTATTTGACTAATTTAAGGAAATATCTTCTCATAGAGGTGTAAAACACCGTTGTTAGTACTTGACCATAGATTTTATCTCTTATCATTCTATCTCGAAGGCATTCAGTAAACAATCAGTTCTTTTTTGTACAACTGCTATTTTTTTTATGAAGAATGTTTCATTTTACTTCAAGTATTTAGTTAGAAATGTAGCTGACTGTAGGATCAAAATTTCATTTGTTAAATTATTCACACTAAATGTTACACAATTTTATTGCATTAAAATCATTTAACAATTAAATTACACAACATTTAAAAGTATATTATATTATTACTTGCATTAACTGCAAGCATTAACTTCATAAAATAGTAAAAAATTGTGAAAAAATACAAATCTCAGAAAAGATTTGAAAACTACAACCTATATGTTAGCAAGTACACAAATTGTGAGAAATCTTTTCTTCTGGCTATTTCTGTCTCAAGCTTATTATCCTAATCCATTTGAATAGCTTACAGTTTGCAAGATTTATTTTTTTAATGAATGCACTGTTACAGATACAGCACAAAGTTCAAATTACCAATGTAATGCTATTTATTTTTTAAACTTAAAATCTAAACCTAAACACTTACATTGTGATATAGAAGTATGGTAATTGAGGAATTTATTAATTTCCCTTCATTGTTCTTCCAATCTTATGAAAATATTTTCTGATAAAAAGTTTTCAAATGGCAATAATGGATGAAAGAAGATATTCCTACAGTAAGTTCCAGAAAATTGTACAAGCAATATAGTTTCTGCATCTGTTATGTCAAAATACTTACAAATATAAATTCTATAGATTATATATATGTAAAGTACAGCTCACCTTTCTGTTAAGCAATTAACTCCCAAGTCAATACAATCTCTAGTTTTTCTTAATGAATTCTCATCCTATCCAGGTATACTTTCTAAGTAAGAAAATGTACTTATCTCTGTAACTAATTTTGAAAATTGATATGTTTCTAACCACTGTATTTCCAGTGAATAATGATGTAGAAAGAAGTATGGGAAATAGTTTTAGCTTTTATGATATATTACTAACTTTAAATTTGCCCAAATTATCAGTCAAACATTTCAGTTGCAATCTGCATTAATTATTGTCATCGTGAATCTGGTTAAAATGCAACATTGATAAATAAGTTGTAGTAAATGTAATTTGCATTAATGAATGTAGACTTTCCTGGTGTATGATTCCAATAAAATCTTCCCAGTTAACCTACTGGGTCACGCTTGTAAAAACACAACATTTCTGTGAACATTCTCTGCCGCCATTTTTATGAGCCTGACCCGGTTGGTTAACCATGAAGATTTTATCCATAATTTGCATTGTTTCCAAGTCTTACTGTAACATTCACCTTTTCCTTGCACAATATATGATTTGGTTTCATAACTGCACTTGTATGAAAACGTAGGTTTAAAATCACTTCCACTTATTATTTCAGTATTCATATCTTCTTTAAAATGTACTACATAAGTGGACACAGACTTGTACATCAAGCACAACAGTTCTGTGACACATTTTGTGAACTTGTTGATAAACTGACCTTAAAATTGGAGAAGGAGAAAAACTGTACATGTTACTTAAAAACTTGAAGTCAAGTTTTGTGGTTGTTGATATTAATGCAGTGTAAATTCAATGCTGTTGAGCAGGAAATAAGTCTTCTAGTCAACCCTCTGTGATAGTAAATTTTCTGAAGAATACTATGAATGTATTATTTATAAGACATTCTCATAATCACTCATAGATTATTAAGTCAAAACAATGTGAGAGCAGAATAAAAATGTTGCAGGTATGCCAAAAATGTAATAAGGCCATTAGTTTTTCTGAAAACTGTATCTTTTGAGGATTCTATTTAAATTGTTTTATGCATGTATGATTAGACTTTAAGTTTTTCTTACTTGAGGATCAAAAAATGTAAACTATTGTGCATTATTCTTCTTTCTTATCATTTTAAGCCATTTTTGCCACTAATGTCCTTTACTTTGCTGATATCTTGTTAGAAGGTTAGTGATCATACACTATATTAAATATACTGAAATGTTCCTGAAACTGTAAACTGACAAGTTATCAATTTTCATGAACCCTTAATGAGAAGTACTGCGTGTTAGTTGTTGAGGTGGAACTTTTTATATTTAATCAGTGAATTATATATTTATGAAATATATGGTTCTTATTGGTAATTTGAAAAGGGGAATTCTAATTGTACTGTGGATTGAGAATATTTCATAGTATATGAAAATCAGAATTTGTAACTTGTTCTGAGTGAAACAATTAAACATTTGATAAATAATAATAATGGATGTGTAATTCTGTAGATATGGCTGTGGCATGTTAATGAAGAATTTGAAGAAATTTATACTTTTGTGCAGGGGGCTGTTTACTTAGTCCTCTGTCTATTATTTGGCGCAAGCATTTGACAGGGTTGTAAAATGTATTTGCAAAATAGACTTCACAAGCTCAACTGCTTGTTGTACCTATAGTATTGGGTATTTTGTCTCATTCCAAATAACTTTGGTTGAGTGTGAAATTTGGAGTTAATACTTGTAGAATGTTTTGGATGTTATCATGTTTTCTGGGAAGTATTTTTCCCCCCACAAACTGTGGAAAAAGTACGTATGAAGCAGTAGTTGACATTTTCAATTACTTTTTTTGCAAGTTTTCTCCAATTTTTGTACTTAATTTCATGTTAAGGTAATATTTCATAGGACTGTATAATATATTAATTAGAAATATTGATTCCCCCATTCCTTATTTAAAATTGAAATAAAATACTTGACAACTAATATATTCATTTATTAACTTTATTTTCAAAAAATTAAGCTATGTCCGAAAGAATTTTCTCATGAGTATTTTACTTTTATTAAAGTGTAAGTTGATATTGAAATATTAATAATACCTATCATTATTATGAGAAAACCACATCTTTGTGTGGTAAATGTTGAACTATTATGTATAAAAATTACTAAGGGTCAAAATTTGTGCTTCATTGTTGATATCATTAAGTGACTGTCTTATTCCTTGTGTATTTACTATTTTTGTTTATTCTGTAATTATGTACATTTTACAATATATTTCAACCCCATACTTTTTTACCAGACAGGTAGTTCATATTTATCTTATTATTTCTCTGTTACAGCTCTCTTAATTTATACTAAAAGCACATTCATACATAGTATGTTTTCAATTGTTGTATAAAAATTCTCTATGTTTACTAAACTCTTTCAATTCAGGTTATTATTCTTTTTAAGTTCCTTACATTATTTATGTAAATGCTCCAATCTAAATAACCTTCATTGCAATTATATTCAAGTACTGCTTAAAATGTGTCCAAGATCATAATAATTCAGTTTCTGGAACAGTCTTCAAACTTCATTTATTTTTCCATATTCAAAATATAAATCGAATAGTGTTTTAATTTTACTCATATTAAAGTGGTATATTTTATACCGTTTTAATGTGTCTTTTATCCCCATTACAATGTAATGAAACATATAGCACTTTACTTCAAAGTAATTAAAATCTAAATATAGTCTTGTATGCATGCTCAGAATTTAAATGTTAGAAAATTATTAATTATGAAATAATTTATTTTAAATTTTTTATAAGGTTATACATGAAAAGTCCATATTTATTGTAAGACATTCACTATAATCCAACAGCTTCCTTAATTAGTGTATCTTAATATGTTTATTTAAGCCAATTGTGCTTTTTAATAAATAAATGTAATCATGCAGGAAATATAGTATTGAACATTAATTTTCCAAAATATTGCTATTTTATTTCAATTTTCGTTCAGTATACATTAATTGAATTTAACAGTCAATAATGTTCGCCTACTCATTCAATGGAAGTAAATTTTTAGTTTAAAATCTAGAAGCTGTGTTTGAAGATATTATTTCATGCACTAATTTTTGAAGATTTAAAGTAGTAATCATAATAAGTACATATATTTGAAGTTTAATAACTGTATAATTGTAAAACTTAAATTCGTTTCATTATTGAAACTTTTTAATTTGTGAATTGTTGAGTGTAGCATCTAATCTCATTTTCCAAACAAAATAAAAATGATAGGACTAAACTTTTTACATTCTTTCATCAGAGACAAGGAATAACTGTTTTTAGTAGAATTTGCATAGTGTTAAAATTTTAACTTTTCAACAGATGCAAATTGTTGTGCATGAATATTATAATTTTAGATAAATTATTACTAAATATGAGTGTAGAAGGTTTGTTACATTTTTACTCTTAGTAAATATGAATGGCCATTAATATTGTTCTTAAAGTACGTATTTGGTTGATGTTGAATGCAATTTGTTTAGTTTTAGATGAATCATAATTAAGTCCAAGGCCTTATATTTCTAAAGAATTGTATTAAAAAGCAGCATTGGGTATTTCAATGAAATATTTAACACATGATTATTTATTTGCTTTTCATTCGGAACTACTTCAACATGAAAAAATCTCCTCTTTTTTCAATTAATGCTTTCATATTACATGTTTAAAAAGTAAATGCAATTAGTCACTACTGTTTTTTATGTTTAAACTTTAATAAATAAATGAAGAATGAAATTTAAAATAGCTGCTATTATTTTTGTTAAGCATCCAATATCATTACTTAAAGAAATTGACAGATCAAATCTTTTTCATTGCATGTTCTTTCCTCAGTAACAATGAGTAACTGTTGTTATAGAATTTGCTTTAATTTTTTGTACAAATCTAGCACTGCTCTAATACAGTATACTGTGTTGTCATTTTTTATGACAAAATCTTAGTGGCACTACTAATATATTTCATTAATACTTTGAAGATATATTGAAAATGTTCATTAGTGACTTTTATATAGATATTGTCAATTTATTTCTAATATATATTTATTATATATACATAAGGGTCAGAAATGCAAATTCTCATGTGTTTCATTTTATGTCCTTTTGATGTTTAGCAGTAATAATTACAATAGTCCTTTACTTGCCAGAATGTGTGGGTAAAAGAGGACACTATCTTCACCAAAATTTTAATGACATCAGAAAAAAATATTAGAATTGCTGAGGGCACTTGCAACATTACACATTTCCTTGGGTTGAAATTGAGCTAATATTGAATTTAATAAAATAAGCTTTTTCAAAACAAAGAAACTTTTATTACAATAAATAAAACAATTACACGCCTCAAATTATTTAATTCACAATTGCATGCTATTTGAAATGAATAATTCAATTTAATATTTTGCCCAGAAGCATAACTTGTCACTTTTTACCCACATATTGAATTTAACAGTTGAAACTCAAGACTATAGGTTATGAGCAGAATTACTTTTATAATTACCTTTCTTAGCTATTCTATTTATTTAAATACTATACAAATATGTTTGTACTTATAAGCAGCAATATGTTTAGGCAGTGTTGTTTATATAAACAATTCTGAAAATTAATTATATTGGAGTTCTATAGAAAGAAATGTAACTCTGTATTTTAAATTAGCATTAACAGAATGTATTCTTAGTTTTTTGACAATGTAGTTTCAATTATTGGAGTCTGTACTAGGTAAGGTGATTATGAATTGTGAGAACATTTCAACAAATGTGGCAACTTTATATCATCATATAAGTGGCCAAATATAAAATAGTGATATTTGTGATACATTCAATGTGCATTTTAATTTCTATAGGGATTTACTGTGATACATTCTAGTCATTTCTATTATATACATTTACATAATTGTTTTTCTTGTATTAGTCTTTTTTGTTTTGAATAAAAAGTCTAAAAGTAAGGACGGTAGGTTTCCAATTTTTCTTTTCCAATAATTATCTTACATATGATTACTTGAGAGCTTTAGGACAGGTTCATAATAATTTGATATATGTACAAAAACAATAATATGGTTCACATTAATTTTTCCATACATCATCTGATATATTATGACTAATTGAAAAATGTCAGTCACAGTAATGTTTTTGTACATATTTCAGGTTATTATGAAATTGAAGTCTGAAAGTTCTTGGTTATTCATCTTATTCAATTGTAAAATAAATAAATAGCTAAGGATTTTGAAGAGCGCAGGAATAAAATATTAAGAAAAAAGTATTATCCATATCAGAAGGTAGTCTTGCAGGGCAAGAAAGTAGTAAGACAAGGATGCAGTCTACTCTTTAACTTATATATAAAATAGGTGATAAAGGAAGATGGAAAAGGAATCCTACTGCAAGGAGAATAAATAAAAACCCTAAGGTTTGCGGAGATATTGGAGTATTAGGGAAGTCAGAAGAACATTTGGAAACCATAATAAATGGCATGAATGTGGTCCTGGAGAAAGAGTTTAACATGAGGATTAATAGAGGGGAAACCAAGGTGATAGAGTGTAGTATGGGAAATAGTGGAATAACAAAGGGTGTTAGATTGGGAAGAGATATTTGAAAGAAGTTACGGAATTCTGCTACTTGGGCAGCATAATAACTAGGGCTGAAGAAGTATAGTAGACATTGAGTAGGATAGTGCAAGCAAGAAAGGCTTTCACTAAAAAAAGGAATTTACTTACGGCTAATATGAATATTATGAAATCCTTACTAAAAATGTTTGTATGGAGTGTGGCGTTATATGGGTGTGAAACACAGACAGTAGGAGTTTCAGAAAGGAAAAAAAATAGAAACTTTTGAAATATGGTACTATAGAAGAATGCTGAAAATCAGAGGGGTGAATAGTCATGAACCAGGAAGTTCTAAAACAGAATAGAAGAAAAAAGAGCAATATGGAGGACTTTAACCAAGAGAAATGATAGATTAATAGATCATGTAAAATTAGCATTGGAGGGTCACATCACAAAACTGAAAACTGCTACAACAAAACAATATATGTATTGGATATAAAAAATTTAAAAAGTCTTGTGAGTGTGTGACTTACAAGTGTTTTCATATTAAAATTTTTTAAGTACTTGGCAGTAACAAAGCTAGAGCTATTTGGAAGGAATTATTTTGTGTTGAAAGAAATCAAATGGAAATAATCAAAGATATCAGTAAACAATTAAACTGAGCAGTCAAGGAAAAACAAAAGAAGGGACGATAATTAATATTAATAAGAATCTACGGTCATTTTCAAATGAGAGCTGATTTGACCTTGAAGCTGTTCCTTGTGCCAATCAAATTCTTGCGGCTTTGTCATCTATTATTGTCCACGCAGCTGAAATGTTTGTTGAATTGGAAGCGAGACGATGTTACAACGTTTTGCTATTTCTCTGTTCTTATTCGCTAAACTCCGGAACTGCTCCCATTTCAAAAATGCAGTAGGTGAACTACAATGAGTGTAAACGACGATCGATGATAGATACCAGACTATCCAACGGAAATAAGCAGATAATAGAGGTCGGAGCTTACAGAATACGAACAAGATAGCTATGAAAGGGTATGTGGATCAGAAAGTCGAAGCGGATACGGACGAAATTCACAGTGTAATTGGAAAGTCGTCGTGTAACGAAATGATAAATAGAAATGTCTGGTAAGTTGATGTTAAATGCAGTAAGAATGACTGAGAAAAATTACGGGTCCATAGCTTTTTGTAACAAAAAGGATTGACATATCTGCCAAAAAGTCAGACGAGAAAGAGCTGCACGTTGAAGGTTAGGCCTGTGACAAGTTTCAAGTAGGCAATGAAGCGACGAGTAATTCTATTCCCAAATTTTCTGAAAACATTCGACTGTTTAAGCACCAGGAGTAAGTTGGCGCATTCTGAAAGTCATATATAGCAACTCCGATGAAACTGCCAGAAGACTCCAATCGTCTCGTTTCTGGCCAAGGTTCGCAAGGGAATATTTCAGAACCATAACCTATATGACGCACAACAATGAGCATATTTATATCGCCTAAAGTTTGTTTTTTATTCCGTAAGTATTGAAAGTTCAACTCAAAGATAATTTTCGAAAGAACTTTGCAAAAACATTCGCAGTAACATTTAGATTAGATTAGTCGTCGTACAGAATGAATAACTAAAATCCACAAAGAAAATTCATGTTAACGTAACTCGTCAACTTCTAAAGTCACTATTTTCTCTTTTGTATTGTAATTAACTTTTATAAGATAAAGAGACTTTCGCAAGAAAGCAAAAAAAAAAACGGTCAAGCATGAATGTGCCATCCAATATCAAATTGAATTTTATTCTTCAGAGTGCTTAGACGCAATTGAGAGTTATATAATAATATAAGTATATCTAAATAAAGCACCGTGAACAGAAAATAAGAGAAAAATATGAAACAGTTGTATCTGTCAAAACTATAATTCTAAATTATTTAGTTTCCAACGTGGACATAATACATCTACCAACTAGGAGGTATTTTGTAATTATTTTCCAGGGCTGCTAATTGAACAACGTCATTTTAAAGTCAGCCAATTTAGCAGTAATATTGAAAGTCTTCAAGTAAAGGTTTAAGCTAGTTATTGGGATGCGTGAGATCCTGATGGCTCGGAAGCGAGAGGGGTCTTACTCAGATAAACAAAAACATATGGGACTCACTAATATTTAGAATATGAGATCAAGAAAGTTTCTCTTATGTTTCATAAAATTTGAGAGCATATTACAAATAAATGTATCATTATATAATTGGCCCATTATAGGTAACAATTTTTTATGATGCTTATAAAAGTTCTTCTTGCATACATTGGCAGAATGCTATTAAATGTAGTATAATACCCTCTGTAAAATATTGCATGATTTAGTTAGTAATTGTAAGCTAAATCTTAACAATATGTAACAGCTTTTAAACCGCAAGCATGCAAATATATGCCATGTGAATATAAACTTAGATACTAAAATCGTCTTCCATCTCAATAAATTGGTCATTTGACTAGAAATTTCCAATTAAATGGCTATTACGATTGCGTAGTTACAACTAAGTTTCCTTCTAAGAAGAAATAAACACACTTGCAAACAAATCATGGTCAGTTACTTTTGCTGTTATAATATTGTCTCAGTGCAGTGATCTGAACATTAGTAAAATTGTTTTTATTTGGCATACTTTGTCATAAATTCGTCTGGTAAAGTTTATTATGTTGTAAAAAAAGTTTTGTTAGACTTATGATGTGTAGGGCGAGTCTATTTTCTCCAAGACGAGTATTTTTAAATAAATTGAGCATTCTTAAACCTTCACTTTAGTACATAAATCATTAACGCTTCATTGACTAATAATAATAATAATGATTATTCATAACCAATTCAGACCTTCACAGTTTTAATATATAAGAAATAAAAGCAAACTACTTAGAAAGAAGTCCACGGAAAAGATCTCACCATATTTAATAAACAATCTCAAACAGAATTAAACACTTAATTAAAATTATTCTTATTAAATAATTACAGAATTAGATTTATATTAAAACCAGCCTTTTGTAAATAATATTATTGTATAATGAGATAGGAAGTGTTTTTATGGGTATAATAAATAATTATATGGCATCATAATGATTGTACATTCTTGAATCCCATCTTCTCGACAGGATCAGCGGAATATGGCCTAATGCTAACATGAAAGAGAATTTCTGCTAAAAAGAGCCATGCATTGCTTTTGCAGCGGTCACTGCTTCTTGTTTTACGCGTAGTCGGAAAGCTCTATCTTGCCAACGTTAAAAATAGTGATTTTTAGGTACCCTTTTCTCGGAAACCGTTACAGATACAGCACTAAAAGCTTCACAATTTATTTTTAACCTTATGGAGTGTTTATGATAGAATAAATTATTTTGATTATTAGTTACGGATAAAAGAACTTTAAAATTTTTCATAAAAACGGATCTTGATAAATTAATAATTAAAATTATAATATAAATATAACATAAGACTAAGAATAAGCGGTGAAAAATTCAGTGCTGTACCTACAACGTTTTCGGAGAAAAGTGTACCAAAAATATCATTATTTTAACAATAGGGAATGATAGGACTTAAGTCGGCCCAAGTGACCCGTCATTTTTACGTCCCGTTTCCTTAAAATAAGCGCACAATGTCTCAGTTTTTCCCCGCCCCGCGATACTCCTTCTATCGGCTTTCCCTTGTCAGGAATTTTGCAGCTACTGTACTCGCTGTATTTTTCTCGAGGAATTGACATTATCAACACCTTATTGTAAAAGGGAACATCCAACGATGTGGTATGAAATTTGCATTAGTTGAACGTTGTCAAGCGCTAGTAAGGGCACGGTTTGATTTTCATTTGATTTGCGCTTATCTTGCACTAACGGAACTAAATAAAAGCGTCCGGCACCCTCCGACTAAAAATAAAAAATGACTGACTTGCCCAGAAATTTCCAATTAAATGACTAGTGATTTTAGTGAGCGTCGGGCGCTGACGACGCACGCGTTCGTAGATCCGCGCCGAGTCGCGTAAATCGTAGTTAGCGCGCCGTCCGCTAGAGACTGCGAGCGTTGATAGCCGAGTCACAGCTCAATACGTGCCATAATGCGACTGTTTAAAAGAGCAGTCCGCCGGGCCGAATAAAAACTTGTAAGAAGGGCAGAAAAAGCGCGTTGGCCGCAAAGCAAAGGGGCGGCCGTAAGCTTGGGGAAGGCTGGACGGGGCGGCGCGGCGATTTGGGACGTGGGCCTCGCCCGAGCGGGTGCGCGCGCCGGCCGCTGCGTCTTGCGGATGCGCGGAGATATCTCGCCAGTGATGGTCAGCTGTGAAAGGGAAGGCCTCCGGAAATGCGCCTCAGGCATGTAACTCTGAATTTCAGGGATACCCCACGGCATCGCAATGTTCGTGTTCGGTTCCGAGATCACGTAGACATGTAATATGCGTGTGCCTAGTGTTATTTCACGGTGAAAATCTGGCGTGAACGGTGCCGCAGTGGGTCGGGGATCATGGCGTCGGTCTCGGCCGAGCCCCCAGCCAGCCACGGGCACAGCTTCAGCAAGAAAACGTTCCACAAGCCCACCTACTGTCACCACTGCACCGATATGCTATGGGGCCTCATACAGCAAGGGTACATCTGCGAAGGTGAGTGGCGCCTATCTTTCACGGGAGCCCGAGCTCTCAGGGCCCGAGCTGCCGGCCCGGGATCTCTACCCCTCCCCGCTAATCTGCAACGTCTGGACGTGGCCGTGGCCGTCGCTGTCGCCCTCGCCGTCGCCCTTTCCATATTCTGGCCAAAAGGAAAAGCTGGCTGAGCCGTGGCCTAGGACGCGTTATGGGCGCCCCGTAATTTAAGGGCCGAGCGCGAAGATTCGATCGACGTTCTGGGAGCGCTTCGGGGGGGTGGGGGGTTCTATGTGTTTTCACGTTATACCGCCTCCACTGCGAAAACGAAAAATTCTCTCTCGGAGGTCATTTCTATTTTAAAAATCACTTCCCGGTTTCGTGCGTCACGTGAAGTAATTTCAATACGTCCGAGTTGTACTTTGCGGGAAGGGAAAAATACTCCACTCTCCGCTACTTAGAAAATCTGTGCATCATCATTTTTATTATGAAGTTCGATTATTCTCAAATGTATTTACAGCCTTTAACGTTCACGCTTAACAAATTACTACTTTTTTATACGCTCAGGTTCATTTGACAAACACTAAATAACTATAAATAATGTCGAAAACGGCCTTCAACTGTTTCATAGCTTTTTATGTCGACGAGACAGATTTGACAGTTGCAACCATCAAAAAGGAAAAAAATTATTATTTGCCGCTTATTTGGACTCTTATTACACTTAAAGTCACTTGGGAACGAAATTGTTTCTGCTAAATGAGCCTCTCGCGTGGGTTTCCTTACTTCGGTAGATTTTGCCGATTCGTATTCATTTATTCCTCCGATTTTCGAAGCACATCATCTAAAATAGGTCTTGAGATATTATACTTCACAGCAAATTTTCTTATCATTATACTAATGTTTACAATGAAGGGTGAACAAAACGCATAATCGTCGCTTACCCCAATCACCTAGTGGGTAATCCAAACTTTTCACTTACAACTGTACGTCTTTCTGAAGTATTATTTGCTTTACTATCAACCTGTTAAGTATAATCGGCTTATATTATTTCAAATCAATAGCATACATACGAGGGCAAAAACACAGAGATACGTCGCACTTAACAAAAAAAAAATTGGTTGAATGTATGTCAAAGGCAACCTACGTCTGCAAATCAATACAAAAATGGAGGTCTTTATTTTACTGATGAGTTAGACTATCAGACGAATATCCGGCTCAGTTTGTTGTTCTTTATCGTTTTTATAAATATAAAACGTTTTTGATGTCTCACATCGTTAAAATGGAACGATTTTCTCGTCTCTGCGGTATCAGCGGAAGTCAGGGCGCTGGTATCGCTCAAATAACCTCTCGATTCGTATATGTAAATGTAGGTTATATTTTAACCTTCCTTGAAGGCAATCACCTACAAGCTGTAAATCAGTAAAGTTCTCCCATTTTTTCTCATATTGCGTTAGACGAAACATTTTGATGATATTAATTTCCTAAATTATTTAGCTGTCTCACTGAAATTTGTTACGTGACAAAATCATTATTTCCGAAGCTACGTTTGTGCATTCTGATCAATGGTGTCTTGCCGCTGTTACGACACTTTGTCCGTTTAAGCTAAGAAATCGATATTTTTAGAATAGCATTGTTTACTCTTCCAGTAGGACCTTCGAAATACTGCTTCGTAAAGATAATCATTGGCTGTCGAATAATGAAGATTCGCTCAAAGTCCTTGTTAGAAGTAAAACCTTGTATTGATTTTCAACCCGCATTCTGCTGCAAATTCAACGCTGTTTCTTATTAATTTTGAAGAGAAATAGTGACATTTAATGTATGATTTAGATTTATTGTCATTTTAACCAAATAACTATTTCGGAGCCGACCTCCTGTGATGTAGTGGCTAGCCTCTAGTTGCTGCCTCACAACCCAGACGTCCTGGGTTCGAGTCCTGGCATGGGCTTGGATGTTTGTGTTGTCACGGTCGAGAAGACAGGGATCAAGACTGTTGGAGGATCGATACGCTGACCACGTGTCACTCCTAATTCCGCAGTCGACTCGGTAGGCCAAGGCCCTCAATGGGCTTAAGAGCCATGGAGAAAAAAGACAACTATTTCGGAGCTATTTTATGTTTCTATTTCTTAGGCAATCACCTTTGAAACCTTTAACCCGGGGTCCTAGTCAGTCCTTGACTACATTTCTCTACCTTACACATCTCCCCTTTTCAATTCCCTTCGTATGCTATTAACGGGGAGTTGTCTGCTTTAGGATAAACGTCATGTAGCCTTTCACTACCACCACCAAAAAAATACGATTGAGTAAATTTTTTAATTTTAATAATGGTATCTATTACCGAATTTTTCAGACATATTTCTAAAATTTTCGAGACTGTTGTAGTTAATCATTAGGCAAAGCTTTCTACCTAAGAATATAGTTACAAAAAAACTATATGAATTCTCGTTCATTATGAAACTACTTTAGATCTATTTAAAGAAATTTTTTAAAAACATTTTAAAAATCTAGAAATATTATATATATACGTATTATATAACTAGATGTGCAGAATGTTACACGATTGACTCGCACGAAATTCAGCGATTAAATCGAATTGGATCAATATTCTGAAATGAGCCAGTTTGACCTATGAAAATATCTGGAACTACACCTGTTTAAACTCTTCGGAAGAGTAAGAGCGTTAAGTACATAAACATAATTTGCAACTAAAATCTCTTCAGGGTTCCGATATTTTCGTATTGGTTTCTCGGCCTCATAATGCCCAGATATTTTTTACGACTGGCAGATTAAAACTTTTTCACAAACCTAATTTATTGCCCAGTACGGATTTGTTTATAGTGTAAATAATTATTCCTATTGAATGTCGTAGGTTTTCCCGGTGAATCTTCTGAGTAAATAGTTCTTGAGCTTCCACCCGGGTCAGATTTATATTTTGCCAAAATACAAAGAACTATTTACTCAATTATTCCTATTATAATATTTCTACTTTTATTCAATTTTCCTAAAACAATTTAATTATTTCAAAAAATTTTCAATCTAGTTATCTGTCGGAGCGCAGTCAGTTAATAACTTATTTCTGCTTGTGGCCAATGTACTGCGATAGAAGTGTAAGTACCAACATTCTTGTTCACTAAATATGTATTTCATATTAAACTGGACGACGGAAAAAATGCTGCAGTTAACACGGAAAAAAATATGGAATTGGTTGTGATATAAATATGTAAGTAGGTCCTGTCTTCGCCTCTCAATTCTCATGTAGAGTATAACTGTATCGATATTTCCGATTTATTTATTATCTAAAGGAACATTGTAATCAAAAACTCCTTTAGCGCCTCAACTGAAAAAAAAAGTTTTCCTTAATGATTATGGAAATTGGATAGCGTGATGTACGATGAATAGACTTACGTTTTTCCGATCACGGTAACTGGAACCGTTTTCATATGAATGAAAAATATTCACACGCTGCCAATTCTGAATGGCAGATTTGCGAATTCGAGCACCGATCCCTGTCATTACGAGTCCTCCCTCCCTCCCCCCCTATTAACTGACATCTCCTTACTTGACTGAGAAATCACACACGATGAATGAAAAGCTTTAGAAAGTTTATGGAAACATAACTTAGAGAATTATTTTTGAACAAGTTGGCTTGTAAAAAAAAATTGAGAACAGAACGAAAGAGATTTTGCTCGTAGTCAAGGCAAGGTCGCTCTCCTGTGTCCATTTCTGTACTCATCCGTGAAAATTTTCACTGTGATTTAATGATCTACGGATAAGTTCTAGAGTATAACGAATTTTCGAGACACTTACGTAATATCCTGGAGCAAGGCGAAGGTTGAAATATTTCCTCATCCGCGAGGATGTATGTGAACGATACATTAAGGTTTCATTCATGTATTCCCCTCGTTACCAACTCATAATTTTATTAGTCGGAGCTAATTGCCGACAGATGCCAACGTGCCATTTAAACAACTAATCAATAGGACGTGGTGGTCGCAGACTGGAGCAGTACAGCCGACTACATAAATTAGCAATAATAAACGTACAACTGCAGTCTAGTTTTAATAACCAAAGGACAGTGCTTCAGTATTAAAATAGGCATCTTTTCTAACACTCAAAATTCAATGAAGCTGCTGGTTTGTTTTTCGAGAACAGGTGTCAAGGTAAAGGGTACATTGTTGGAGGAGAAGAAGTGGTAGAACTTGTCCGGGGGAAGCGAAGGAAAACAGAATTAGAAAACGTTTATTCCGTTGCAGTTGATTAAATCACGTCGCAAAGGTACAAAATACAATTTGACAGCGGAGGCAGTGTCGACAGGATTCAGTACAGTATTATCAATTTAATAATCCAAATTTTGTGCACTCTAAACTCTACATTGAATTTTTTTAGAGAAATGCGTCGATAAAAAATACATTTGAAAGAAAATAATGTAATGACTGTATGGTTAGGAGAGAAGTAGATAATTCATCATTCTCTATACTTGGTCCACTATTGTTATTGGCAGTATTAATTGAAGCATTAGTTCCTATTTTCTCAAAAGGCTGTGAAATATATGCTGAAAAGCACGCAAAAGATTTATTAGAGGAAGATCCAAAAGATGTTAAAGAAACAAGATATGTAGCGTTTTATCCAAAATAATAATAATAATGCAATTTTATCCAAGCCTTTATTAATCCAAATTCCTTCGTATTTATTTTTAAAATTTCAGTCTTCGCTAATGGAAGTGCTAAATTTTATAAAACTACAAAGTTACCGGATACAACAGGAAAAAGCAGAAAGACCTTAAATAAACAATTTGTAACAACCCTACACGTTTCGGTCCCCAGGCTTGTAGTGACAAAAATACGAACAATAGATATAACATTGCCATTATAATAAACCAATGTTAAAAACAACTATCAAAGAATTAAATAACGTAAATTATATGACGTAGTTAAAGCATTTGGATATAAGAATTCGAGAATAGTACCTGAAATAGTGATGAATGAATTTTTGAGCCTGAAAGTGTAAATAGTACTGAAAGATCTGTGTAAGTCTTAACAATAAGTAAATGAACAGCGTGCTTACTATATAACATTTCAGAAACTACATTAGATTTACAATTACTGCCTACATCTAAAATGTGAAAATTGAACCAACTAATTTGTTTCTAAATGTTTGTCTTTTGGAAGTTTAATTTTACGTTTGGGTTCTTGATTTTAGATGTAATTGCTGTCTTGTAAGTAGATAAGCAATTATTTATTGGCTTTCTATTCCTTCCATTTATACTATATTTAAGTCGTAAATTAAAAAATAATGTGATGGCCTTACTACACTATGTTTTTCATTTACGCTCATAAATTTTATTAATTTTAGTGTTACATGATTAAGGAATGGAAAATTCCGAATGGACCGGGAATCGGACCTGGGACCTCTGCTTTACGGGCGCGTACTCTACCGTCTTAGCTATCCGAGTTGACTCGCAGTTTAGACATCCTATATACCTGATCTCAGGTCCATGTTCAAGATTTTACGAATATAATTTTTATCATGGCCTGAACATTTTCAAGGTACAGTGTTGAAAGAATACATTTCGTTAAATTGAACATAGTTTATTTTTAAATTTTTGATAAAATAAGTATAAACTTATGATCAATTTGTACTTAATATATCCTTTCATCTGTGTTCCTTGGAAATATTCGTTCAATGATAATATATGGGATTCGTCAAATTGTAGGTGTATCTGAGATCAGGTCTACAGGACAGAGTCGATCCTGATAACTCAGATAGTAGTCTGTGGTCGGAGATCGGACATCTTAGGTTCGATCCCGGTCTGGTCAAATTTTTTAAGCCCCTAATCTTCTAATTCAGTTTCATAATCATTTTGAGTTCCTTCATGAAAAATCATTTCTTCTTCTATTCAGGAGTTTATTTATTATTTTAATTTTACTATGAATTTTGAAATGACATAAAGGAATTTTGTTAGGACTTTATAATAATCCAAGCGTTAGCCCTTTACCGTACAATCTGATATTGAATAAAATAATCTCAGTGAAGCCTGGAAACACAGACTCTTGCATAATTTCGTTTAATCAAATATTCAGATGGAGTTTTGTACCTATAAATCACATGTTTTATTAGATGGAGTTAATCAGTCCTAGTCTAATCATTTTACAGTACTTATTATGTACATCATTGTATTTATTCTGTTACCTCTGTATTATTATTATTACTCTTTAATTTGTTTTCTGTCATAGTTTATGAATGGAAATTTTAATGACCCTATTAGTTGATTTTGTGTCGTTTGAATCCTCGAAAGATGTATCTTCATTTTTCGTAATACTATGTTTACAAGGTTTTAGTCTCATCTTTTGTGGACGGTATATGCCTGTGCTAACTGGACTTAGTTTTCGCAGGTGAATCTCTCTGGAGAGACGACAGCGGACTACAAGGGCCAAGGGGATGCCTTTTCGTCTGTTTGGTTTTTAAGGTTTCCACAAGCCAAGGCAACTCAGTCAGGTTTGAGAGGTCTCAGACATTGAAACTGTCGGCCAGTTACCTGCTAATCCGGTCGAGGCACTAAGAAGGGAACGCTGCGTTCCCACAGAAAACTCCTCCCCCGTCATTCGAAAGGGCGTGAGTGAAAAGTGCTGAATATCATGACTTACCTGATGCAAGTTTCTAGTGTTTGCCCTGCATCTCTTCCTTGCGAAACTATAAGCCGGGGATCCCTCTCCCTTCCGCATCTCCTCTTTCAAATTCCATTCCTATGCTATTAAAGGGAACTTGCCACCACGCGGATACCCTCATGTAGTCTGTCATCATCAAAAGGACACCTCAAGTAGCACAGATCTTAATACGCAGAGAAAAGTTGAAAAATCTGTCTACGGGAATGTTTATCTTCTCTGGTCCTAAGTTAAGGCGCCACGGTCAGTTTTGAGAAGTGTGTTCGGCTAGCTGCCTCCAAACCTGGTCGAGGAATGAAATCAGGGATGAAACCTAATCTAGTCATTGTAACAGGACAAGATATAGCTTTCATGGGGATCCCGATACTCACGAAACGATTTGAGTAAAATATTTATTATTTTTCTATCAAGATGAAATAAATTGTGTTTCACTTAAATTCTACAGATATCCGAAATTATATTTAATATATTTTAGGGTCCACAACCCTACATCGGAAGGGCATGGGACAAATTGCGAAGGTCCGCCCTACCTGCTGCAGGTTTCTCTGAAGTTTTCACTAAATAACAATTTGGCTATCCTGGCAGGATCCTGATTATTGATTATAGTTAGCCCTTGGTTACCTTGTTTTACTTACCGCATCATCGCTTGTCTATCGCTTCCTATTCTATTACTGTAAAGGTGGCACATTTTATTTACCTTCAAGTTGCCAGTTTTTTAAAGCTAATTCTCTTGGTGACAAAAAACTGCATTTGTCGGCCTCACACTAAGAACCGACACTCGTACGAAACTGAAAATCATTTTAACTATTCCTTCTTCGCACGCTTAAGACATAGATATTATTTTTATGATCTATTAGGAATCATCATTATCAAGTTTTAACAATTTCATTAGAAAACAATTTTTTACGGGTAGTTACAACCATAGCGTTTATTAAAATTACTATTACGATAAATTTTGACCAATGGTCGAGTTACAACATATATTAATGAAAACGAATCTCGATCTACTTGGGCTTAGAAATAAATTTCCGAGGTTTATTCGTTCTTCACTGCTCTCGATTCCTCGATTAATAGTAAAGGTGAATACACTAATACCTTAAAATGGCTAATTAACAGACTTGTCTGGGGAATCAGATGCATCGGGGCAACAGTTTACAAACATCATATCGTTTAATTTTTAATTATAACTTATACAAAGTTTGAAGAAACCCCAAAAAATTGACACTGGTTGAACGGTCAGTGGATGATATCTCACCCTTAGTTGGAATATGTAGGCATTGTGACCGAATACGTATTTCGTTGTGCGATAAAAATATTGTTACAAACGCAATGTTATATGTATACTTTTGTGACATCCCACTGTAGCGTTGTTTCTGCGTTTGTTTTCACATACATTTTGTGCATTCGTGCGTTTGTTAGAAGATTGAAGATGTTTCAAGTTTCCTAATTATTACAGGCTTATTTATTCTTAATACACAACAAGAAACAATTCCATTCATGCTAATGCTTGAAGGAAGTAATTAAGTATTTTCTGTTACAGACGCTAAGATTCACGTGATTTGCAAATATGGTTCATCCTTCATACGGAGATGTAAATATTGTGGGCGGTTCGTAACAAGATAACCTTTCGGCTCAGATAATGTAGATAATATAGGGCTTGGAACCGTTTATTTCAACATGAAGGTTGTAAATTATTGTTGCATTATCAAGCGTCCTTAATGATTTACAATTTTGTTCAGCCTGCGGACTGAAAAATAACCACTTGTACAGCCACGATTCAAATATTTATTAAACGAAATAAATTAACGACAAGTTTCTTACCGACGCAGTTTTATTTGAGTCAAAGGAAGTAGAAATCCTTCAACTGAAACTCACGCAGGACCAACTGAACTAATCCGAGTCGACGTCCAAGGACCGATTGAACATTCCTACATTCCCGTAAACCTAAGCCAGGCTACCTACAATTCACTAAAACTAAAACGGGACGTCCTGGGTCCATTTTTCCATTCTTGTTTCTCTTCTAAAATATCTATACGCTCCAGCGTAAGCTTGGCTGAAGCATTTCTACTTTGATCAATTTACGCAATGTCCATTCTTCACGTATATCCTAGAATTAGGGTGTGAAGAATGTGATTAGTGAATTGTAGGTGAGTCTGGCTTAGGTTTACGGGAATGGAGGGACGTTCAATCGGTCC
The DNA here is from genome assembly GCA_034510155.1 of Eucriotettix oculatus. Taxonomy (NCBI): domain Eukaryota; kingdom Metazoa; phylum Arthropoda; class Insecta; order Orthoptera; family Tetrigidae; genus Eucriotettix; species Eucriotettix oculatus. The sequence continues at coordinate 133,439,816 of CM067377.1, forward strand.
TTGGACGTCGGCTCTGATTAGCTCAGTTGGTAGGGCGCCCGCCCGGAAACGGGGAGGTCCTGGGTTCGAGTCCCTGGTCCGGTCATCAGTTTTTAATGGTTTTAAACGACGTTTATTCACCACATTTGGGACGTCCTCAGCTAATGTTAAATTGTGGTGTAATAAAAAAGATTCCAAATGTATAAAAAAAACTTGACAGCATGCTAGGGCAGCTTCAACCGAAATATTTATTCTTACTATAAACTTTCGACTTATTTAGCCATTATTATCTGTAAAAAGTGCATTAGTCATGTGTTTAGATATGACTATATTCGTAGTTGTCCTTTCTACTTTAGGATTATTAGTGGTTTTACCATCATGTTATACTTACTATTATGTTGAGACCGTTGTATAAAATACGATTAATTTTGTTTCTGGTTGAGCTTACCTTTTCACCAAATGTTGAGATTTTGTATACCTACTAGCACGTATATTAGCCAGACTGAAATTTAAACTCTAAATTTTACGTGTCTTTTTCCTCTTTGGAAATCGTTATAAATAAAAAAAGTCTAAAATCGCTCGTAAATTTTTACCTATTATTACAAAATCAGACGTTAAAATACAACCTTCTAAATTTTTCGCTTGTGTGATGACAATTTAAGCAACAATCATCATTAATGCATTTGTACAAAGTTCATAAATAAAGCTAATCTGCAAAATAAGAGCTTTTATATGTCGTTCTCTTCTGAATAGCATTTCAGCAATTTTTTTTGTCACCCAAGCAATATTTTTCTAGTGCATTCTATTCGTGGATTACGAACACTAGTTAACTTTTCCACTTTCGTAATACCGAGATTCATAACATCCGCCGCTTACTTTACCTTTATCAATCTTCTCATTTCTCAACGTCGTTTCCGCATGTTAGTGCGTTACACACCTTAGAGTGAAGGGGACAAGTTCACGTCAATTCGCACTTCTTTTCCCTACCGTAACGAGAGCACGAGATCCACGAAATCATATTCTGTGGTTCTCGGCAACCTTTTTCACTCCCAAGTATGCAGCTCTGTATCTTTCGTTTCGGAAACAAGTCAGTCTGAAGTCATAAATAGCATTCGTCTAAAAGTTTCAAATCTCAGTGTTTCTTTATATTGAGAACATAATCATCTCGAAGTATTTTCTCGGACAAATGTGATGTCGACGACTCCAAGAAGCAATACTTCATCAGAAGAGTATTACTTTCTATTCGAAAGCTCTTAATACTGTTCTCGCCTCATTAGGTTAAAATTGACGATTCAGATTAGAGTCTCCATAGCTATGTTCTGTACTGTGGTAAATTTTTAACACAGAATCGCCAAAGTTCATATTTCATCGACCTTTATCTTACATTTTGATAAAAATAAACAATTAACTGCTAGTCCTTTACTCTTAAACTTTTGAGATACGATTTATGAATTGGTTATAATGATTAATAATCAAGTTTTTAATTAATTGTTATTAATATATTTATTTATAATATATAAAGTTAATTTAGCCTCCTGGATTGGATAAAACAAAGTTGGATGAGAAAATAATCGAGAGCAAAATTACGAAGATGACAAACTCGGTTGTAAGGCATCTATTTTATATATATATATATATATATATATATGTGTGTGTGTGTGTGTGTGTTACGTGTTGTTGTAGTGGTAACTGGTCTTCTGCTACCATTCTAACCTATTCTGCGCAAGCCTTTTCAGTTCTACATAGGTACCACATCCTCCCTATTCTTTTTATCGTATTCCATCCTTGCCCTTCCTCTTCTGTTATTACCCACACACTTTCCTCTAATACTAGTTTTCAAGATCCTCAAAACGTGGCATATTAATTTATCCCTTTACTAGTTCAAAGTCCTCCAAATTGTTCTCTCTTCCCCTATTCTGCTTAGACCTTCCTCGTGGTTTACTCTATCCACCCATCTGATTTTCAGCACTCTCCTACAGCACCGCATTTTCTTTCTGCTAGTCCTATCGTCCACGTTTCGTGTTACTTAATGCTATTAGTAATGAAAGAACTAAGCATGAAACTCTTTAATATGACAATTAAGAAGGGAATTTCGATGCACATTTTGGATCTCGATTTTATATGCCTACAGGAAATAAAATACAAAGATGAAAAATACTCTATTCATTCCCATTTATTTAGTACATCGAAAAGATCTTAATGGGGCATATTCTCTTGGCCTACAACTTCTGTGTATTAGCAACTCGACATAAATATCCCTGAGTGCAAGGCGATCGTTTAGATGTCCCTTATGACATGTTAATTGGACGTTAAAACTAACCAAAAAAATTAATTTTAAAAAATCGGTTACCGAATAGATTTTGTGTAGTAAATTCATATGTACGTATAATACTGACGTTATTTTAATTTGGAACTCTAGAACTACTCGTTGTATGGAAGTATTTCGTGAATACTGAATGAATTATATATCGATTAATTCGACGTTGAAAGAATGGAGTGAAGTCTTATTCCACATTCGCTATAAATGACGTTGACGAATTCTATCTCTTAATACCTGTAAGGTATCTATTACATATTTTTTCATTAATTTTTAATGACTTTATATAGATCATCAAAGTATCGTTTTTAGAGCCGATTCTGTTCCCGTGTGTAATATTTTGTCTCTTATTGTGACTTTTAATGAGAGATATTAGAGTTCCTTCTTATTATAATCCTAATTCATTACGTTTCTCTTTAAATTTTACAATTCCACAAGTTTTCGTGTCGCCAATGATTTCTTTTGTTTACGATCACACGATAGCGATGCACTTTTCTTGACGATATTTATTTGAACGTGATTAACAATTTTCACCCATATACTAAGGTTCTACATTAGGGAATAATAATTGGAAACGATCGTTAAATGTTACCCTATACAGATCCTGATATCGATGATGATCTATTAGATTTAAATTTGGGCATATAATGCCGTACTAAATTCAATAATAAAATGACAGTTTTTTTGCCGACCTCCTGTGGTCTAGTAGCTAGCGTCGCTGCCTCACAACACAGAGGTCCCGGGTTCGAATCCTGTCATGGGCTGCGATGTTTGTGCCGTCATGGACACGGAGACTGGAGTTAAGACTGATGGAGAGTCGATACGCTGATCACGTATCAATCTGAATTCGGAATATGTCATGGAAGAATTACAGTTATTAGGTCTTTGACAATGCTTTAATGGGTCCTAAGTTATAGCTTGTGTAGCTTATACAAAAATCCGGCTCAGATTGTTTGGTATTTTATCCTGTAATAATATTAATAGTTTTCATGGAATCCGTAACTTAAGTGATTATTATATGTTGACAACAATCAATATAATCCACAAAATTCTAGTTTGAGTCCATCAGCATCGCTTCATTGTCAGTTTTATTGTTTGATTGCTCAAGTTATTTTTATAACTTTAGGGAGCATGCGGAATAATCACGTATAGTTATGCAATGACATACGGCACACACTCGGACGCACTTATTTTCTATCTTTTGGAAATTATGTATAAGGGAAACGGTTTCAGCAACAAGATCTGAGCGAACCTCTTCCGCATGCGTTAGCTTTACGGTCCGATGCTATCCACAGTTGACCTTTTCTCGACTGCAGGACTCCAAGCTCAGTGATATCCTGCAAAATCGGCGGTAAAATTCAACGAATGCTCACTGTATTGCTGAGGGACCTTCTCTTTTCCACAGAATTATTTGTGGTGGCAAAGGTCATCCTTACAGCCTCACAAGGACCAATCAAACATGAGTAACAAGGACTGGAAAACGATGTAAACAACGTGTGAGCGAGAGCGAAGGCGTTTAAAATGAATTCATTCGTTTTAAGGAATATTTAAAATTGTTATAATATTTTTATATGGTCCGTAAATTTACACATAACAATAAGAAGAAGTGAACGTAAGAGCATTTAATTAATAAAGGTATTTATGAGCCATGTAGCAGAACCTGTCAGTTATCATCTCCTCACACATAAAATGAAGGTTTTCGCTCTTCCAACAGGATATGGCTTTTCTGTTTCGTTGGTGAAAATCCGACAATACAGTAATGTACTTTTCTTCCATCTCCACTCTTTCGGATATATTCCCGGTAGAGTCTTCGGGGATGCCATCTTCTCTCTCCAGTTTTTAAGGTTCTCACAAACCGAGGAATCTCGATCAGTTTTGAGGTGTAAGTTCTGGGGTCGCAGACCTTGGGCATACGGTAAGAGATGATCCAATTGGAACAATTTCCTAGCTGTCTCCTAAACGGTCAAGCCTTGAAGAATGCTGCTTCCTTACAGCAAAATTTACACCAAAATTCTCCCAATTCATTCGGAACCTCAAATACCTGATGTAGGCTTTCTAGGATTTACATTCATCTCTTTCCTTTAACTATAGCCCGGGGGACGCAAGCAACTCTTGGCCTACCTTCCTCACCCTTCTGCATCCTCACTTCCTATTTTACAAAAAGGGAATTGGCAATAAGTGGATCATCCCCGAGTAGCTTGTTACCCTAAGAAAAAATATCTCCAATATTCCATTCTAACACCTCCACGTCTAATCTGACTTGACATAAGAAAAGCTGTCCTGATCTCTACGCATTAACTTCAATACAATTGTAGAAACAAAAACTATCCTCTGATTCTCTGCATGCATGTTTCAAACTTGATCAATTTGATACAAAAACTCAAAATTTTGAGCTCAGCGACCATGAAAATATATGTAGAGTATAACAATGGGAAAAAATTATTTCTTCGTCTATCCACACCATTATCAAATTTTCTACTCCAAATATATGTGACCACTCGTTGTAGTCAAATTTTCCAACTAGGTTTCTCTTTTTTTGAGGCCACAGAGTTGCTTTTTCTTCACGTGTCGACTGCCTGTTTCAGGATCATCCTCATGTTACCTGTTAACCAAAAAAAATTAGTTCGGGGACCCTAGTCAATCCTTGACCACCTTGCTCTTTCTATGTTATTGAAGAGGAGTTGTCAGTTTCAGAATCACCCTCATGTAGCTTGTTACCCGAAAAATGTGACTAATTTCTTTTCTCAATGTAAAAAAAATCTTGGAAAGTGATTTTCATCCTCTGAAGCAGTGGTGAAGGTAACGGTGGTTATTTTGAAGATTTCATCCATCTAGACATTTCATATAATCTATAAATGTACATTTCTGTTTATTAAATTTGAATTAACAGCAAATTTTTGACTTATTTAAATATTCATTCGTCCTCAATTACTTGCTGCACTGTTTATAATCACGTCAGAATGTTAAAATTTTATCATTACGTTCATCAATACTGTAATGACTTTATTTATGTTATGAACAAAATATCAATTTAAAATTTGACCATTGAATATTTTCAATTGATAACCTTACAGGTGATGCCAGTTATACATTATCTCATGGATGCAATCCTTAGTATACAGGATGAACTGAAAAATTCTAACTTCAGTTGGTGCACAAACCAATGAAACTGTTTTTAATTGTAGTGATACTCGTATATGTCAGAAAAACTTCTGAAGGTTCTGTATTCCCGTGTGAGTCAATATAATTGCACTATTGCGTACAACATGATAACTATAAAAGAATATAACAACTATTAGAAAATTAGTGAAAAATTTATAATATAGTCATTTCTGTTTACGTAGGTAATGTTTCTATCGCTAATTATGCGTTGCCACTGACTGTGGATTTTTTAATACGTTTCAGGAAAATACATTATGAATTATTGTATTAGAGACTATAATCGTAGCCAAGGTAGAGAGTTTAAATGATGTCGCCCTTAGAACCAATTCTTGTCACAAGCGAAGATTTGAACTAACAGACGTTCTTTGTAACAATGTTACCACTTCCGAGGCGGGATGACCTTAACTTGCTTTGCCAGTTGCATATTTGGCAACTAGGTAGATTTTACCATATGCCTATTTTTTATAGTTCATACTTTCTTGATATATCTGGACACTTTCTGATTCATCGCCATCCTCTATATTTTTCAAATCCTCCTTTACGAGCTTCAAAGTAGTCTTACAATTATTAGAGAATCAGGTAGATTCGTTGAATAACTTTTCAAGAAAAATAGTTCTCAAAAATATTCGTTAGGATGGTATACAACTTCCTAGAACGCAAAAATTATTGTAAAGGGCCGATTCCTTCTATTATGATCCGTACTATCCCATTGACTGGAGAGTGTTGGATTATCAAATAGTTTTCACAGTATCTTTCGTTTTTCGTCACAGTTTTTCAAAATTGAATAATCAATGATTACAGCCAAATGCACGAATATTTGTCTTACGGGAAAAATTTCATGCTTGAAGGAAAATTTCTTAGTTGATTTAAATAGTATTCATTATTGATATGCCAACTCACTCTCCCGATATTAAGACGATGGACTTCTTCCTGTTGGGTGTGTTGAAGGTCAGAATGTATGGGAGGAAGCATCAGCTCTAACATTACAACGGTGCAAGCGTAGAATATGAAAGTAAGCAAGGGTTCTGCACGATTCTTACGCCGCTTAATGCTGGATCAATTATTAATGAGTATTTTAAGAAAGCAGCTCTGACTAAACCAGACTTTTAAATTCACATGACACAAATCGGACGTTCAATCCGCAGAAAATCGTTATACGCATCTTGATGTAAGCTTATTTATCAGATTTAACAATCTCAAAAACGAACATAATCCGTTATATAACTTGGCCTTCATTCTGTGTCAAATAATAGATACGTTTCAAAAACGAATAAACTCTAAAAATAAAGTGTGGGAAAACGTACTCATTCGGATAATGGGAAACAATTCTCCAGAAGAAGTGAAACCTAGCATTACAGAATGTTTGAATTAGAGCACAATATAGTTTTAATTTGCACAGCTTGCCTTTCTTTATAATAAACAAAACATACAAATATGTACAAAAAATTATACAAATAATTAACTCTCTTACAAATAAAATTCTAATTCTCTATACTCAGGGCCTTCTCATCCTCTGTTAGGGAATGAACTGCAATTTAAATCGAATGCTAAATGTCAGATTTAAACTCAAAAACTCGCATAACACCGATTTCGATACCAAACTTGATTTTCACATAACATTATCAATGAGAAATGGTTATCCTGAGAATTATATTAATTAATTTTTCACCGTATCAATAAAATAGTTTTAGGTTAAAATATGGGTCGCGATTGTTTGTAATATTAATTAACATGAAGTTATGTTTAGAAGACGATTTAGAATACATATTCACAATTCTGAATATATAATTACTGTAATTTAAAAAAATATATATCCAGTGATAAGTTTCAGTGTGTTACTTTTGTCGTGCCGTGATGGAGAAACAGTGAACGTCTTAGAGAGAGATAATACGCCAAGAAAATAATTACCATATGGTGTACACCAGTCACAGAAACGAATCTTGGCACGGATAACAAAAATCAAATTGTTCTCACCACCTGACATCATTATCAGTGTTATGGTTTTAACAATTTATTTTTTCAACTGAAATTTAAAGGCAGCGATTGACGAAATGTTGACACCGAAGGTTTTAGTCCTAATTACAAAAACATCTATTCCAGAATTTCTCTAAAATTTATTATTCGTTAAAAAATTTACTTGAATCCAAATCCCTCATCAGATGATCTTAAACAAGGTTTAGTTAGAATGTAGAAAATGAAGGTATGTTCTCTTACGTCCTTTAAAAAATAGAACCATGTAACCTACCATAGATTAACTTCGTCAGAATCATGATCAGAAGTTACTTCTTTCATTTTATTTTGTCAAACGATTTTCATTTTCATGTCTCTTTTCAAAAAATATATAAATTGTGCTTGCTATTGACTCTTTCGATTGTGGTTCTTTGAGGAAAATAGTATCGTTTATCAAAATGATAGTATTGGTTATTGGTAAAGATGTTATCCAACTTACTCTTCAATCAACGGAACCTTCATTGGGAGATAAAAAGAAACAACCAACAAGTCACCATTTGTTGGATCCCGGCTCACGCGGGCATCTTGGGAAACGAGTTTGCTGACAAAGCCGCTAGGCAGAAGGCCTCCTTGCAAATTAACCGCTTGGACCTTCCTACCTGTTCTGGTCTCCTCAGCCTGAATGTGCCGCACAACCTTTCTGACTGCACCCGCTGACACCATCAGAAGGTCCACGATTGCTAACCATTCCAGACGGAAACTGTGTGCCTCTCCAGTGGCGGTTCACAGTCTTCTTTATTTCATTGTAGAAATTGGTGTTTCTGAATAAACCTAAGTTGTCTACTCGTATATGTGCCTTTGTGATCGTTTTTCTCTCTTCTAAAAGTGTCTGTTTCTTCTCACTCCTTGCATTGGGTTATTCGCAATTACTATGTAATTTATTGTAAATATTTTTGCAGTCGCCAAGAACGTCCACTTTTGACGCGACTATAATTTCAATAGATATACTAAAAATATCGGTAGAGGAAATTATCGTCGACGGAAGAAAATTCAAATCTTCCGATCGTCTTCTGTGGTAAAAGGTTAAGAGTCACAGCTATGACACACGTTTATTTCTGTATAGGTGCCCGGACTCTAATACACTCTGACACTATCAGCAAGTTTGAGGCAAAACGAAATAATCTTAGAAATGATCCGACTTTTAACTAGGAACAGTCTAAATTAAAGTAAAGACACAGTGAAAACATTATCATACAATTAGGAAAAAGTGGATCAGTTTGAAAATGTTCCGCTTCATACACAGGTACGATTCGCCTTCAAACAATGATATGGGGATAAATTTTTAATGCAACGAATTACAAAACAGAAGCTTAGACACAGACTCCATTAAAAGCTAACAGATTTATTATTTACCAATTATCCAATATATTTGAGTCAGTACTCAACAGGAACCCACGCATATCAGATAAGGGTATATGCCAATAACCCCTTTGTAAAAACTTAAATAATTAAACATTAATAAATGTCTGTTCTATGAGTAATGTATTGTTCAGTTGACCAATTGCAGACAATATCAAACACAATTCGCACGATTCCTCTACTTATTTGTAAAACTTATGAGATAAACTTCATTTTAATCTAGAAGCTAAAAACTGCCACCCATAATGGAACCAAAGATCTTGAGTATTCAGTAGTAGATCATAAGTAACTATGATCAACTACTGGATACTTGAGATCTTTGATCTTTAGTTCCAATCAACGCGGCACTCCGCTTACTTGATAAGAACTACAAATATGTAGAGGAAACGTTGCACATGTATAGAGTTTAATATTGCCTGTAATTAGCCAACTGTACTTTACATAAATATAGCTGAGTGCCCAGCGTTGACAGCGATATTACTTATATTAGCCCGCAACAGTAATGCTAAGATTCTCATGTCTCAAAACGTGGCCTATTAATCTATCCCTTCTCTAGGTCAAAGTCCTCCATATTGTTCTCTCTTCTCTTATTATGCTTAGAACTTCATTGTTAGTTCCCCCATCTGATTTTCGGCATTCTTTATTAACTAATAAGTATTTAGATTAAATGGTAGTTAAATTTAAACTTTATCCCACGCGTAACCGCAATTTAATAATACCGTTTGACGGGCTAAGTGAGGTCTTAATCTATTTTATTGCAAAGTTTTATGTCTGTAGATAGGACTTTTTGTGGCGGAAATGGGGGGGACGAAAGGAACGAAATTCTTCAATAGATCGATAGAAACGTTCGTTGGGGTGATCAGCGTTTAACGCTAAAAAAAACTCACGGCAATCGGACGGATGGGGACACCTGACAGTAATCCCCTCTCCCGTCATTCACAAGGATGTGAGAATAGTACCCTTCACATTTTGTTTACACTTAATACGTTTAGGTCAATATGAAATAAGAACGTAACATTAATTAACCAAACGTTTCTTAGTAAACGACTTCATACAATAAACAAGTACATTACAACCCAGGTTAACAGAGCTCGGGTCAACAGAAACCCCGAGTTATCCGAAGCGCCTCCGAAAATCGCAATCACAAAAAAATAATACTGTACTGCACATAAATAATTGTACTATTGCGACTAAGCGGAAGCGTATTTGGTTTACTTTTGCTGATAAATTAGCTGTTATAAAGAAGATAAACGGGGGAGTTTATTGAAAACTGTTGCGACTAATGACGGTGTTTGTCTTACTAATTTTTCGGAATAGGTGGAGTTTAAACTTCTACAACTATCTGTGAAAAATATTCATAAAAAGTAACTGAAAACAAGTTATTTATATTTGTTAACCCAAAAAAGAGAAAAAGACATAACTTTAACTACCCGGATACTTCAAGGAAAACCTCAAATGTATACTGAGTTGTTGCAAGAGGAAGGAAAAGATTTTTGCGGTCTGGGTGGTTTAATAGGTTTAAAAACAAATACGTTATTCGGTAATTGAATATATGTGGAGGAAATTGAACTGTAGACCCAGACGCCGTTGAAGTTTTAAAAGCAGACTTTTAAAATTACGCGCTAGGTTACACTAAAATGGAATTTTAACTTTAATAAAGAACATGACTGTAGCTTACAAACAGATTTTCTATTCCTTAGACCTTCAAAACATTTTTTAGAAAATTATATGTAATTACAGTGCAAGAAACTGTAGTTTCAATATTCATGGCTTATCTTAAACGGCTTCATTCCCTTTCCTACGGTTAACCGAGGTTGTACTGTTTTTCTTAAGTACTTATTTCATTATATCATAAGATGGTTGTTGCCCTCCAGCTAACAGAAGTAAGTGCAAATGTGCTTCCAACTTAACTACTGATAGTATTTGAAGCAGGTAGTTGTAGATTTTTCTTCCAATTTTGTAATATCCAAAATTATTTACATAGTTTTTGGGGTAAAGAAAAATGAGTACGCTTAATAATATGTTCTACAAGTTACGTACAGTTTTAACCCAGTAATGTATTAAATAATATTTTATGTTTAGAATTCCCTTCTTGATTAAGGGGTGGTAACATTTATCTTCTGTATGTAAACTTTTAATGTAAGCCGCGACAGTTCGAAGCCAAATTTAATATTTATACAAATTATATGAATATATAGTTTCTTAAACAGTTGGCATGGAGAGGACACAGTTGGTGACGTCCTAGACTCAGTTGGAATATTTTCCACTTGCACTGTTAATATCTCTTACAGTCTCTTTCTGCTGAGATTGCCAAGATTATTATTTGGTGGCTCTCTCCTATAATAGCATATGAAGTAATGGAAGAGGAGGGGTTTGTAAGTTGGTGCAAAATGACCCAGGGTTGCCTAGTGCTCCCGGACCGTAGTTTAAGGATCCTACCCGGTGATTTACGTAAAAGTGTTGCAGGGAGAACCCTGGTGAATCCTGAAGCAGGGCATTTGGCACTACTCCCACGCACTTCTGATGACTGGATGCAATAAACCCGACTCCATGCCTCGATCACATTTGGAGGCTTGGACTGGTCCGTTGGGATGAGCAACTATTACCGTATGCCCAAGGTCTGTAATCCCAATGCATGCACCCCGGAATCTGTTCAAGGTCGTCTCAGGTTGTGGGAAACTTAATTTATAATCCTTGACCTGGGGACAAGAGGAGGAGGAAACCCCAGTAAGAGGAAGTCAGTCCTTACAAACGTTTCAGAACTCCTCTGCTTTCCCTTCCATTGCACTCCTCTCACCTCTACATTCTTCTCCCTGAGAATTTATACAATTCCTAGTTTCTCACAGCTGATTAAGATACGGTGTCCTCCACGACAGACACAAGAAAATGCGCTTTGTCCATGCGAAACCTTCTCCTAGTCCCTTTTTGGAATGCGTGACAGACAACCAGTAGCTTCGCTGATTTCATGGTCTTAAATATGTGTCATCCTCCCTCCCGGAACAATCCGGCTGCCCCAGCCCCTTTCAGTCCACCCACGCCTTTTTGGAATATTCCCAAGTCTGCATATACAATGAATTTCATACGTGCATGCAGTACAGGGTTGCAGTTCCATATTATTTCGCCATTTTTTTTTATTTGACGTTGTTATCCGCAGCAGATACATCTGGAATTCTAGGATCCCCATCATCCGATTCATCATTACACACCTCAGCTCAGACGGACTTTCATAAGCATCCGAAGCATACAAAATGTTCTCAGACTCACTGTCCGGTCAGAATTTAATACTACTCATTTTACTAATTTTTTTTGTACGACTTTCTTTATACGAGTAAGCATCAAGATTTTTTTTGCCATAAAACTGAAACCCATGTACGCACTAGCTAAATAATATACGCGGAATAACGAACGACAACCAACAGGAATAAACTTTTCACTAAGTACATGTAAGCAACGTGCACTCTGAAACTTGTCACCGAGTAAGTTATTTCTATGAAAATTAAACTAATGTAATGATTGATTTATGAAAATAGTTCGATTCCTCTACATCAAGTATTAACCAATTATCATAGGGTCATATGGACCCAAAGACGTGAAGAGAAACGATTGCATTTAAAAACAAAACAAAATTGTACTCGTTTTTTATCAATCAATATACGTAGTCGTAAGAGTACAATAATAAAGTTAATTAAGCGACAAAAGAATTATTAAATAAATACGCGATTGGGTCTTAGACCCAATGAGAAATGCAGGGTTAAGTGAATCTGTGTCGTGGTAAATACCAGGAACTTTCAACGATTATAGCTACATAAAAAACGGGATATTTTTTTTAGAAATTATACTTTTACTACTCCTCAATATAATCCCTACGAATATTAATAGATTTTTCCCAACGATGAACTAGTTTTTATATACCTGATGCATACAAGACCTTTTCTTGTTGACTTAGCCAGTTTAGCACAAATTATTTCACCCCCACCCCCTCCCTCCCTTCGTTCTTGCTAAACGTTTTCCCACGTAGTACCTCATTGAGTGGACAAAAAAATGTACTTCAGCTTGTTACTGATAACGTTATAAAGGGTGCCAACACTTAATTCAACTATCTCTTGCTACATCTTCAATATTAGTACGTCGGTCTTCACGAATAATGTCGTTAATATGACCAGAACGTTGCTTGTCAGTCACTGAGGTTCCATGGTTCATCAACTGTATTACTTAGCTATAAAATTTCATACAACCTTCACTTTAAAATCATTAAATAAAAGATATAGCCGGCTTTTCAGCTTCAAAAATCGAAATCACTGTACGTTGTTCAACAAAAGTGTAAACTTCAAACGAACACGTCATCGTTAAATGCATATTTGAGGTCAATAAATAAAATACATTAAATCAATAATGTGACGTTTTACCAAATTTACAAAACAACTAATTTGTCACGTTCTTTACAGTATTTAATAAATTTTACTTCAGCTAGTGGAACGTTTCGTCGAGATTCTATTATGTATTTATAAAAGTTCAAAATGGAAGTCAAAAATATTTTCATAATTTAATTCAAATTCTCACGTTTAAATTTCAATGAAAGTAACGTATATTTATGTAATTATATCATTTCAAAATCTATATTATTTTTATAAATTAATTTGAAATACACACATTTTATACTTTAACAAAAGTTTCTTCAATCAAATTTATAATTTAAAAAAAAATTTCTGCAGTTACTAGAAGAAATCCAAAAATCTAGACGAAACGTTTAACTAGTAATAGAAGCGAATCATTTTATACGTCAGAGGTTCTCAACTCATCCCAGTGATACCAACCTATATTAATAAAAGTAAAAAAACCTTTTTTTCCACCTCAATTCGTCTCTTTAATTATTGAATATCCCCTCGTGTAATAATAAGGAATTAGACTTACATGTTCAAGAATTAAGATGAAATATTTTACATAATAGAACGCAAACGAAATGAATAATACGAGTTTAGGTTTTGCAGACGATTTAATGTGGTAACTGTCAGTAACTGGTACGGAGATCAAATATATAAAATATATATCTTATCAGGAAATCTCTATAATTCTGTATACCTTAAAGGTAAATGCATACAGAACGTCTAGCTTTTATGCAGTTTTTAATATAAGGTCTAGTGTAATATCATACTTGCTCCAAGCATCACTTTAGATATTAAAAATATGAAAAACATATAAAAATATCGTAGAATGAAAAAGTAATATTTAGAGACCGTGATAAGTGCTATAGTTGGAGTGTATGTGAGCAAGTTTGAGGTTGAATATAAGAAGTTGTAGGCCGTGTGGTGTGGGATGCTGGTGGTGGACCACCGGCAGCAGCTAGGCGCGGCCCAGTCGATACACGGCCTCTGACGTCACGTTTCTCCAGCACGACCCAATACCTTCCCTTCCCGCACGTGCGCCGCTCCGCGCCAACGCAGCCAAAGATACTCCGACACCAAAGCTATTCACTGACAGTTGACAGCAGCTACAGGCGGACAGACAGAATTTACGTCGTTTCCGTGACATTTTCTCGACTGTTCTCCTGCGTGTGAACGTAGGTAAAATATACTCGGGGCTATTTCTATTTTCTGTGTCAACACGCATTTCAGCTTCCACAGTTCCCTAAACTCACAGGGAACAGTGCAGGCTTGCGAAAACCAGAAAAAGAACAGGATTTACCCATATTAATTCATTTGTCTATAATCTATTACCAAAGATTCGTGACCTCACATTTTTTCTACGTTTCAATTCAAAGACATGTATTCCATAAAAATTATAGTGGGTTCCATGCAATTTTTATTTTAAACTATCTGGGGACCCGGCGTTGCCCAGGTACTTATATTATCTAGTTCTTGGTCAACACATAATTAAACTGACATTGCAAACGTTACAATATGAACCTCAAATATAATCACGGTATCTCGAGAGACTCCAAAACACCCCCGGTACAATAGTAGGAATATAAATATATTTTCAGTATTCTAACTGAATAAAAATTTTCCCCCACTTAAATCTCCTTTTCTTAACCCTCAAATTTTCATTGAAAAGGGGATTTTTTTACTTAAATCGCATAATGTAACACACAGACCCGCATTACACCGGTTTCGACGCCAAACTCGATAGTTTCCTTTTTATTTTCATACTAGCAATTACTAAATTTTAAACTTTAATGACGCGAGAAATAAAACCAATTTATCAATTTATGTATACATCGTTCGACGATCCAAAGAAGTTAATTTTTTCTCAGCCTGCTGCAACAATATGAAGAAGGATTAATGACATAGGACGCGTAATAGGACTTGTAACTCGCAGTTGGTTTACACGTCGGCTTTCGCGTGGCAATTCCAAGAAATATTTCCCGTAGGATTAAAATTTTTACTTATATTCATATTATATTATTATCTTTTGCAATATATCGAAATTAAATATGCACGAGTATTTAAATTAAATCATCTTATTTTAATCCTCAAATTTTCATTGGAATTCGTCGAGCCGTTTCGGAGCCTAGTCTGTCAGATAGACAGACAGACATATCAATTTTATTTATTGGTACAGATAATTTAACATCAAACATCCAATAAGTCAGGATTTTTCATATCATTTAACTCATTATATACAACGTTTCGTCTACAGTTCTTCAAGTATAGACATATGCATACCAATTTCTTATGAAATTAAATTTTGAATATACAGAAATACATTTGGATTAAGCATTAATAGGTAGAAAGATATGCTCTCTGGATTGCGTCCAGTGACGGTTCTAAATAACTTCATAAGAATTACAGATAACATAATGAGAATATTCTGATTTAATATTATAAATGGCCAAACGTCAGAAAGAGGCAGGGATAAACGACTTTCAGCCCAGGGTGTTGTTGTAGTAATACAAAATTTCTGTTAAGGTTTTAATTAAAGAACTGAAGAGCAGACCAAAGTTGGGGACGAAACGTCTTCATATCTAACTTCAAAAGAAATTTGATTGTAAAAGTCCCAATATTGTGAACGAATCGTTGCATAAAATTTGTTTAATAATAGTAAAAATTATTTCTTTTATAAAATTCATATTAATTTAAAATCTAATTACTATTTTCTTCAATTTGTCTTTAAAGTTCATTTTACTGAGTTAATTGGAATGCTGATTCTCACGTTCATTCCTTACAGTATCAATCAGTGTTGACTTTAATAAATTCATGCTTAAATTTTTCCCAACGATCACGGCTATTTCTGTAAGTATTACTAGCCAAATATACAAACAACCTTTCTCATAAAATTAGTACCTTTTCCAGTAAGGTCAATTAAATCAATAGAGAGAACTTTGGTTCAAATGTTAAATTATCATCATTTTGATATCTTGAACATCCAGTTATTTATTAAATAACATGCACAGTGAAACGTCGACCATTCAAACTAACTGGGACCGTCTACAGTTCGTATAATTGAATACAAAATTTAAATTACCTATAAGGTAATATTATACACGAATACGTTAAAAATACGGTTTACTACTTAATGGCATTTTCACTACGTCGTATTTCCTGAAGTACTTCCTAATTGTTAAAGGGTCTTCCATTTTTGCAAACAATAAACATTTCTAAAAAGATGATTTTGAGCAGATTTATTGAAGGCAAATTTGTTTTCCATTTATAGTTTAGGAAAAACCCGAAGGTTTTACCGAAATCTTCCAGTTAACATGTTGTTGAGATCCTTTCAGTATCTTATATTGGAAAGAATAAGTTTCTACAAAACAGTGCATTGCAAAATTAATGCCCTTAAAATTAAATCGGAGAAAATATGCATTCAGATATTTGACGTTTCGGGTAAAAGTCGTAACAAAAATATTTCTAAATAATTCAAAACTATCAATATGCAGGATTTATGTTGCATACAATACAAAAAACTGCATATTCAGTTTATAATGTAAGTTTTCGTTGATTATGAATTATGTGACATTATTATAATTACTTATTTTGGATGTTTACAACATAACATAAAAATGTAAAAATTTAATATGTGTTTTAAAGTTATTTAATTGCATTTTCCTTCAAAGAGCCTAATTTGAAAACGAAACGACGTAATAATTTTTTATATAAAGAAATTACAATTTTTCCTTACCTTAATTTTTCAGACTTAGCTTTAAGAATAATTTTCAATTCAGTTCATCGTTATTCTTTTTTTCCCAAACGAATAGATGTGTTTTGAAGTAATTCAGACTCCTTTGATACTACTGAACTTTTGTCTTAACCAACTACGAGCCAACCTGTACACAGTCTTTTTGACGTCTTGAACGTTCATCTACGTCTACTTTAGCGAAATAAAGCGACGCTGTGGGTATGATTCGTTGTTATAAACATCCTTACTTTGTCAGTTAACGGAAAAATTACATCTTCAGAATACAGTTTAAATTATAATATTTAAACTTATTTTAGCTACTAAAGAATGTGTTTCATATTATTTTAGCCTTGGATAAAATTGGCATTACTTTTTTCATAATTATATATTCTAGTGTAATAAGTTTTAATTATATATTTACGTCACATGAAAGTATCCTGCTCCATTCGTCGGCCATTATATCTATTCTGTGTAAATAACAATTTTAGGTTTCAGTTTCACGAAAAGTTTTTATGCTATGCATTATTAAGAATAGATATTAAATTCTACGTTTATATGTTCCGTATCACTGTGTTATGAATATTTAAATTATTATTTATATTTTCACGTGACTCCTGTTAACATTATTAATTATCATGAGAAGTGGGTTGAGACGCCATTCTCTGACAACTCGATATGAATAAAGCTGATGTTGACCTGAATAGTTCTTAGCACCCGACATGTACTTACCTCCGTCCACGGATTGTGGCAGCTGTCAGACAGTACGCACTACACCAGGCATTTTTTATGCTGATCAAAACTCATTTGCGGGTACTGAGAAATGTTCAGGTCAACCTCAGTATTATTTGCAACATGTTTCATCATGTAAAAATGGTACCACGAGTCTCAAATTTTAGTCTCGATATCATCGTCATGCACTAATACTCATAGCAGTATGGATAATTCTGTAATGATAAATTTTCGGACCCATGATTTTGTAGTCTCAATATGACGGATCCCTTTCTGAAGTTCTCCCCGAGCACGTGGATTTTGAAAGGAGTGTTCCTGACTTAAAAGACGATCACTTAGAAAAAGATTCCAGGACAAGCTGAAGCCGGTGGTAAACGTCACAGTATCATATTAGAATAAAGACACTTCACATTATTCCATTTTTTCTGTATAAAGCTTCATTATTCTCGATGTAGAAATCGTATTCTACGAATAATCTAAAATACTTGAATATTAAATGCTAATGAGCAGTGTAAGTATCCTGTTAGCATCATCTAGATTCTAGGTAGTTGAAGACAATTTTTACTTTAATACAATAAGATAACAGATTTAACTAATTCGTTAAAATAAAATTTGAATCGTTTTGTGGTCAGAAAAAGGGTTGTATAAATACAAACTTCTTTGGAAATTAATGTGCTATTAAAATGAATATAGTTTGAAATAAAATAATGCAATATATTTAAAGTCAGTGTGTTATTAAAACGTCCATAGTGAACACATCGTTGGTACACCAATTGCACGTTCATATTCGGACTAACTGTATGCAATTTTATTGCGGGAAAATTCTCGAGCCGAATTCCGATTTGGTTGAAGTTATCATACTTACAACCGTCATACGTTCCCGATACCTGAACATAGCTGCTGTATACAAAAATAGTTTTAAACATTATTTCAAAGGTAGTTATTACTAAAATATAGTTCAACTACACAACTGAAGTTCAGAAGTTAATTATCGTCGTTCAACAAGAAACAATTAAATTAAGGTGATGTTTAAAATTATCTACGGTTCCAGTTAATATACACTTTAGTTTTTTTTCAACTTCTATTTAATACAAAAACCTACATTTTGTAAAGACGAAGACTAGGAATAATCGGTCCTTTGCATATTGGGATTCATCTACTATTCCTAACTAAAACTTAATCCTTCCTTCCTCTTCTAAGCACAGTTCTCACGTCTATTAGAACTGTTATCAGAAGGGTCAAAGTATTTGGTGACCCAAAATGGGGATGTAATATTAAATATCATATCATCCTGAACTGAACAGTCGATGGAGCTTCTTGACGAACCGTTAATGCAGCGGTTCACTGTCCACGCTGAATCAAGAGCACAAAACGTCTTATAGTTTAAAACATGCTTCGGAGTCTCTTCAATCTACATTCTCTAGATGTGTACTCTTCGGGCCACATTCCCCATCAACGACGACTCTTCAGATATCTTCAACGGACATGCCACAGGTTTATTCTTCATTTTTATTCTGAGATTCAAAAGATGACACAGTGTTAAATTCGTCCACCATTTATCGTGTCTGAAAATTTAGTTGATTTAAACTCGAGTCACTCAATTATTTGATTCGTAACTCCTAATTATTTGGTATCATTTTAAAATGTGTATAAATTGTGTTTGAATATACGACTTTTGTATTTTATCTGCAAAAATTTGCGAATGCACTGGTTTTATTTCTTTCATAAGTATTTACAAATCTCAATTTTATTATCAATAATCTGGCAGCCCGGTGTTACTCCTGTATTTATATATCTCAATCTTTTGAAAGAAAAATCTATTAATTTGGTACCTATCTCTTGGTCATTTTGAATATTTCCTCATTAACCTTTCTCATACCGCCGCTGAATGAACGGTGTTCGAGGCGTGAATTAATGAGTGTTTTCGTTGATGTAAACGACATCAAAAACTATTATTAATATTGTTCATTTTTTTATTTAACTCAGACTCAAGGATGTTTTTAAAGCGTCCGGGAACGCCATTATAAAATGGTGTATTTTTTGTAAGGCCAGAAACCACCTTTAAAAGCATCTACTAGTTTTGTATCGATTTAAGATTGTGATTGAGGATTGTCATATGGCGCCCCAGGCAGCAAAAAATTCAACACCAATCTCAATCATTGCGAATTTATTATTATTTTCCTATACATTCCCTACCCAGAAACCGAAATGTGCTGATATTGAACAGCAGCCCTAATACTATGAAATCGACAAATTTCATTTTGCACAATTTATAATTAACCCCTTCTCATCGATTTTTTAAGGGCATCGGGAATACAAGACTACTGTTCATCTTGGGGATCCCGAAAACTATGGACATCAATCCTCGGTCTTTTTCGGATTGTTAGTAAACTTCACCCATTAGCATCTGTGTTAATTATGTTACAAAGAATGGTTTTCTTTTTAATTTTGTATATAATCGCATCAACAGCTAAGGTCATTAGCGTCTGTATACAAGTACGGGACTTATATCTATGTAATTCTAATCCGGGACCTATATGGCGTGAGGCAGCATCGCTAAATTTTACACCTTATTTTAATATTGTAACCAGTTCTGCTTCCATGTTAACTACTCAGCCCGTCGCCTAACAAATGTGTAGAGGTCCCCACCGAAGCTTTAAACAAACGACTACTCAAAGTCTACATTTAAATTTTTTTAATATAAATATATTTTCATCCTGACGTGAACCTGAAAATTTTTACGCCACAAGAATTACGTGAACTTATACGGTGCCGTCGCATCTTCTACCACAGTGCACATAAACTTATTCAACTATGGCACTCACGGGCGATAGGCTATAAATGTATAAATCAATCAAATTCAAGATTCGAACTCAAATCACAAAGTCTATAAATATCTGGTTTTAACAGCTCATTTCGTTCCACTCGACTGTAGTATACCTGTTTTTATAACACGCTTATCTAAGAAGCTACAGAATTTATTAATCTCATTATAAACTGTATTTTTTACTGTTTAATATCAATAAACTCATAAACCATGAACAAATCATTTTTAATAAGTGTCTTATTTCTCAAAATTGATATATTTCTATAACTGATTGTATTAGAAAATGTTATGCCTCCTTAAGTTATCATAAGTTATGAAAACCCTATGTCTATGGCGGATAGCCTCGTGGTAATAAAAAAGAGAATTGATTCAGGGTTTATGAGTTTACTGAGAATTCATTGATTATAAACTTGTAAAATAAGTGAAGTTCGAGGAAATAGAAATAGAGCTCCGCCAGCTATAATCTCATATTTGGTGCCTACTTTTCGCCAAAATGTAACGAGGTCGTAATTTTGAAATCCCACTTTGAACCGTGACATTCTGACGTAGAAATTCTACTTTGGCTGACACATCGTCGTCTTAAAAATTTCATCGGTAGAAAATGGTTTTGATATCCGAGAATAGAATTTGAGAGTGGCGCCGATCTGTTATTTAAATTAATTTATGAATGATTAAAAAAATTATTTTCTATTGACAACCGAATAGCTGCTTTACCCCCGAAGGGGTAATACCCCCCCTCCCAGATTCAGAACTCAGGTCTTAAAACCTGTAATTTAATCCAAATGTAATTTTGTGGAATTCCTAAGACTGACGATGTTGAAACCCGTAAAAGGAACTTGATGTATTTTGTTTTAATTCCTTATGAAAGATATGTTTACCGTTACCAATGACTTTACCATAATAAGAATAAATAAAACAGGAATTTCGTTGGATAAGAACTTTTTAATTTATTTTAAGACTAATTAAATCATTATTTACAATTACTATTATTAAATTACTTTAATAATGTAACTTTTCATTAAAAATGTTAATTCAGCAAAGTAAAATTATTTCGTAATAGATATTTGTGAGGTTCTAAGTGTCTTTGTTGTATAGAGTAACATGCATTAAAATCGAAAGAATTACAATTTTTGTATTTAATACTCTTAAAAATCTTGTTACTTTTAACGAAATAGAAAACTTTTAACTTTATTTGTATTCAAAGCACTATACATGCAATATATACTAAAGGAGTTTATAATAGAAACTTAAATTATAATTAGTATTAACCTCACATATTAGAGATAAATAATAATTAATACGACACATGGCAATAATCATACTTGCATTTTCTGTTACATCTTGACAAATCAGATTAAATTGTATATTTGATCATAACAGGATTTGGGAAAGTTTGAGTTATTTGTCACATCTATTATAATATTGTATCATAATATAGCATTTTATATATTAAATTTGTTACGTAAGCAATGAATTTATGACGATTGCGTGCTTCGTCCACTATTATAACGTTTAATACAAATTAACTTCCTCAGGACATAGAATGGGTATCGTTTCTTCGACACTTAAAGTACTTTCTTATGCGCGTATTTTAGCGTTTACGTGATAAATAGCCAAAAAGTGAAAGTCCTGAGAAGCGCGTGGAACACGGCTATTTATTAACCGAGGTTCTATAAATATTCCAGCGCTGGCCCTTGCCTAATGCGATTCTGCCTTCCATGGTTTGGACAGATTCCACCTTTTCATTTACAAATCCCCCTCTTCAGCATGTCTTAAGTTAGAGTACAGGAACAAGTGTCCCACAACTTGAGATAAGCCTTCCACATCCTGTTGTTGCCAACATGAAACGTAATCGTTCAAACTTGTGTTCTTGTTTAATGTAGCAGTAGTTTGGGAACTTTTAAAAACAATGGATTGCTGTTATAAATTTCATTGTTCTCGAGAATATGTATCATATTATACATTATTAGACATTCTGACAATATTATGAAAGAATTCAAACTTACTCATTACGCCATGAAGAACTTACAATATTTTAGAATGGCGAGTTCAACTATGTCTTTAGTCATCCAGGAAATGTTTATAGGCAATGCCAGTGACATTGATACAATATAAATCTACACAGTCAGAAATTGATGTTATCGTGTAATGTTGGCATCCCAGAACGATTGCACGGAGTGCAATACTCTGTAAAAACTGACTAGACTTCAATTTTGCTTGCATAGATTGTAGAACATTACTACGTACACACAAATTATATATAAATATATTTTTAGAATAATATTTTTTTTGCCATTTTCTTTCATCTGTTCAAGAAATGTATCAGAATGAATCGTTATATGGATGCAAAAGAACTACGTGAAATAAACCTAATACAATTTACGCTGCATTACGTATGCAATTTATGTGATAAAATTAAGCTACTTGTTATTTGTATACATGTTCATAACGTTAAAATAATAATTTTAACAGAATAAGAATTCCTGGAAAATAAATAGACGGATATTTGCTTAATTTCTAAGGTAATGAAGAAATTGAAGGAAGCAAATTATTAGAAAATAAAATATACCACGAAGAAAAGAAGAAAGCTGAATTCAGCGTAACGAAAAAAAGTATGTTTGTGTACAGGTATTGAGGATTGTATCAAAACATCGCCACTAAAGTTTCAATAATCCAAAAATCACGGTCTCACCATGAGCATACGTTCTTTTGTCTTCAGCAAACTTCGCCTACGTATTCTTACAATAATATATGCATCTGATTTCATATAATGTTCAACAGCTTGAAAACGTGTGTTGTAATATGTGGCGAATTAGGGAAAAGGAAGTCTAATTTTTATCTTAAGGCAAACACTGGAATTTCTACGCCAATTTGAATAAATCATTTGTGTTTTATGAGTTTCTCTTACTTACAACGATACATTAATGTCAGCACCTCCATTATGGATATATTTTACCGCTTATTCATTTGGATGCATCAAACTAAATTTGTACCCCATCCACACTGCTTTTTAAAAAATCCGGTTTTATTCAAAGGTAAAGATATCCATACTTATATTGGATCTGAAATAATAATTACAACAGAATAAATAAATTACCATATACTAATCTCATGACTAAGTTAAACAATCTGTTATTGTAACGCTTTCGGCCAGAACATTGACGTAGAATTAAATTATTATAAACTAGATAAATTGTTATAAGAATGTAGAACAGAACTTATCTCATTAAGCAAAAGTGAAGTGTTGTGGAGTGGAATGAAAGCGATATACACATTCCAAAGTAAATTTTATAAAATAATTACTTTCTAGAACTGGCAGAATAAAATGTTTTCAATAATAGAATACTCGCAGATACTAGTGAATGATAAAAGATTTTTCATATTGTCAGGGATAAATAAGTTAGACACTGCTAAATAATCTGTTTTTTTGCTATATTTTAGTTTAAATAAAATTTTATAATTAATTATTGCTGCCACCTCGAATAAGCTGAATTAATGTTAATGAATTCATTCTTTCAACATAAATTTTTTTGTATACGTTTAAGTTCTCACTTTTGGTGTTTCATTGAACTTTTAGTAGACCTGACCACGTTAATTTTGTAAAATAATTATTTAGTATCAGTGAATGTATATTTTACGCTTAAATTTGATAATGTATAAATCTCTGCTTTTAACCAACGTTCTATCTAGTGTTAAATGAAACGTTTCGGCAGCTAGCTACGCCATCGCCGTGAGATACTATTATTTCATGAATTTTAACTCATAATCATTTTTAACATTCACAAGTAGTTTTTATTATTATTATTAATTAAGATAACATCTTTAACAGCGTAAAATGTTGGAAAATTTTATATTACATCTATTGAATATTTAAATAACATCATAGACAATATCTAAATTAAATGTACCACGGTCACCATGAGAATTACTAAAATATATTTTGGCAGAAGAACGTAATTAAGTTACAATTTTATGAGGCATATTCAGTAAGTTAGTGTATTGGGACTATTACGGGCTGTGATTTTCTGAGGATTGGCAACACTGAGGGGTATCTCCTAACAGAACTAACATCGCAGGAACGCGATAGTACGTAAACTAACTCCTAATCGCGGAAGGAATAACACCTAACTAAATTTTTTCGCAATACAAGAAGAGAATGAAGGTTTATTGGAGGCAGAACAACTGTTCATAATTTCGGTCAAAAAAAATCATGGTCTTAGTATTTTGGGACCAAAAAGGCATTGGGGGGGAGGGGGGAGACCATCAATGCACAGCCACATTGTAAGACCCTAAAAAATCGAAAATCGAAATTCAAAATAAAAGGATGGAAATGCTGAAGAGGAGATTGCGCTTGTTGCACTACAACGCTCGTCCTCACACAGTCATAGTCTCTAAGGAGCTCTAGGACTCATTTGGTTGGGATATTTCAAACCAAACCCGTTGTCCCCTGATTTGGCGTCCTTAGATTATCATTTTTCACCTTCCTGAAGGCACCTCGATATCGATGTAAATGTATGATATACGATCTGAGAAAACCAAGGTAGTGGAGTGTAGTATGGAAAACAGTAGAATAACAAAGGGTGTTAGATTAGGAAGGGATATTTTGAAAGAAGTTAAGGAACTCTGCTACTTGGAGAACGTAATAACTAGGGAGAGTAGAAGTATAGTAGACATAAAGAGTAGGATAGCACAGGTAAGAAAGGCTTTCGCGAAAAGGGGGATTTACTTACGGGTAATATAAGTGCGAATATTAGGAAATCGTTGCTAAAAATGTTTGTATGGAGTGTAGCGTTATATGGGTGCGAAACGTGGACGATAGGAGCTCCGGAAAGGAAAAGAATAGAAGCCTTTGAAATGTGGTGCTATAGGAGAATGATGCAAATCAGATGGGTGAATAGAGTAACTAACGAGGAAGTTCTAAACAGAACAGGGGAAAAGCGAACAATATGGAGGACGTTGACCAAGAGAAGGGATAGATTAATGTTCCACGGTTTAAGACATGAGGGTCTTGTAAAATTAGCATTAGAGGGAAATGCGTGGGGTAAGAACAGAAGAGGGAGGCCAAGTAGATTAGGAAGGATGTGGTAGTTACGCGGAAATGAAAAGGCTTGCGCATGATAGTTTAGCAAGGAGGGTTGCATCAGACTAGTCTTAGAACTCAATATCACAACCAGACAGGTATATTTATGATAGTACAGTATTTAAAATAATTTTTGTATGATGTTACACATTAGACTTATCTTTAACAATATTGGTGTTTCTAATTGCAAATGAGAAGCGTAAAAGCATAAAATCATTTCAATTAAAGTTGATTTAACCTCTCGTAATACTGCAAGTGCGTTAAACGTTCTGTCTTTCCTTCGTTTAGAAATACAATTTTAACTCAACCAATACAATTTTATATCACAACTTAAGATCCCGTGTGAGGTTCAAGTTAAATAACGTAGTATATAACGTGCGACGTGATATAAGACGCTGGATCTTTCTCTAAAAAAAAGTCTTCTCTCACCAGGAAGATCAGTCGCTGACATGTGCACTTCAAGACATGGCCACACAAAAAATCTGACGCATGCATGCAGCTTCTCAGAACTGTGCAGAACTGATGTGTGCGAGAGTTTCTATGATACCGCAAATCATTTGGGCATTCCTGTGCCGATAATTGAAACTTAAATGTAAATAATATTTATGTAATAAAATTATGATTTAACAGATTCATTCTGGAACAATTCAGTCCATATAAGTCCTCTTAAAATCCTTTATTCAGTTGGTCCAGTGATTGGAGAAGCTTTCGGTGTTGCCCATGTTCACCTGCAATTGGAATATTTTCAACATAGTTTTCACTCTGACTCTACTACCAAAACATTGCCTCACCACACAGAAACCAAATTGATTATTTTTCTTTATAGATTAGATGTCTTATATTTTGTCTGCATTTATTTGGTAAAATATATGAATAGGTTAAAAATAAAGTTTGAAAATTTATTGGCCTTATCAAGATATAACTGACTGTAATATTTACACTTTAGAAATTTTTCTTTTTTCTCTCTGTCTTATTTCACATATTACCTGACTTGAAATTATCATTGCTCTGACGAGAGACTGATTAAAAGCGTCTAATTCATGGTTGTGCTGCTGTGAATAAGTATATAATAGGAGTAAGAAATGTCAAATTAGAATTCCATTCTTGTCTTTCTACTATACGCTCCTTCTTGAGCTTCGGGTGAAAGCATTTCTAGATGAAGCTCAGCAAAAGCATTCTGGGTTCGAGCCCCTGGTCCGGTCGACATTTTTCTATTCCTATCTTTCTACTAAGCATTTCTAGATTAAAATTTAGTTTGAATATATTTAAATTTTTAAATATTTATGTAATTACATTTTTTCCTTTCTCGTTTATCTTACATATTCTCATTTGTCTTCTCGTTTTCATGCAACTATTTATTTGTGTCTTTAGTATTTCTTTTATGTGTTAGTTATATTTTTCTGTAAGTGTAATGTCTTTGACCGACATGTGTTAATTTTCATGTTCAGTTTGTTATCTGTATGTATGTAACAATTCTTTGACTTGTCCCGCTTTCTCAGTAGAGGACTAATGGAATTAATAATAAGATCCAATTATTGTCAATTAGTGTTAATAAATATCCGCATGTAAGCACAGAATAATTAAATGATACCTTAAAAAGGAAGTTCAACTTATCCTAAATAGTGGTATTTATTTGTGTGTCTTTTTTACAAATACAAGCAAATTGCGGAAACCCAGAGGTACCTTGTGTATTTATTCCTGAGTTAGAATTTTTTTGCTAATTAGAGGAAAATGTTGAAGTAATTTTATTGAAGTAAATTAATTGCTGTTAGAATAAAACTATATCTATAAATGGTTTACTGAATATATCTATTTTATACTTTATTTTTTAAAATCGCGGCTTTTCGCGAAAGTATTCACACGTTATAATTTTCAAATATTTTCATACACAATAATGCTCTTGAAATAAAATCACTTAACATTTGTAACAATATTGATAAAAAACTTGTCATTTTTGTAATTATTAAACATTTGTTAAAATTATTTCTTAATTTCCAGAAGCTTTATGTATTATGCCATATTCATCTGCAAATACAGTCTAGGTTATAAAATTTCAATATATTAAATAACATTAAATTATATAATTTACTCATAAAGGGACGTGCCAGTTAGCTGCTTAAAATTAATCAATTAATATAAATAAATAAAACTTAAAACTAATATTAATTTGATAATAAAACATATATGTAATGGTCTATTAATTTGTCTCGTATTCTTTTTTATTGGCTAAGAGTGACCTGTCACTTAATCGCAGAAGTTTTACGTACTTTACAAATAATTGACTATGTGTTAAAAACACAGCTAATAGGTACCTTAATTTTTAAGTTAATTGTATAATTTATTTTTATTTAAAAGATTGAAATTTGATGATGAAGGCTGTATTAGCAGATCAATATGACATAATGCCGAAATATTCCGCAAAATAAAAAATAATTTTGAACAACTATTCTGGATTTTTATTTTAATAATACAATAAATTATTGTACAGAAGTGGTGTGACTTTATGATTGAAAATTGTATTCAACAACGGTTCTTTGTCTCAACTCTTGTGTTTCGTCCAAAATATATCTAAAACCAAACTCCTTGAGAGGAAGGCAATTTTTATACAAGAATTTGTTTTTCAAAGAAGACAAAATATAATTAAAATGTATTTAGAGTAATTATTATGAAGATTTTAAGTCGATTTTGTTATCCACAGTACTTGGCAGACGTTTTTGGCAATAAAGAATCATTAATTTCATTTATCATCTCCTGATGTGACGTAATTTCGTTATTATTTTCGTAAAACCTTTTCTATTGCTTCATAATATGTAAGTAGCGGTTTTACTCTGTAGGGTAGTTCTTTTGTCAATTAATTATTATTCGACGTTGGAGAACAAGTTATTCTACTTAGATGTTCAAATCTAAACGGATTTCGCAATAAAAACAAAATATTGAGGTATTTATTTAATAGCAATAACTTAGGCGAAAAATGGAATAATAAACGAGTATTTCGCTGCAACCGCGATTCTTAAAGATGAACGAAAGAAATAGTGAAAACAATAGACTGATAGTGGGGATAGTCGAAAAATAGCGAAAACAATAGACTGATAGTGGGGATAGTCGAAGTATCTTGGAGAAGTCAGATTAGATTCATTAGTTCCATTCGTCCTGTTCTGAGGAAAAAGAATAATTCTAATTGACATTAATTACAGGCAATACAATAACTACTTAGATCTGTATATAAACAGTAAATATAAAAAAATACAATCGTATATGTTTCAAACTATACGTTCTTATTGACTGTCAAAATGTCTGGTCAAAGAGTCTCATGCAGTAGAGATATCGCTGAAGTATTACAAATACATTAAACGAAATTAAATACAACCCGCATGCTTTTGTAAGCATTTGTGATTTATATATTAGTGAATTACAGCTTGCTTGTGATTTATTATTAGTAGTTTCAAAGAAGTGAGTATATTCAGAAACTCCCACTTCCATTATGCCTCGACATTGAACACAGACTGGTCGGTGTATAATTATATAAACTTCACTTCGCAAGGCTCTTTATAAATGCAACTGCGCAGAGGATTTTCTATGACAAATATCATTTTGATATTACAGCTCATTAAATATCTCCGTGGATCGTCACTTGACACCTTTGTACCTAGATATGGTTGCTATATTGAAAACTATACGAATTATAAATACATTAGGTCAATACTTGGTTTGTTTCAATACTGCAGATTAGTCTTACCGACATTAAATACATACAATTATATCAGCGAAGAAAAGTATTTTCTACTTTACTCCCACTTATAGACAGAAAAAAACAATCCGATTACTAAATAATCCTATACTGCCGTCCAAAGGAGAAAGGCAGCAAGCCAAAAAAATGCTTTTGAGAAATCAAGGGATAAAGTAATTTACATTAACATTTACATAAACTTCGTACCACCAAACATGAATTTGTCTTTATATATTAATTATAATACATTTATCCGTGAAATATTTTCAAAGGTCGAAAACGGCAGTATAGATAACTTCTCTCCATAGGACTACCTTAGGGAATGCCTTCTTCTCTCTCTGGTTTTTAAGAAAACCGAAATGACTCTATAAGATTTAAAAGGTGTATGTTCTGGAGTCACAGACCTTGAGATGTCCGCTGATCCCATTGGAACACTTGGCCAGCTGCCTACTCATCTTTTTCGAGGCACAGATAAGGGAATTCTGCGAGCCCACAACAAATTCATCTCCCGTATTCTGAGAATAGCCAATAGCCTGAGATACCTGATGCAGGTTTCTCCGTCTAATTTCAAGGTTCTCATATACAGAGGCACCTTCATCTCATTTGGAAGGTGTATATACTGGGGTCGAAGAGCTTGGGCACGTCGTAAGAGTTGTCCGCTGATCCCATAGGTTCAGGGGCCAACTGCCACGTGGTGGAGACACGTAGAAGAGAATGCTGCTAACCCACAGCAAGCCTCTCTCCTGTCAATCGAAAGGGCGTGAAAATGGTACCCAATAGCCCGACCTACCTGATGCAGAATTTTTAGGGTTTTTCCTGCGTAGTTTTTATGTGGTTCACCGGGTAGGGTCCTTAAACTATAGCCCGGGGGTCCTATTCAACCCTTGTCTACCTTGCTCTACCTTCCACGTCCCCCTTTTCAATTCACTTCCTATGCAATGAAAGGGGAGTTGCCTGTTTCAGGATCGCCATCAAGGAACCTGTTACCCCGCTCCCCAAAATAATCCCCTTTTCACACTCCCTTTCAAAATATCTTCTTATGTTAATAAAGAGCAGTTAACACCAAATTGCCAGTCACCCTAATACCATCAAATTTTGTTTGCATAATATTAGGCATCACAGTAACCGAATAATTTACAAAAAAAAATTATTAAGAAGCATTCAACTTGACGCAGAAAGACCTCTTAAATTTTAAGTCATTTGGTAATCCTCAATACAATTTTGGTTTTAGGTCCTTGCCTTGCTTATCAGTCTGTCAAATGTTGTTACAGAAAGACGCAAAGTAGAGTCGAAACGTATAGATACATGTAAATTTTGTCTCTGGACTTGTATCTCGTTAAAATGGTTCTGGAAAGTAAGATCGTCTAATTAATTATAAATTCAAATCCGACTTTCAATCTACACGTATTATGTTTTCTAAACGAGCATATTTGTGAAACTTTACTAAATTTGAATGAAATGCTTTATATTAGTATAAAAGGAATAACAGCTTATGGGACCATATTACATTTAGGAATGTTATATTAAAAAAGACGTATTTATATGCTTTCAGTATTTGCATATTATAGTAATATCCAGGGTAAAATCCAAGGGCGAGCGTGCACTAGTCTATATACAATATATTACAAAATTATCTTCTTCTCCTTATACTTTTCATTTGATATACATTGTGATTTAAATAAAAAAGCTTTCTCGTCTGATTTTATTGATTCATAAATTGAACTCTCGAATTATAGTTCCTGTATAATTTTTCAGCACATCTTTTCTTGCAGTCTTAGCTAACTGGATTTATGTAGAACAGTTGTGATGTCTATTTCAGATTAGCAATTACCAAATTTTAAAATTTACCTGACGCGAGAAATAAAATAAATTTATTAATTTATGTTTACATCGTTCGACGATCCAAAGAAGTTAATTTTTTCTTAGCCTGCTACAATAGATACCAAGTGGTATGAACGATATAGAAACGCGTAATACGACTTATAACTCGCAGTTGGTATACACACACACCGGCTTTCGCGTGGCAATTCCAAGAAATTTTTTCGTATAATTTATTTAAATTTATATTCATATTATATTAATATCTACTGCAATATATCGAAATTTAATATGCACGAATATTTAAATTTCGTTTTTTTAAACCCTCAAATTATCATTGAAATTCGTGGAGCCGTTTCGGAACCTATTCGAGACAAACAGACAGACACACCAATTTTATTTATTGATATAGATAATTAACGTAAGGGTCAGTTTTCTAAAAAAAAGTCTTCTATGTTAATTGCTGATAGGACAGATCTGGACACATGTTTGACATTTTATGCTTGTTGCATTTTGACGATAATGATACAATTGTCGACAATATCTACTTTTCGCAAACAGGGAAAGACATCCTAACTTTTTAAATTATCTTTACTACTATATCAGAGAATTACATTTTTTTCTGAATTATAATTTCTTATGAAGGAGGGAGAGGAATAAAATTTAAACGAACCTTTTTGAACACAGTTCAGTGATCTGAATATCAGAAAATTAATTTAATTTGCTTATTGTCACTAATTATTATAATATTTAGCATTTATGGGACTATTCTGAAGGGAAAAGGGAAGAATGTTTATTCTCTATAAAAAGTGGTTATAATTAGTTGTTAAGTTTCTTCAATAACTGCATGAGGTAATTTTAGAGGCCAGTACATTAAACCTGTTTAAGATAAGTAACGATCGCCAATTCACGACTTAGTCTAAAGTGTACAATTTTAGTACAACAAAAAAAAATCTGTTTTTACAAAACTTCTAAATCACTTTCAATTACAGAGAAAGAAGTTCGTTATATTGGTATTAACATATTTAAGAAGCTCTCATACAACATTAAATATTTAATAGATAGTAAATATACATTCAAAAAAAAGTAACCGCGTTTTTGCTTAGGCGCTCCTTCTATTCGATTAACGAAATTTTAGAATTGTGTGTTGTGGTATTCAGCCCTAAGCCTGGTCTGATGAAACCATCCATGATAACCTATCTTGCGCAAACCTTTTCATTTCATCATAACTAGCACACATCACGTCCTCCCTAATCTGCATAGCATATTCTATCCTTGGCCTCCTTCTTCTGTTCTTACCCCACATACTTCCCTCTAATGCTAATTTAACAAGACCCTCATGCCTTAAAACGTGGCCTATTCTTGGTTAACGTCCTCCATATTGTTCGCTTTTCTCCTATTCTGTTTAGGACTTCTTCGTTACTTACTCTATTCACCAATCTGATTTTCAGCATTCACCTATAGCACCACATTTCAAAGGCTTCTATTCTTTCCCCTTTCCCCAACTCCTATCGTCCACGTTTCCCACCCGTATAACGCCACGCTCCATACGAACATTTTTAGCAACGATTTCCTAATATTTACAATTATATTACCCGCAAGTAAATTCCTCTTTTTCGCGAAAGCCTTCCTTGCCTGTGTCTACTATACTTCTACCTTCCCTAGTTATTACGCTTCCCAAGTAGCAGAAGTCCTTAACTTCCGTCAAAATATCCCTTCCCAATCTAACACCCTTTTTTATTCCACTGTTTCCCACACTACACTTTATTACCTTATTTTTTCCTCTATTAATCCTCATATTGAACTCTTTCTCCAGGACTACGTTCATGCCATTTATTATGGTTTACAAGTCTTCTTCTGACTCCCCTAATACTACAATATCGTCGGCAAAGCGTAAGGTTTTTATTTCTTCTCCTTGCAGTATGATTCCTTTTCCATAGTCCGTTTTAACTTTCTTCATCGCCTGTTCTATATATAAGTTAAACAGCATGGGCGACAGACTGCATCCTTGTCTTACCACTCTTGATTACGACTGTCTTTTCTTGTTCTTCTATTCTAATTACTACTGCCTGTCTTCTGTGGAGGTTATGTATAAGCCTCCTTTCTCGATATTTTATTCTAGTGCTCTTCAAAATCCTTAATAGTGTGTTCCAGTTCACATTATCAAATGCTTTTTCTAAATCTATTTTACAATTAGATTTATATTAAAATGTACCTTCTGGAAAAAATAGGAGTTATGCCAATTAATGTTATTACAATTGTAGGATTTTGTCATTATTTATGCATATTTAATAACTCATTCCACACCGTTGAAACCATAGTCTAATAAGGTCTACGGAATGTGATCTAACATTAAGGCAATAAAAATCTTTTCTCGTTTTAATAGAGGGTTGAAATAGAGCTTGGGCAAGTGTTTCGGAAACCCCTCACGGGTGTAGATCTACTTAATTCAGCCAGCTGTATAGATCCAACCTGTAGGAGTGTTTGTATTCTGATGCCACAGTTCTGTATCCGTCCTCAAATACGTGTGAACGAACATACTTTTTACAGTTCAATGCGCTGGATTTAATTTGGCCTTCTTCCTCTCAGATATGTTCTTCCCGTATAGGAAGGAATCACTGCCAATTAATTCCACAGCAAACACTCAAAACCTTGGTTGAGTAATTTGCCATTACAAAACCGCGTAGCTTGTAAAGTGGGGCCCAGTTTCTTGTGTGCAGTCGCCAACATCGGAGCTAAATAGCAGCGGAGTGATTCGTCAAGACGTGGTTCGTGCCGGGGCTGCTGTGCTGCAAATACATTTATTAATTTGCGTCGGGCGTGCTTGAGCATGGCCGCTGCTGTACTCTGCTCTGCTCAGCTCTGCCGTACACATTGATCCGCCACCGTCGTGACGTCACGGCCCTGCTAGCTCGTTATTTACACGCGTCTCACCTACTGCCAGATGCTATGCTAACATACACAAACTCGGCGCTCTTGCACGATTTTTCTTCACGTATCGTTGCGATTGCGAATATTCCCGAACACAGAGTGCCTAACGTCTTTGTTTGCTGGCACGCTTAAACTACATATATTACATCGCATCAGACGCAAATGAAGACATTTCAAACCCCGTTTGAAAGCAGTAGAATCCAACACTGCTGTAGCAAAATAAAAATTATAATGGGCACGTATGAGATTAACTTAAGCACGAATGATCGTACCGTTCAGCACAGAGATAAATTTTCTAGTTTTATATAGTTTCTTAAATCGTTTTCAGGAGTTTTATTTTTAGTTATTTAACATAGGTCTAGTAGGTTGTGAGAACTGGCAGCTTGGGAGCGCGGGGGTGGGGGGATTTTTGGCATGGTTTCCGTATATTTGCTGCTCGCAGTGACCTTTGGCCTTCACTGCTCTGTGACGCACATGGCATGTGTGGGACTTAACAGGCACAGCTTTGAACGAAGCAATATAACCCTGCCGCATTTAAACACTTTATTTCACTCCTCACCGATACCTCCTTCCCTCCGATAAGCTATATTTTTCGCCTAAAATTAGATATGTAGGTCATGCATTTTATATTTCACATTCAGGGACGGATTTCTAAATAACAAGCTCATCCCTGAGATGCACAAAACAGTTCCCGTCTTGAGGTAGAAGCAATTGGTTAAGCTGTGAATGCAACGGAAACGACGCACTGGCCTGATGGAGCCTTGCCGCTCTTTAATCTCACTGCGGAATCATGGGGATTAGTTTGAACCAACATATTTTCAGCAACGCTGTCGAAACGTCGTGCAACCTTTATAACGTTGAAAAAACGTGTTTTCATCACTTCAATCGAACCTGCGAATCAATCCAGAGCTAGGATTTTAATTATATTTAGATTGGGAGGCGATATTACAGATGCTTCGCCAGCCGGACATATGGTGGTTAAGATTAATTCATTTGTCGTACAAGTCTGGTTGCATGTGAGAGCGTAGGCGACTTTTTTAATTATTATTTTGCGTCAACCCAAGGGTGACCAAGAATACATTATTTACATCATTCCTTAAAAACCTTTGACATTTGCACAGATTACAACTGTTACTTATTAAATTACATTTAAAATTCCGATGAAGGCAAAAATAATACATACATATTTAAATATAAAAACTGATCTCCTCAGCATATCTGAAACAGAAAATTTACTACTTTAAATTTCATTAAAACAAGTAAATTTCAGGACTTTTAGGGTGATTTCTTTCCTTGTTGCTAAATGAATAGGATTGAAATGTCCCAGAATCTTCTCCCTTTTTTCTTTTGTGATTTTTGCATTAATATATGTGGAATCGTAAGGTTTACGTTACAAGTTCTGTATATAGGTTTTTCTCCTCCTCAGAAAAGGTAGGAGTGAGTTAGTTTCGTAAGTTATGCTCCAATTCTGTTGATCACATTCTGTTTCGTGGATAAATTTTCAATATTTTTAATCTCATTACTATTCACTAATTCTTTTAAAAAAGCACCACTTTGTTCAGGGTTTCTGTTTTTTATTGCTGATAATTTTAGATTTTTCTTTACTTTTCTTCATTACTTGTAGATTGTGTGCGGAAATCATTGGTAGCTGCTCTGCTTTCCATTTTAGGGACAGAGAAAACGATCTATGTGGAAGTCTTGGTAAGGTTGTGTTGTTGTTTTCGAGTAGAACGGCGCTGGATAAATTTTGGAAGTTTGGTAATCTTTCTTGTCTCTTCGTGCAATGCCACCCTAAGCCTTGATCGTGTATCTTATTATAGAGCTTTCTCTTACTTGCTCGAGTGCAGGCAGTTTAGTTTCCAATAGAAGTCTATTTATCGCCGTGGACCGTTATTATTCTCATTCCGTTATTTTGAAAAACATTGAGCTTCTTTAGCGTACAGTTGCTTACCGTTGAATATATATGAGAACCGTAGTTCATTTTGGCTTTGAATTGCATGTTATAAGTGACTGTTAATAGTTTCTGACAGCTGCAAGGATTTTTAAGATGTTTTCTTTTTTTATATTCTATTGCCAGATTATCAATGTGTTACTCTTTCGTCGTATGTATTTATTAAATCTACAAATGGGCAGATGTCCGGTGACAAACAATAATTAATAATCTGGTCGTAAGGCCCATATTTAACCTATAATTAAATATATAATTATATTCAATATAAGTAAATAAATGTGGAATCATATTATTAGAAGATGAATTTTTTAAAAAGGAATAATATTCTTTTTGCCTGAAAAAATAAAAACATTGTAAATATATTTCACTGTAGTATATTTTTAGAGATTTCGGAGCACTGATCACTTCGCTACACTACACTTAGATTAAGTCTAAATTTTCTTTCTGTTAGAGGAAGTTCCCCAAACACTCCTGCAGGAAGATTGTTCCAGTCATTAACTGTCCTATTTAGGAATGAATATTTTCCAACGTCTGGTATTTAGTGCCTTGCTTGTAATTTAAGCAAGTGATCAATCCTCCCGTTCCTAGTCGATTCTTTCATTCTATCTCGGATTCCCTGTCAAGGTTTTTGACCTGTAAAGGCTCTGTAGAAAATGTGTAGCCTATCTCTTTCTCTTCTTGTCTGTAGCGTATCCCACCCTATCCGCTTTACCTTTTCGTTCCCATGCCCATAATTTTATGTTTTAACATATTCTATATTTTTTTATTTGTATTTGTAAAGGATGTTTGATCGGGAGGCGACTTTCATTTATAAACAGTTGCACAAGTCCGCCGGTCTCTGTGGTCTAAGGCCTAACGTCGCCGCTGCCTCGTACCAGAGGTCCCGGGTTCGATTCCTGGCAAGGCTTGGGTGTTTGTGTGTGTCTTTGTGTTCCGAAACCGAGAGTAACTCTTACAATGAATATAAGATCCCCAGAAATGATAAAATAGTCGCTAATGATCTTAAAATGATCTTAAAATAAACTAAAAAAAGGCACTCAACCTCGTACAGTTACTATAACAAGCATTGTCATAGTGAAGAGGTGACTTTCGTCGCAAAACAAATTCAATTTAATTGGAAAGATAATTTTCTCTAATTTATGAAATTATCTAGCTCAAATCCGAAATATTTTTAACCAATTTGAGAGAGAACAAATGCTCACCCACCCCGCCTAACCAGTTATTTAATAATGCTTGTTAATTTTAGCTTTTCTTGGGGAAAGAAACTGGAACAGAATTGGAATTAATTCATGAATTTGCGCTCGAACCGTCGAATCGAACTGTTGCCAGCATTGCGTAAGGAAATCACTTTACAATTCATACTTTTAAACACAGTCTACTCATTAAAAGAAAACAGTAATTTTCTATTCTCAATACAATTTCATATAAATCTAAGGTACAATTATTTAAAGGATGTGTTATATATATTGTGTTTTAAGATGAGTATTTTGAAAGACAAAACATATAACTATTGCTAGCGCCGAAAGCTCCTAGTTTTATTAATAAAATTTTCTTGGAGACTTGATTGGTTTTTACTTAGACTTATTTTTATCCTTATGATATGTGTGTGGAAGAAGCATAAATTTCTTTAAATACTTTATTATTCTTAAATTTTACATAAAAAAGATTTTGATAGAAAATAATAAAAATTATAATTATAATAAATAATTTATCCTGCTTCTACACACAAACCATAAGGTTACAAATAACTCAGTGCTGCATCTGCAACAACTCTCGAGGAAAAGTCACCTAAAAATCACTATTTTGGTATTCCCTTAACAGATTACGTATAACTCATTGATCCAGACCAAACTAATTGTTAAATTATTTTCACTTGATGTCTCAATCGATAATATTAACTTCTTCACTAATCTTATTAAAAAATAGCAAATATCGAACAAAAGTGCAAGCCAAACCATTAAGTTATTTATACAAAATTATTGAAAAAAAATTTCCTCGGGATATATTATTGCAATCATTTACATAGGCTGCTCCACCATTAATGCTTTCATACTAACTAATTAATAAGGAAAATCCATAATCTAAAGCGTTTATCAAATGTACTACACACGAATTGACAGCGTGTTTACTGTGTGGCAAAAATTTCCAGATTAGAAATATGATAACAGCGACAAATTAAATTGATATTTGACTTGGTGCTGACAAACGTTCAAGTTATGCCTCAAAATAGAATACTATTTAAAAATAAAATTTATCATATTTAAAACTCTATACCCTTCTATATAACTTATGTTAAACTTGTTGTACTTTAAACGGCTGTACTAATTAATGATCGCTATTCTTTTTGGAAAATTGTTTCATTTTGTTGGAAATAAGAAAAGACTTTCGACATTCAATTGACATGGTAACAAAACGATATCAAAATTAATAGAATACTATAATTCATAATAATTTAAATAATGAATTTTTTACACAATTAAAAGAGTAGCGTTAATGTTTTGTCTCATTCGCAGGCTGTTGCAATACATAACTTTAAAAGAGAAGGAAATCACGTCTGTTGCTGTGGTCTGACGCAACACTCCATGCTAACCTATATTGCGCAAGCCTTTGCATTTCCGCATAACTAGCACATCCTCACAAATCTGCTTAGCGTATTCCATCCTCCCCGCACTGTTCTTACCCTAATACTAATTTTACAAGGCCGTCATGTCTTAAAACATGGCCTATAAATCTATACCTTCTCTTCGTCAACGTCCTCCATTTTGTTCGTCTAAAATAATTAATTTAAATCATAGTTTCATGTTCATTTATATATGTCATTATGAGAATAATAACGGTAAATTATCTAACCATCGTAAAATGATGATTGCTAATATATATATATATATATATATCTTTACGAAATTTAAGAAACGAAGGATCGATGACATTAGATAACGGGATGTTGACGGAAAACCGATCACATGAGGCTGAGCGACAGCTGAGAATCGCGCAGTGTCAAATTTATCTGAAGAAAACTTTTAAAAATACAATTTATAACATAACTACTTGAAAAGTTGACATTTGTACTAATTACTATTATTTTGTTTAATTAATTCAAAGTTATTAATAAAATGAATAACATTTAACGAGGATATGCTTTGGGAATTTACGCGATAGCTTACATCGTCTCAATCCATGCTTTTCCGTAGTTATTAAATGAAATATGAAAGTACTATTAACAACAATATTAGTATTTAAAAGTGTCTCCAGATAAATGTACAAGGTCAAAAGAATTTGCGCAATTTTTTCGTGTTACGCATTCATGTCACATTTAAATAAGATTAATTTCTAATCATACTTTTAGGTATTAATTTAGATTTAAACTAAGTTTAATACATTTTTACATTATTATTTTATTTCCTAGTTATTAATTAAATTTTATTTGCAACTCATTCGTCTTGGTATCATTATTTTGCTTTACTCGGGAAAGTGTAGCGATTTACCTTCTTTCGGCAGTGGAAATAGGAGGGGGGAGTTTGTAAAGTTATAAAATATATGTAACAATAAAACTACACGTAGCCTCCTTTTCGATAAATACTTCGCAAATTTGGTTTTCACAAGATTATATCTCCACATAGTCAGTAACGTTTATTTAATCCGTCATTTGAAACATACACTATTCTCTCACGTACCTCTTGTTTTTTCCACCATCCTTCCGATTGTACATTGTAGCGTGACATATTTTAGTTAACTATTCATTAACTACAGGAAATGACGTCGTGAGTACTACTATTTGCTTTTACGCTCCCCTGAAGATCGGAAGTGTCCTTGGCAACTGTCGTTATGCCAACTATATAGGTGCAGTAATCAGATTTGTACGGGAAAAAGCAATCGTTGAGTTACTCGTTCCGTAAATGACTTTTCAAACTAGAATTCCTACTGGGAGTCTGGTTTCTGAACTCCATTTCGACGTCAAATTTATTGAAATCTCAGACGAGAACGTTTTAGTATCCGAAAATAAACAGAATCACATATTTTTGTTTATTGGAAACCAATACTGACACCACTCAAATTGTCATTGGCATTAGCCAACGAGATCAAATATAGTTAGAAGGTTTTTTTATTAATTTCCTTCTACGAATTATGAAATATATCTTATATATCCTATTCTAATAATTATTCTTGTAAGTATAAACTTACTACATATATTTACCATTTAAATAAATAAAATAATATATTCTCTCCTTGCCCTGTTTGTTTAACCTTCAAAAAAATTATTAAATGAGCATTGGCAATTCCTAAAAAGTAAATTATTCCTAGGCGTAACAAAACAAATAAGTATGAAATTAACTTAAATAAAAACGTAATTTAAATTAATGTATCATGGTACATAGTCAGACTACTAAAAATTTCATTTTGTAAAAAAGCATTTCCTTCCTCTTCCTTTTCTGTTATGTGTAATTAACGAAATATTATTTAAATTTATATAAAACATTTAAAAGACAATTTTGACATCTTCAATTCAAATCATATTTTGCGAATTATATACATCTAAGCAGGGTCAGGAAACGTTTTGTATTAAATGTTAATTTTAATAAATTCTTACTTTTGGCCACGATATTACATTTATTAATACAAGTCGAAAAAAATTACAATTTTAAATATTAAATTATTAATAAAGACTATAAATGTCCATTTCTCTACTCGTTTACTCTTAATATCCCATTAAATACAGAATTCTTATTAATCCTTTCAGTATAAGCATCTTTCATTCTTAGGACAATGAAATGCATTTATTCAGTTTCCAGTTATACAAGATATTTGAAAAAATGATATATTTTCCTCAACTTAGTCTATAATGTCACGAAATAATTTGGGGACAGAAATGATAATTTTTTGCCAGATTAATACCACAACTGTCATTACCTATAGGATCAGAAACTACTGTAGTTTTGTGCCTTGAAATTTCACATCTCCGAAGCACGGAAAACAATATCTTCACAAAGTCAAGCAAAGATATTCGCCTAAAAATTAACAATTTTATGATCCGTAAATAATATACTGTAAATTCTTTCCACTTGAAATACATTATTCATTGGATAATATATATATATATATATATATATATATATCTGGAAGCAGAAATTGAATACTTATTTACTTACCAAATTTCAAATGGTAGCCGATTTAACGTTGAAGCTGTTCGTTGTGCCCTCCAATAAAATTTTTGCGGCACTTTCACATATGATTGTCCACTCAGCTGAAGTGTTTGTTGAGGGGAAATTAAGACGATGTGGTAACGTCTGTCTACTTCTCTGTCATCATACGCTGAACAGCAAAATGGTTCCCATTTGAAAAGGTCTATAGTTTGCTCATTGTATGGAAAAGTTTCGTAATTGGCCTAGAGCTTGTACTAATCGCAAATTGTTTCGTATTGTAACGAATCTGACTATTTAGTGTACTACCTTTGTAACAAGCAGGGTAGTTTTGAAATAAATTACTTGGAATAGCAACGTCATGGCTTGTCTGATCTGGAAGGATAGCCGCGTAGTTCCAATGTCTGAATATTCGTGTGTACTTATTTTTCGATCTAAGCCCACGTGAAACGCAACTGAAAAGTATTTAAAGTTGTCTGCTGGCAACTGTCCGAGTCCTAGAAGTGTATCCACGTTTCGCATTTACTGTTCCCTAATTAAAAAATAATAAAATGTCCCAGGCATACACTGAATCCAACGTCATTTCTTAGGCAACTCAATTGTTCTGTCATTCTTTAATGCAAAAAAAGCAGGACGACAAAATTGTGAGAAATTCCGTAGACCTTTACATCAGATGTGAATCAAGTTGGACATAATCGAGTTCAAGCTCACTGCCATCCATCCGGTGAATTTTGAAACTAATTTTTAAATTCCCCACCTCATCCAATAGTACGTGATGTGTATAAATATGACTTTCCAAAACTTTAAAATGTATCAGATTATGGATGAGACCTTTCAGAAAGTCGTCTGAGAATGCAACCTACGATATCGTTGCTTGGTTTCATTCCACTTCGAATTTACAGGAATGCTTATGTACTTGACTAACAAATAAAATCTCCTGCCCTTTCAAGAAAAATTATATAACAAAAATTCTGGCCAGACCCTATCAATGACGTATATGAAAGTAGTGCATCATTTCGTGAAACACTACTAAAACTAACCAACGAACACAGTTCAGTGTGAAGAGAAAATTTATATTATGTGTACTTAATTAAAGTTATGGAATATTAAAACATAGTATTCTGACTTTGTTTACAATAAATAAAATGACGGCCAATAAATCAGCATACGACGTTCGTCTCCCTTTTGAGACTTTATAAGGCATAGTATAAAAATAACATTACAATAGATTAAATATGGGTGGGTT
This sequence comes from Eucriotettix oculatus, assembly GCA_034510155.1. NCBI lineage: Eukaryota > Metazoa > Arthropoda > Insecta > Orthoptera > Tetrigidae > Eucriotettix > Eucriotettix oculatus. Next base: position 133,482,202 of record CM067377.1, read on the forward strand.
ATATGCCAAAATCCTCTCAATACATTTAATAATAGTTTCGGCCGGGGAGGAGTCAAGGAGTGAAGGACATGAATTGCTAAATTTGTAAGATTTGAAGCTTTTACGTATAAAAAATTGTAACATGAAACCCATATTTAATATTTATAATGTTATATTTGTTGTATGCCACATATGAAGTCTCATACGGGAGACAAAACGTCGCATTTATGTTAATTAAATAGTAATAAAATAATATGCTGACTTATTGGCCGTCTTTTTATTATTTATTACGGAATATTAATTTAGCAAACCTATTCTGGAAAAACGCCTATTTGTCTAATTTCTCGATACCACCATCGATTGTTGAAACAGAAATTGGTAGGAGTAGATTAGTATTTGTAAGTCTTATTGAGCAATGACTTGAATACGCATTATCGTATCACGATGAGATTGTCAAGGAAGACTGTAATCTTAAGTTCACTACCTCCAAAAAGGAATTCTTCGCTGTTAGCAAATTTGTTTTCCGTAGTTTTGTCAATTCAGTTGTTGAAACTTATTTTTGGACTATCCGGTTCACACGGAGAGATTTTCATAGATAGGGGTCAAGTTATTCTTGTGTATGTTTTTGGATTTGTACAACATTAATATATCTGAACATGAATTGGCGATTCTTTGCATAATTTAATACTTACTAGCTTAAATATCATCTGTAGGGCTATTAAAGATGTCTCCATAACACATTTATGAGATCAGAGGTGGATATGGCACAAAGAACCTTAAAGATTTAAAAAAAAATTATAATTCAATAATAATATAATTAGTTATTGTAATGCTGCAGAAAAACAGTAATTGATGAATTTGTACCGGAGGTCCGATCGCATGTTATGGTAAGCTTGCTCACCTTTGGACGACGGAGAGCTCGTCAGAGATAACTTCAAGTTCTGTGTCCACAACAGGATGGTTAATATTTCGTATACATCACAAAAAAAACCTTAAGACTAGCGAAGTTCATTTCCAAAGCAGAGTCGCCCCCGGCTGCACTCGAACCTGCGGTCCGTGGCTACAAAGGCCGACATTGTGCAGTGTTGTGACGCGTAATTCAGCTCGGTCGCAGCCCTGGGCGGCTTCTTAATGAGGACCATCTACAATGAGGCTGCCACGCATCACAAATGGCCGATGGGAAGAAACCAAGAATACCTAAAAGAAAAATAGAAATTAGTATCTTACACAGCGCACACCAATGACTTCTGTTTTACAGTACAAAGTTCTTGAAGGATGAGCGCGTCCACTCACAGAAACAAGCACCAAACATTTCGTAAAAAGAATATTTTACACAACTTTTTTTCTGGCAAAAAGGGTACCGGATCATTACAACTATTACTTCCACGTACATTCTTCACATATACACACATACATTCTGAGTTACACGTAAGCCATCACAGATTTCAATTTGCAACAGAAATAATTCGACAAAAAGGGAAATGATAAAATATTAAAACACAAATGTAAATAACGAGACTGAACAATAATTTTACTTTAATTATACACTTAAAAGTTATGTTTATTAAGGTCTGTCCAGATAATGAATGTAGTGAAGAAGGAATCACTTGAATGATCTGACGCATAAAATAAAGTTTTTGCATGAAACAAAACTATTGCATGGAAGTTCCTCTCGTAAGAGATTTAATTAATTTTTTTTAAAAAGTTTACACTAAATTTGCTTTGGCCGAAGCACCTTTCAAAATAATCTTTAAAGCCGTGATTTGCGTCCACTTCGGGACTTTTTTACGCAAGTGATTACGGTTTGGCTTGGCTGTCCTTTGCTGGCAAACAGGAACGTGTCATCCCTTCGTTGTTAGAAGCAAGCAGACTTCTAACTGCTAGAACTCCTTGGATGTTGGCAAATCGGTAATAACCCAAGCAAAATTCGTCTTGAAGGAAGGCGTTCTCGTAGTCCAAACTGCAATAAGACTCGGCACCGAACCTCAGTCCTCAACTTCTGCTAAACAATCCACAAACTAAACTTTTTTCTAAGTCAAAGCTATGAAAATTTAGTGAACAGTTACTACACATGACTGTACACTTCGAGCTCCAAAGCAAGCGTGTCTCATCGTGATGCGTCTTCCATCGCTGCAATGAATTATCAGCGAGTCAGATTGTTAGTATTTATTTCTAACGGTTAACTGACAGCCAATCAAATTTATTTCACAGGTTGTTGGAGTAGTTCGACCGTTAAAATAAACATATGCATATGGTACAGTGTCAACATAGTTTTAATTGGGGTAATTATATTGAACAATACTCTTGTAGTTGAACAATAATAAGTTACACTCCAAACAGTGTCCAATTAAATTAAGAAATTTTTCAATTAACCATAAACCATTACAAAATGTTCGAAAGAATAGCACAATTGAATTTACTTCATTACAATACGTTTAAATGTAATTTGACGAGGGCCAAAGTTAATATTTTAGAACCTATTCTCCTTACTATGTTCAAAGCAGACAGCTAGATATCTATTAAACATCTTTCAAATTCAGTTACTGTGTTGGTTTGTTCCCAGTTGTAAACGAAACAAATTCTTCGCGAGACTCACACTGAAGCGAATAACATAATCATATTTCATGGATACTTCAAATGAGTCATGATTACAGTACGTAGAATGATTCGGAACGTCATATACAACTTAAATTAATTAATAAATAAGGATCGTGTTGTATCGATTTATAATGGTTTAATGAAAGTAACCATTAATTACATTCTAACAGATCTACGATGTCTTTTACATAATAGCCGTGTCTAAGTAAAAATGTCCCTAGTTCATTATAAAAAAAATTATTTCTCAACTGTTTAATGTGTTGGGGAATCCTGTTGAACAGGATTAATATAATATAAACTATATTTATGGACAGTAAATGACGGACAATTAATTTACGTGTTATATTTCCCTACTGCATTAAAATATGCAAGTAACAAAATATGTTGAATAAGCCTTTTGAGGGATTAAGAAGCGCCACTGGCCAGTTGAGAATCGTAAATTTGTCGGATGGATAAGCTTCGATCTCAACATTTTGGTACGTCTAAAACTTACCCACAGTTAGTTCAATAAACTCTGGTTCCTACGGTTTCACTTCTTTGAATCGACATGTGAACGCGTATTGGGAACTCAAAAATATAAAATGAATTTCTACTGTCTAAAGTCGTGGGTAATTCACAAGATCAGAGATTTCGGGGTTGGTAGAAAAATATTCATTAGTTAGTTATTCATAAGGGGAGGGGGATGTTAGGTTTTTTTAGAAGAGGTTTTTTTTCAGATTGTTGTTTGTATGCTATGTAAATTAGGAGTGGTGGTTTTTATTCTTGTTAAGAAATTGTTAAGTTGGGATGAATGATTCTCAAAGAGCAGTTCTTGAATTATAGTGAGTAGTTAAGGGAATTCCAAAGAGAGTCTTTGTTGAGAAGTGGTTAATAATATTTCAGACAGATAGGTCATTACTTCAAGTGGTTGAGAATATTTCAGTCAGGGAAATTATGGAAGGAACGAGAAAGGGGAAATGATGGAGATTAGAGTTAGTTAAGTTTTTGGGCGGACATGAAAACACCTGGTGGTAGCGGAGACGAAGAGTACAGCCAGATTTCAAAGACAGCGGTTTCGTCCTTCTACTTCCAGAAGCTTTACCGCTTCAATGACTTCAAAGGTTCCGGTGATGATCTACCTACGAGTTCCGGTATCGGTGATGGTAACGTACAAATGAATTATAATTCCCTCAAAGCCACAATTTGTGTTAGAAATAAAAAATACTAGGTATTGGAGCCCACCATCCTCTTAGAAAAAGAATGCTTGTTTCGTTATTATTTAATTTATTTGTAAATTCATTTTTTATAATGCACAAATTCTAAAGAACAGGAACAAAAATTTTATTTAAATATATTAAAAAAATTATTATTATTTATTAACTACAATAAAATCAAAATTCCCTTAAAACGTTACAAAGAAATTTTGTGCATGTTATGTATAATAAATGAAGTATTAGCCGCGTGCGTGTAGCTATCATCAACAAAAAGAAAAATTAACTTCTGATCGTAGGGAAACTTTTGTTTCTTAAATTGAATAAATTTTAAATATTTACGTTGGACGAGCGTAATTGCATTTATTTTAAAAAGGCGAACAAAATAAAAATATAAAACTGTTGTTAGTTTATTTCATACCAGCGTCTGTATTATTTACGAATGCGGTAACCACCATTAAATGACAAATAAGAGTTTGCGTTCTAGAGTTCATAACGCCAAACATATTTTCTTGATGATTCACTGATTGGATTTCTGTTACAATAATTTACTATTTTAATTTTTTTCAGACTTGAGAAAGAATCATCTGAATAATTTTTATTGTTCTGTCATTTAAAATGGGCAACATACTTTACGATTCATTTATTAACACGCTTTAATGCGTTTTGTGCTTTAATTATTGTAAATTATTTAATTTCAACGCAATTAATAAGTTAATTTTTATTTATACATAAATTTATAACATACAGTAAGTAAGTTTTAACTGGAGGTATATGACACGTTTAATGCGAGGATCATACTTTTGCTAAATTTATTTTATGAAGAATGCCGTAACATTTGCATTAAGACACTCTGTCCACGTAGGCAAGGAAACGTTTATAAATCACTCAAGTTCTTAATGCATTCAAGACAATAAAAATGGAACTCAACGAGGGGCCGTAGCGTTAAACCGAAGGACTCACAATGGTGAAGAGCGCAATTCGAATCTTGTTAGGGTTTTCAGGTTACTCAAGATAACGATAGATTGATAATACGTCTGTGTCAGATTCTGGATTCGAGGTTCTACGGATGCGTATTTCAATGAATTGAATAATTTATACTCATCCAGTTATATTAATTAGAGTTCATATAAGAATAAATTTCTTCATTTAAAAAATATTTCTATTAATTAAAAAAGTGTTGTATAATAACGAAATATTGTTTTAAACCGAATATTATTGTAGCACTTCGAATAAGTTTGATCCGGACTAATGTCGGCAACATTTTAATTTATTTCTAAAGGAAAATAAATTGAGCGCCCCTTCCTGAAATCAATACGCAATACATATTAGATTTACTAGGTTGAGTTGTATGAAATGTGTCCTCCCATTACGTGGTTTCTGGCGGTTAATGAACAATCACGTTGAATATTCTTGCCTTCCTCGTTCTTATTATAATGATATGCTCATAAAACTCTGAAATGTTAAATTTAACTTATAAAAGACGTAACGTATAGCACAACAAGAATGTGAGATCCTGTAACTGGGCAATTTATTCAGTTATAACAATTTAATTCTCATCTCCCTCATTTTAATTTTAACTGCATGGTTTTAGGAAGCTGTATTAGGGCAGGTTCAAGTCTAAAGAATAGAGTTTTCCAAATTAAATATATTTAAGTAAAATGAAAAACGGATTCTAATGATAATTATTAAATACTATCTGGGGACCCGCCGTAGCCTTGGTGTTTATTTATATTATCCCGGTTCATTCTTGGTCAACACGATTCCACCGACATATGAACCCAACATGAACCTCAAAGACATTCCCAGATTAAAAAATACTCCCGGTACAATAACGGGGCTAAAATATTTTTACTGCTCTAAATGAATATAAACGCTTCCCCATTTAAGGGATAAATTTTTACTTAAATCGCATGTTAAAAGTCATAATGTAACACAGCGACTAGCATTACACTGGTTTCGACACCAAATTTGTTAGTTTCCTTTTTATTTTCATATGACTGATTTCCACCCTCATATGATGCAAGGGGTCGAAATTATACACAAATATTGTCAGATAAACACTATAAATGTTATTGACCTCAATAATTTTTTCGACTCACATATGAGCCTTCATTACATATAAAAGTTCCACCCCCTTCCCTGGTGGTGGTAGCCGTGTCTTATCTCTAAAGTATTTGGTTTTGGGTCGCGCGGAATGTGGAAACAAAATTTAGTCAAAATTGTTCTATCCTTTAAACGTATTATGCAGAAGTGTGTTTTACCCCGTCCTATCCTCCTGTTAGGGGGTGAACTGCAATTTAACTCGTATTCAAAATGTCAGAATGAGGACTCCGATAGGACCTGTTTCCATACCAAACTTCACTTTTTTTTTCATATGACGCCCCACGGGTTCAAATTATACGCTAATAAGTTAGTCGAAAACACTAATAAATAAATTAAGGAAATAACGGCAGTTTATCGATTTTCAAAATTTACAACCCCTCCGCCCCCAAGTGGTTGAAGCTATATGTATTACCCTAATTGTGTTGAGTTTGATTCGCCAAGAACACCCGTTCTAAATTTGGTCGAAATTGTTCCATCCGTTTAAGATATTATGCGTAAGCCTGTCTTATCCCATTCCAACCCCTCTTAGGGGATGATCTGTAACTTAAATTGCATTTTTAAACTCAGTGGCTTACATTACAGATGTTTTAAGCCGAATCTCAATTGTTTTCTGGTTATATTTATGTGATGCCCCTCCACTTCCAAACTCCACTTTCATTATGTATGGGCTTGAAATTATACTCTAGCACTATCAAATTAATTGATCCAAGAATGTATTTATATGATAAAAATATATTTAGTTTAGTTTAAATTTTCCTCCTCCCAGGTGTAGTAGCCGAGTCTTACCCCGATTGATGTATACCACGTGCTAGTCTGTCAAAATTTACCAAAAATCAATATGGCTCGGGAAATATGGAGGGGAAATGGAAGGTCGTCCGGGAGGGGGAGATAGGCAACCCACATTCAAATCTGAAATTCAAACGCACAGAAAGAAAGTAGCTTTTTCCGTAGTTAAGTTTTCTGAAATTTTCCAATTTTCTGTGCAATTTTCTTAATTTTTGTTTCCGTAAGAACGTTGTACAAAAGACAAAAATGAATAAAGTCGGTTAAGTCGTCCTCAAGTTATGGCGTATATATAAGATATATGTACTTGTCTACGTTTATGAACATAAACAATAAAACTCACTGTATGTTGGAAGAAAATGTTGACCTATACAAATGGGAATCTATATCCCAAAATTATCATTCCTTATTTAACAGCGACATCGAATCGTAAACAAACTAGGTATTAATAGGATCCTTCTTGTATTAAGGGAAAACACTTCGCAGGGCCACATGTACTTAATTAAATAATGAGTATAATTTTAAGTTCTACATACTACAATAGATCTCCTGAATGCCCGCGATCATCTGCATACGTTAGATACAGAGCTACGGTGCTGGTCGAAATAACAGTCCTTTTTAGATTTCATCATAAATTATGACATATCTTCCGATTTCCTTGAAATTCCTTATTGTGAAAGGCGTTCAAAAATAAATATCCCCCAACTGGGTCTAATGATATTTCCTTCTAATTTTGAATTAATACCATGTTTAATATTCGTATTTGGGTAGAAAGCACACTAATAACTAGTTTCTTTGTTCGAAAGTCATCTTAAGGCCGTTGGTTTCTCCAGGGATGATAATACAATTCAAGTAGCTTTTTTATATTTTATAACCAAACAAATTTAACCCGAAAACTAGTATTTCAAACAATATAACTAGAAACTCATCTAAATAAAGATAATATATATATAGTAATATATTTTTTGATAAAAATAAATTAAATGAATACTTGATAAAGGGTCACGTGATTTCAGTCAAAGCACTGTTTTAGAATTTTTTCAAAATGAGCAAAATTACCTCTTTTACGATGTTTGTGAGGTTTAAAACTCGTAGTCTACTGGACAAATTTTGGATTGGCGAAGGCTGCTTTGCCGAGTTCTGGGCTATGAAAGCATACCCTCGATTATTGCGGCAGACCTCGGCGTTGGGTTTAAGTCTGCTATTCTGTGTAGATTTGTTGCGCGTTACTAGTAATTAAGTAGGCGAATGTGTATTGTTTCGATACGAATTTTATTGAGCTCGGCGCAACGAATAACAACGCATACATGTGTATTACATGAAAATAATTGTGAGAACGAACAAGGCTCGTTGTCAGGGCAACCACAAATATTACTGCGCGTCTTATCGTTGACTTAGAAAGTACACTTCTCACCACCAGGGATTCAGCAGCATCCACAGTGCAGATACAAGTATGTATTACTCCCGGCGATGTTTCTCCCAATGATTGGACTCCTTAGTAGGTCTCGGTCAAACTAGAAATTCACAAATTTTGTCTAAGCCCAGAATCTTAAATAAACCTCGAAATATTTTAAAATCTAAAATCAGTGAAGTAAACTAACACTTCTTTTTCATTTACTTCCAGCGCCCGACTGAATTTTTCTTCCTCCTGTCCTTCGTTAACGCCTGATTAAACCTGCATGGAGAACGTCACATTATTAAACTCTCAAATTTTCACGCCCATTACCCTATCTAAACTGGCCATGTGAAGATAATCACAACAGGAGTAAATAACTTAAAATAAATATAGGAACCAGTAGATTTCATTTTTCATATATTATAAGAGGCGAAAATATTTCGCGTGATTGCATTTTCACCCGTTTCGACCCACCACAATGGCAGTTTATAAGTTGCACGTTTGACGCCAGAATTAATCTAAGAGCTTAGATAACCCCGGAATATACGGCAACGTTTATTGTTTTCGCGTGATTTTTATGGCAGTGCCTCCACCCCCATCCCTATGGCAGGTACGCCCATATTCCGAAAACTTGGAAATTGTATGCAAGCAAAATCGGAAGAAACATTTTCAAACTAATTGACCCTGAGAAATATTAATACGACGCGAATACCGGAATTATTGCACGTTAGAAATTTTCAATCCATTTTATCCTCGCCTCTAGGGATGCTAGTTGCGATTTACCCCCACAGTGTTTGTTATTGGGGTGAAATTTCGCCACCCGTTTGAGATTGTACGCGGAAATCTGTTTCACCCTCTTCCATCCTCCACATGGGAGCTGAAATACAATTTTACCGGCATGTTTAATGCCAGAATTAAACTCAACGACGTTGATCTGCACCCTTATGGACACTCACCTGTCTTTCTGAATAGGGTATATAAATCATACAATTATCAGGAGAAACATTATCAATACTGTTGACTTGGAAAAGTATTTATTTGACGTAAATACCGGTCGTTTTTGCATAATTTAAAATTTACGTCCCCTCCCACTCACATCCCTAGAGTCGGTAGTAGTGTCTTATCCCAAAATTGTTGACTAGCGGGTCGCAAGGAACACGTGTACAAAATTTGCTCAAAATTGCTCCATGTGTGTTGGTTTAATCCGGCACATACTTACATAAACAAAAATACACTTAAAATAGTAAATTATCTTAATAAGGTGTAGATACCTGAGTCATCTCTTCGATCAGTTTATCATAAAATAATGTTTAATTTTAGCTAATATTTTATTTAAGGAATGACACTTTCTGATTAGTTGGTAAATATGAGATTTTTTTATAATTTCAGTGCAGAAGACTAAGTCACGCTATATAAAGAATATAATATAATATTACTTGAAATAATTTATGTTCGTACTTATAGAATCATCAATACCAAAATAATTATTTCATACTTGTGAACCCCACGAGAAAAAAAGGAAGTTGACGTGTTATTATGTTTTATTAATTTTTTTTCTGACTTTTTGAATCTATTGGTGTCAGATAAATATTGCTATTTATCTTGAGAATTTTCGACTTAAGACACGTACTATCAGACATTTTGAAATTGGAAGAGCTTTTATTTATCATAAAATCACAGTGTAATAAAGAAATGGGATCAAATTTTTTATATATATTCTGAAATAGCCGCTCAAATTTTGTGACAAAGAGTGTACAATGCACGGCTTTATGAGTTAATGACAGAGATTTGTAACTTTGTTGCAGCATCCTTTGAATAATGGAATGTTTCATTAAAAAGCGATGACAGTCAAGTCGGCGTGGGGAACGATTTCTTAATTACATGGCAACTTTCTCCACGTTAAGTTCTTTCCAAACGTCAGAACTATCTAGCGAATGCTACCTGCTGAATATTGAGTGACGCCACTGGGCTTTGTAAATTTCGGTGAATACAGATTTGCACACGTCCGCGATAACCGTGTCAGACTGTAATGATTATCGGTGCGGCGGAGCACATTGTGAAAGGCGCCATTCAAGACTGTTACTGAATGGCGACGGGCAGCGATCGATTTGTCTGTTTGGTCGGAATGTCACCGCGACCATGGGCGTGGCGTGCAAGACGCTTGCACAACTTTCCTTGTCCATTGATGCAACACGTGCGTAAGGTATCGATCCGTGATACATGCCTCTTCACTCACTTTACGACTCCATCTGAAATCGGCCCCGCGACGCCGTCCTCGCTCCCTTTATCTCACAGTTTGTGCGAGATCCAATACCTGATGCTGCTGGCTGCTCTTGAAATTATAACTCAGCAAACAGTCCCTGCGCCCCTCAAGTATTTATAGGAGCACAGTCTCGAATGGGCTAAGAAGTACAAACAGAGTACGAAAGATGCTTGCTTATCCAGGTTACTTTCTGCTTGAATCATTCTATTTTCATAACTACGGTGTAACATCAATTTGTTCCCCATTGTCAAGTAACTTCAATTGAACATTATGAAACTATCATGCTGGCTTTACAATTGCAATAAATTATTGCAATTCACTACTACGCACGGCGCGGTCATACCTGTAAATACTTCAATTATATACAAATAAAATCGCACTTTATTTTAGGCGTGCATTTTTTGTCCACGAACTATATTCGAGTCATGAGATAGAATAACTTCCGAATGAGTAAAGCAGCCAGATCTGTCACAAATATATTTTAATAAAATAAAAGGCTACAACATATTATTCAAATAAAATAATAATTGGCACGACGTATCATTTATAATTCAAAAAAGTCAGACAAATATGCCTATTAACTTGCATATGATTTAGTTTTTAAACATTCCTTTGAATATATTTGTAAAAGTTGAGGATATTCATGAATTGACTGGAATTTATTGTTATTACCCTATAATATGTGTCTGATAAACTGACCATTTCTTTAATTACGAAATAAAGGCATTTCGTGTAATTTCATAAAACTATCAAATAAATTGATCTCAGATATACCAAATACATACACATAGGGTAAACTATTTTAAAATCACGTACAGATGACGACCGACCATTCTTAACTTGGTCTCCAAGATGTTTCTTAAAAACCCACAGGAGAAATAGAAATTGTTTCTATTCATGCAAGAAAGTGCGCTATTATTGTTGGCGGTGTACTACACTACTTGCATGTTTAAATGCAAGCAGTTGCACAATGCATAGTTAGGAATTTTACAATGAAATAAGAGAATTGCAGAAATATTGTGTAAAAGTACGTGCCGTAACTTAGGGGAATTAAAAAACTCCTGCAGTAAAGATGGACTGAATATAATAAAAATAGTTTTGTAATATTGTTTTTTATTTCGACAATGTTAAGTTTTTACATGAAGAAATTTATAATCTTAAATGAAAATTTTTATAAACAACAAATATCTATCAAAAACGGTAAAGGAAGGAATTTCGGGAAAGAAGGTGCTAGAATAGCAAAGATTATGAATTAAATTAAAAAATTAAATCTCCGTACTAATTTTTATTCAATTAAAAGCTTATACTTCTGCAAAAAGAATGGTTAAAATTTAATGAACCTCAATAACGTCAATCGCCATTTCCATGAATAGCGATCCCATTGGATCAGTCGGCCAACTGCCTCCTGAAGCTGGTGGAGACACGGAGAGGGGAATGCTGCGACCCCACAGCAGGCTCGTCTCCCGTCATTCGGAAGGGCGTGAGAATAGAACCCAATGCCCGACCTACCTGATGCAGGTTTTCTAGGGTTTTCCCTGCATCTCTTTAGGTGAAACACCGGGTAGGATCCTTAAACCATAGCCCGGGGGCCATAGTTAACCCTTGGCTGCCTTGCTCTACCTTCCGCATCCCCCCTTTTCAATTCCCTTCCTATGCTATTAAAGGAGAGTTGCCTGTTTCAGGATCACCCTCATGTAGCCTGTTAACCAAAGAAAAATAATGAAAAAAAAACCAAGGGGAGTTGCCTGTTTCAGGATCACCTTCAAGTAGCCTGTTAACCAAAAAAAAATCTTAAATTAATAAACATGCCTGAAAACTGATCTAAATAATTTAATTTAATTCTACTCTTTTGATAAAATTCTGGATTAATCCAAAAATTAAGGAAATATGTCTCAAATTTTCACAATTTATGCATTGAAAACTATGGTTAAAATCTCATCAAGCTTCTGTTTTAGGATCACCCCCATGTAGCCTGTTAACCCTAAAAAAATCGCACAATATATATGATATTTGATTAATGCCAACTTCAAATATAACAACTCCTTTTCTTTATGAACGTATCCTCTACAATCTTCCATTCCTTATTTACACACCTCATATATATCGAGTATAGCACTCGTTCAATTAAAGAACTATTTTCTTAAAATTAGACGCAAAGTGGTTATTGGTTCTTTCCTAAAACCAAACTGATACTTTTCAACGAATGATGCATACTTTAAGTTATACTTAACGAAGGGTTCCTATTTTAATAAATAGTTACAGTAATCATCAAAACCTTCTAATGCAGTACGTAGCATATGCCCAATAAATATTAATATCAAACAATGATCTTAATTTTATGTTTGCATCTAATAATTCTTCAAGGACATTTTAAAAAATTGGTACACTCAAATTGGTGGATCAACTGGCATTTCGTAAATTTTTAATTTATATTTAAGGTAAATTTTGATGATCATATCTAATAACATATTGGTAATTTAAAAAAAGATGTTTTTGAACATATTCGTGATATTTTGAAAATTTCCCAGCTCGATGTGTTATACAGAATTTAGCGATAGATCACCCTCATGTAGCCTGTTACCCAAAAAAAAATGTATTTTGTCTGTTCTTCTGCCATTTCAATAATAAATTCTTGTCCTTCTTTGAGTGGATTAAATTCATTGTTGCTAATAGAATATATAGTCAAACATTGTGGCAACAGTAAAATACTATTTCTCACTCTACGTGTAGAGAATCCTTTTACATATTCAAATATTTCAATGTAAATAATTAACAAATAATAGGTATTGATGAAGCCGCGTGCTTGGAACTGTGTATGTGTAGTTTGTACAATGTGTTACTTAATTCGTTAGCAGTAATTGAAAAACGCATCGATTTACGAGCCGTTATTTTTATCTTAGCGTACAAGTCTTCTTAATTATTATCAAAGTATTTTATCTGTATATTTCTGTATTTGGGGGTTTTCTTGCATTGTAAATAAACAAATGATAATTAATATTCACTTTCCGCAACCTCCAATAATATTCTCTTTATCTTTTGTATATTTATTTCCCTTAATTGCGACCAAACGTATAAATACGTCCGTGGTTTACAATTAGGTCGAGCGTTCTGTTTATTCCTCAATACCTGGGATGCAATCAATTTATCTCCTTATTAGATTAAAAAACCTATTTTTCACTTAAACCTGTACTTATTTACAAAACTTTGTGAAATAAATAGTTGATAATTCTGAAATCGAATTATGTATTAACTTGCAGTGTAAATTCTGTGGCATACAGATAGACAGTACGCAATACACCAGGCATTTTTAATCGTGTTCGAAACTCAATTCAAAATGGGCTCACTTTGAACATTTCATATGATATGTGAACAGTGTCAGTTCAACTTCATACATACCGATCAGATAGGGCTAAAAACGGGTTCATGAAGTAATACACCTTTTTCTTTTCTCAATATTAGTAATCAATTCCTGAAACTTTTTCGTCGAGTTGTTGCACCCTGCATTGACGTGAATATACTTCATTGAAGGGAAAGACTTAGAAATCTTGACATTAATCCTTTATTCGATGTGTCAAGAGAGTACATTTTCGTTTCTATTGCGTCGTGTAATGGCATAATCTTTGTTGAAAATTACATGCTGGTCATGCGTTCGATTCCTTCTTAGTTTTAATTGACGCTTATTATCCAACGTGCTGATTTTTTGAGTAATTGTTGAAAGTGCGCTAAAAAAACATTTTAATATACTCATATGTTAATAAGAAAGGAATATATAAAGACCAAATTCCGTGGGTGCCTTTCCATGAATATATCATGTAGAAACATTGTTATAAACTATTCTGAATATAAAATTTATTATTACTAAAAATATTTTTAACTATTTGAATATCTGAATATGTCTTATAATCTTCAAGAAATTTTATAGGTAAGGCTAATGAAATAATTTAACAAAGTGTCTTGTTTAGAAATTGTTACTATCTCCCAACGAGAGCGTATTTTCCTAATATAACGTTGTCAAACTGAATATAAAGAATAATAAGTAACAACGTGGATTTTAAGTCGCTAGAATATTTGGAAGGTTAAGCTGATTTTCCATTATAGTATTTTGCGTATTTCGGTTTGGTATAATTAAAGTTACTTACAATAAAGCACAGAAGATAAAATAATGCTTTCCCGTACGTGATTTTTTTCATAAATTTAATCATAAACAATAAACAATGTCCATTTGAATAATATTTGATTTTAATAATGACATATTTTACGTCTGTTTGAGAAACATTTTTATTGATCATAACTTATTTTTTAACAGCATAACGGAAACTCTTCACACTTTTCTCAGACTGGCTAAAAGGCCAGTTGGGAACCTAACAGTATCAAAAAAATCTTTTTGTTACGCTTCTATATTGTTTGTTACAATCACTACTTGTGACAAGTAATACAATTGTTCTTCCTTTTAATATGTACTATATTTTTAAAATCGTTTAAAAATAGTAACAGGTAATGTTATGTTGTTCCGTATATACAGTTCGAAGTTATCTGAGAAGAAATAGAAAACCCTACGATTTGCCGCCAATATTGTTGTAGTAGGAGATTCATAAGAAGACTTGAAAACCATAATAAAAGGCATGAGCGTGGTCCTGCATAAAGAGCTCAATGCGAGGATTAGTCGGAAAACCAAAGTAATGGAGTGTAGTATGGGAAACAGTGAAATAACAAAGGGTGTTGGATTGGGAAGGGACATTTTAAAGGAAGTTAAGGGATTCTATTACTTAGGCAGAAGTATAGTCGACATAAATAGTAGGATAGCACAATCAAGAAAGGCTTTCACAAATAAAAGAGGAATTTACGTACGGATAATATAAGTGTGAATATTAGGACATCATTGCTGAAAATGTTCGTATGGAGTGTGGCGTTAAATGGGTGCGAAACGCGGACGATAGGAGTCGTAGAAAGGAGAAGAAATGTGGTAATACAGGTTAATGCGTAAAATTAGATGGGTGGATAACTAACTTGGAAGTTATAAGTAGAATAGGGGATGAGCGAAAAATAAGGAGGATGTTGACCAAGAGACGGGATAGATTAATAGGCCATGTTTTAAGACACGAGTCTTGTAAAATTAGCATTAGAAGAAATTCTGTAGGGTAAGGACAGAAGTGAGGGGCCACGTTTGGAATACGCTAAGCAGATTAGGGAGAACGTGGTCTGTGCTAGTTATGCAGAAATGAAAAGGCTTGCGCATGATTGGTAAGCATGGAGGGTTGCGTTACACCAGTCTAAAGACTGAGTACCACAACAACAACAGTCATCTAATTTATTAATTAACTTAATAAAATTGTGTTGTGTTTGATTAATGAAAAAACACAAATTACGTTTGATGTTCCATCACCATAGAAACCTTTCAATCAGACCACAGGTTGAAGAGGGTGCAAAAATTATTGAAACTTGTGCTTTTAAATATAATAATAATTATTAATATTTCTTTTAATGTAAAAGTGTCTTAATAGGCTTTAAATGTATTTCAATATTGTATTTTAGACAAAAATTATAGCAGGTATATTTTAGACCATTACATTTTCCTTCATATATCGGCATTAACAAGTATTAAGCAATGGTTAAAATTTTTAATTTTTTGCAACAAACGTATTCTTACCATTTGAGCTGTTAGCAAATAACACAATCCTCCTATTTATTTGCTTTCTGCCTTAATATTTCTGGGGTGTTGTGGAAAAGCCCGAAGTCTATAAATAATATTTGGAATTATGAATGTTGCCTGGTGAAATGCGGGACACTCCAAGGAACCAGCGCTACGATTTACTGGTAAGAGTTACAAGTTCCTTCGAGGAGACCAGATTTCCCCCTCCTCGTTTTCCAAAAATATAGTTCCCTGTCTCCATGCATAGTGTCTATCCGCTTCCAGGGGATAAATGTCAAAGGTCTCGCTGTTCCCGCAGAGCTCCAAGCCGAATGTTTCGAATGTTCTTATCTGAAACGCTGCATAAACAAACGTTAGAGGACCCTGAGTTTAGAAGTTCCTGGTTGGAGCGTTATTAGTATTCAGGTCTGACATGGCGGCAATAAAAGTAATTTTACTTGGCGAAGCACTTATATTACCCAGGCAAGTCAAGCAACGAGGGCGTACTTAAATAGAATTCAGAATCATTAACACACCCAGACGGGGAAAAGAATTAATTAGTGAAATCTAAACTTTTTTATATATTTTTATATAAAATTAAATTTACTGTTGACGTAATAGCTTATTTCATACACAAACAAATGAGTTAAGCACGTTCAACAGTTAAAATATCGGCTTAACAAACATTATGTTGTGAATACGCCTAATTTATTAAATTACGATTTTTATCAAATAATTTTATAACATTAACAAAATTAAAATCAGTACGACCTACCTGTTTTCTTTTGTAACTTATTGAGGTACAGGTCTGAATTTTAATTTCATATTTCTAAGTGTGTGCTCTACCTTCACATTGCTGCCAAAAACTCGGGTTCAAATTTTTATTGTATTAATGTTCTTATTTTATATTTTACTTAAATATATTTATAAATTATTTGGCTAATTATTTCAGTAATTATTCAATTAGTTATGATCAATATAATTATTAGCCTTTATTCTAAGGTCTATGTCGGTTAAAAATATCATCATCGGCTAAATTTATCTTGCCAGCTTTTCAGGAATTTTATAATCTGCTATTTCTGTCCGCCATCTCTCCCACAATATAACATTAATACGTACCTGCCATATCAGAAAAACAATACAATTTACGCAATTGGAATAATATAATAACACTACGTTCTGTCACTAACTTTTTTTTTATAAGGTGACCAATAATTGAAGAAAAAGGAATAAAGAGTCCAAAATTAAGGACCAAGTACACGGTTATTCTATTGTTATAATGGTATAAATAATATAGTTAATTAGAATGCATTTTATGACATTTTTTATTATATTTCTTTATTTATCAACAAATAAAGATGATTTTCAAACATCGTCAAGAATGAAATTAGTTTCCAGTTTCTCTTTGTATATCCATTCTTTTGTACACCTCTGGTTAACTGAACTAAAGAGAGGTTAGGGTAACAATTTTTTCGGTTACGCCCTGATCGCAGAGAAACTTGAATTGGACGAATTTTTATATAAAAAAATTCGTATCACAAACCTTTACGTATAATTATGTGCAAGGTATGTACCTATATTACCTATTTTAGTAAAATATTTCAATGTTCTAAAATTAATTTATTTACTAGACTAGTTTATGCAATTGCCGTTTATACATAAATATATATATTTTTCAAAATCAACTAAGCTAACTTAAATTCTTTAAATGTATATGTTGTTTAAATTTAAATGTTGCTGATAATTGAAGAAACTCACATTATGGGGTTTTCCGGTGGACTTCGTCAAGTGGGTGCAGACTGAAAAAACCCAGTGGGTCAACCTTTGCGAATCCTGTTATCTACAATTTAACAACATCCTTACTGTTACTGTTTTAGTGTTACTATTTCTGACTTCAGCAGATTTAAAGAACTCAAATATTTTATTTAGTATGTGTATTTTGATAACAGTGAAAGTTGATGTGACGGTTGAAATAAATGTTTCGCTGCAATTTTTAATGTTATTCGGATTGTGACTTATTGCAGCGCATTCCCTAGAAGCCTTTTATTTCTCTTTTAAACGGCTCGTCGTGACTTTTAGCGACAAATAGAAAACTGGTTTTGTATCCAGAAATTTTTCATATTACACTTAGAGCCTATGTTTCGAGGCAATGCATATCCACGTTCGGTACGCGGGATTTCGTGTTTAGTGGAAGTGTGACCGTAGTCCCATGAAAGTCACTGCCAGGAGTTTTTGCAATGTTGTTTTATACGGCTCGGGCACGTGACTCAAGCCATTCCCGCTATCAATAGTGAATTTAACTAACGCTCGATCGATGCCACATAGAGCTATGAACGTTGCCATATCCGGGACGGGATGACCTTGGCTCGCTTCACCCACCACTCGCATCGCATGATTTGGCAGCAGGGTAGATATTCCCACCCTCCTAATTTTCTGGCCATTGTAGGGATTATCTTGACTTTATTTTGTCGATAGGTTCTCGCGCGTAAGATAATTTGGTCACGGTTCGCGAATGCTAAGCAAGGGGTTGTAACGGCTCCGACAGGTTTGTAAGTTACTATCCGAAGTGAGAGTATTTTTCTCCATTGTTGAGGCGGACTGGCCTCTTTCTAATGCGAATCTGTGTAGCAGATGATTTGAGTGCACGTAGCGGAGGCGCTCGACCCGACTCGTGTTATTGATCCCATAGCATCTTCCTGCGGCCGGCCGTCTTCGTCGCCCTGTTATTCCAACTGAGATACAAAAACCTTCCTCCAACATTTCGCGAAACGGCTGTGCTGAATACAGTTTCCATTCGCATTCAGTTTGAAAATGCCGAAACTATAATCACTCACGCATGTTAAAATGATATAAATATTAGAAAAGATGGCCAAAATATTTTACACAGATTTCGTGATATGTATAATCGATGGCGATACTATTTAAGTAAGAAAAGTTACATTCTAATCCAGATATACTTTGATAATTATGTAGAATCCATCTACCTACCCAGTAGTACGAGGATCAGAGCGTGCGTATTAACCTCAAAGATGTGGTCTGGAATTTTGCCGCATCAGGTGATTTGTTAACGTCGTGGGTCTTAGAAATTGACTTTATAAATGCCACAGTCAAGAAATCCACCCCTTGCCAAATATGGGACTGGCAAAGCGTGCCAAGGTCAGCCTGCGCCTGAAATGGCGACGTCCATCTTTGCCTGATCGAGTGTACTTGACTCCTTACCTGAGGCCTGAAAAGCAACACCGCGGCCAAATTTATGGACGAACCTATACATAGAAAAATTTTCAAGCACAAGATGCATCAACTCAAATATCAGTTATACAAGCAAACGATACCAGTACTCCATAATTATAAGTCAGCAAACAAATCTGGAATATAAAGACACTTCATGAAAAGTGAATTCGGCGCTCGACTCTGATGAATGAAAGGTAGCAAAGTCCCTTCTTCACCAGATCAACGAAATCTCGACCCTAACAAATTCGGATATACTTTGGCTATATTTATTACATTAACTTTTCAGTTGCAGCCTTGTAAACAATGTAATAAGAGCATCTTCTGAATCGCTTCCCGAAGAGCCTGTTAAGGTTGAAGATTTATGTAGTCGTTCATATGACGGAACATGTCCACACCTGAAAAATATTTATGTGCCACAGCTGTCTGATAACAAAGCGAAATTTGTGTCTACAAAACTTAAACTGACGGATTAGTTCCGTAGTAATGAATTGGATATTCCTTCTTGACTGTGTAATAGCGAAAGTATTTAGCCAACTAAGAGCTTTTTACAATAAATAAAAAATTTTATGTGTATTAATAAATGAACTTCATAATTTTACCTTATATAGCTAACATACATACTTGCTTCATAATTACGGTGTAGGTGTTGCTTTTAAATCAATAAATAATTTAAATTTCGTTCAAACTATTAAAGACAAAATTAACTTTCAGGAAAGACATAATGTTATCTACAATATTAATTGTTTAGATTACGGTGTAGTTGTTTTTTAATTAATAAATAATTTAAATTTCGTTCAAAATATTAAAGACAAAATTAACTTTCTGAATACAAAATTAATTGTTTAGATTGTAACGCATTGTATATCGGAGAAACTAAAAGAGTTTTAAAAACTCGCATTAAGGAGCATAAAAACAATATCAAATTAGATATTAAAAAGTACACAGTTGTGTCCAAACACATACATGTTAATAATCACAATTTCGATTGGCAAAATGTGGAAATTTTAGATGAAGAAAATAATTACTTCTCGAGAATTGAGTGAAATGTTGTATATCAGGTGCAAACCTCATACAACCAATGTTAAAATTTGAGCAAAATTTACGATACTCTTTTGTTGCAGTAGTTTAACGATTTAACATTCTTCTCCATTGTTAAAATTTAACTACCGAAAGCACTCATTGTTACACATCATTTCGGCCGTAACTGTCGCTGGAGATGGTCCGCAACACCAAATTCTTCACATGAAAATTCAATAACCTTTTCGACTGAGGGAGTCAAGGATAAATATGGTGTATTGCTAAATTTGTAAGTTTTTAACCAGGTTAATTATATATAAATTCAAAATTGTAAGATGGAACTCAGAATTAATTTATTGTAATGTTATGTTTTTAGTAACCCTGATGAAGTCTAAAATGGAGATGAAAAGTCGCTTTTGTTAATAAATAGTTATATATTTAATGCTGACTTTCTTGACCACCTTTTTATTCATTGTAAATATTTAATTCAGGAAACTATGATGTAATTTATGAGTTTATTTAATTGTTCCCAAGTGACAAGCCCTTTTTGAAAATGCTCATTTCTAGTTTAAGAGAAGTTATTAAAAGTACTTAAAACACTCAAATACAAAATTTTATTCAATAGATCCTACAGAGACACCCTGTTTCGGAGAGTAGCTCTTTTCTGTATAGCAAGTTTACA
Organism: Eucriotettix oculatus; assembly: GCA_034510155.1. Lineage (NCBI taxonomy): Eukaryota > Metazoa > Arthropoda > Insecta > Orthoptera > Tetrigidae > Eucriotettix > Eucriotettix oculatus. Next base: position 133,503,076 of record CM067377.1, read on the forward strand.
TGAAATAGTTTTTTCCGCTTATTATTATTTGTATCAAGAGTTAGCAATTATAAGTAAACTTAAATCAGTAGAAATAATACATAGACTTTTTCATTCTAACAATAAAATTACCTTTCCGACCTCCTGCCACGCGCCACAGAGGTCCCGGGTTCAGGTACTGCCATGGGCTCGGTCATTGTGTTGTTTGAGTAGCCATACTCTGATACCCTAAAATATATATGTTCCCCTAATTATATACAGTCACTAATGTTGGTTTGACTTTAAACAAAAGATTAAAAAAATAAAATTACCAAATAAGAGACAGAGATAACCGCTCCTCATTGATAATGTATTTTTTGATTCCATGAGTCATCTACTTGGGCAGGGCAAATAAACAGTTAGTAAAACGCAACAAATTAGTTCACTATAAGATGATAAAGGTTTGAATGCAACCAGTACAATTTCCGTAAAAGTATTTTATTTCATTCAAATTTCATATTTGTGAGTAATTTTATCATAATTGGCATATTCATCCTATTTACCGCATCATATATATAATAGCAAAAATTTAAAAATTTATTTTTTCATACATATATTGTTGTATATTATTAAGTTTGGCATAACATACCTTAATTTCCGCTTTAATGACATCCAGTACCACGTCATGTACATATATTTTTAAAAAATCATGGTTACAACTTCGAACAATTATACTGATTCACTGTCTGGACTGCCATTTTATTTGCAAAATAATTATAGAATCTGTACTGGTTACCTCCTAATCTAAAACAATTATGCATTAATAACATAGGAAGGGATTGAAACTGGGGATGGGGAAGGAAAAGCAAGGTTGGTTGTTCTTGCTTCCACATCCCCAGGGTTCCCGGGCTTAATTTAAGGCCTAAATGTGATTTAAGACAAACCCTTGAAGACCTACATGAGGTTGGTACGTGTCGCACGCCCTTCCAATAACCGAAGTGCCCACGAAACCTTCCCTCCTCCATGCGTCGACCAATTTAGGAAGCAGCCGGCCGATTGTTCCAATGGGAACAGCGGAAGACTTGCCGCGTGCCAAACCGGATCATACACATCTCGAAACTGGCTGAGGTAGCTCGGTTTAAGGGTAAAGTAGTTGAAAACCAAGAGAGAGATAAGTGAGTCCTCTCTTCTCTCCAGGAACGTTCCATCTGGGATAGCTGAGACCAGCTCCCACAGGTTCCTCCTCTGAACATAAGAGAATGCATGACTGACAAAACTATAATAGGGATGGATTAAATGTTGAAAACTATAAAAACAATTACATATATTTGAAAGACAAACTTGCACATAGTGATAAATTTTGAGTTTCATATTAACATTATACTGTTATTATTGACTTATTATAAACAGAAGCATGTCCAACAAATCATTAAATACTAACACTCGATCACATGAGCACTATTTTCGACACTGTTGCTTGCACTTCTCGTCATCGCTCTCCTATTTGGGATACGTTTGCATCTACTGAGGAATGATAGAAGAAGAAAAAGACCTGAGTGAATATTTAGTAAATCTTACAATTGCGAAATTATTATCAGTACTTTTGTGGGGATTGTTAAGTCTTAATAAAATAACAGTTTACAGACCGATTAATAAATTCATTAATTGAACAGTATGCACCAAACTGTATGATATTTTATATATAATTTTTAATTAATATTTTTAGCGTACGTGTGTTTCTTATAATAGTCGGTAGGCAGTAAAACATTTATTTATTGAAAACAAGCATTCTTTTGATCTTATACTTCAGTTAACATCACTGCAATTAAATACAAACAAATACATTTTTCAAATAAAGAGAAGGACACCCGATAAGTCAGAAAATAATTTTATTACTATTATTATTTCGCCCGTAACCGTCACGGGAGATTGACCGGGACACAAAATTCATCTGATGTAAGTAGTTTCTAATAATTTACCTGAAAAATTCCACAAAGTTGGATGAAACGTAGTATTTGTATTAATTAAATAGTAATAAAATTATTCGCTGACGTATTAGCCGTATTTTTATTAATTTTATAACTTAAAGTCAGAAAATTATGTTCGACACTTATACTCATACGTTTTAGCATATGTTAATCTCTCTTCTTTTTATCACCTCTATAATAAACAATTATCCAAAAGCTATTGCTGATTTTATTGAAATTATCACGCTTCGGAAACACAAACAAGAATTTCAGAAACTTAACGCTTCCTCGCATCATTTCTCGGTCTGTTATAGTGGTATTCAATTATCATATTCTTAACCTTTACAAGTTTATATCATTCTCTGAATCTTCTTGATCGTAAAATGAATTATTGACTTGAACTCTCGCAGCTCGCGTAACTCTTTTATGAATATTTTATTTTTGGATTGTCAAAAACTGTAAAACATAAAATGCGGATCCGCAAACGTAAACTAATGGCTTCCTTCCTAGGAATAAATCCACCAGTATATCATAACGTAACATTTATTTTAGTCAATTTGAGAAATAATTAAAGCAGGAAAATCTGCCATTTTTTGACGTATCCAACGATTATAACTGTGGCAGCTAATTGTAAATTATTTTTCATTCGGTTTAATTAAAGGAAATAATTTGTACGACACAGTCCAAATATTATTAGGAATTAAAGTCCTTCGAAGTGTTTATGCTAAAATTTTGTTTTGTTATTGTATACATATAATAAAACAAACTCGTAAAATAAATTTTAACTTAGAGGAATGTTTTTAAAATATATAAGGTCAAATTATTACGAATAGATTAATCATAATTGTGATCATTACATCATAATTGTTAAATAATTGAAAGACTAGAGTCACTTTAAGAGAAATGAAAAAGTTGCGAATGCTTCGTTGAGTCCATGAGACAGCTTAACTCGAAATAGACACATGACTTTCCTGAAAGTAGTTAAAAGTGTAAAATCACTTAACTATAAATCACGTTCTATGACCCACACTAACCTCAATCTAAAATATTTTATTTCAATTAAATATAACTTTTCGAAAATATAAAATAGTCGACGTTTGTGTTAATTACATACAAATCAGATAAAGAGGTATCCAATAAGTAGACAGAATTTAGTGATAAAATAAATATCAGTCAACGTTTAATCTTGTCCGTTATTTTGCTAAATCTTTACCTGATTTATAAACATTCTATATGGCACTGTAAACTATCACTACAACTAACTTCGACGATATGAAACTGAAAAACAGTTAAAAAATTTTATGTTTTTGCAGTTACTGTTTTGTTTATTTTAATCACAAATCCTAAGTAAAATGTTGGTGTTTATTTTTTTAACTTATAATTAATTTACTTTAATGATCATTACAATTATATGAAATATTTCTCTATCTTTTCTACAATAAAACTGCCTGTATGTGATTTTGTATATATGTATGTTCAGCGTGCAAATCTAAACAAGTGGACCAATTTAGACTAAATTAAGTACACGTATTCTTCGCGACCCGGTAATCGGCTACCACCTCTACGCGTGCGGTTGAGGGGGAGAAAAAATTTAAATAAGTTAAAAAAACTGTCAATATTTCCATCATATAAATACATTATTGGATCAATTAATTTGATAGTATATCCTCGGATACTGTTAGCATATAGTTCAACCCCATCCATAATGGAAGGCGAATATTGGGGGGGTGAGGGAGAAAAGCATAAAAATAATCATAAAACAATCGAGATTGGGCTCTAAACCAGTATAATGTGACCACTGAGTTTATTTTTGATATAAAAAGGAATTTAAGTTGCAGTTCAGCCCCTCTGAGAGGTTGGAAGGGGATAAAACAGACTTCCACATGCTATTTTTAACAGATGTAATCATTTCAACTCAATTTTGCACGCGTGATTTAGGCGTCCGGGAAATCAACACTGTTGGGGATAAGACACTGTTACCACCACTTTGGCGGGGGTGGAGGGGGCGGAAACTTTTAAATATTCAAAAGAGTTATTTACTTATAATATATATTTTCTGGGCAAATTAATTTGATAGCGTTTTCCCTTAATTTGTTTGCGTAAAATTTCAACCCCATACGGTGTTGAACGGGGAAGGGGAGTGTAGGGGGCGTCATATGATAATATAAAGAAATCCGTCACGTTTGGTATCGAAATCGGTACTGTGCTAGTCTTTCAGTTTGATTCTGACATTTAGCATGCGATATAAACTGCAATTCATCCCCTATCAGGGGGTGTGACGTGGTGAAACACATTTCTGCGTAACTTGAATTTTAGTGATTATCAGGGGGTAAATTAATTGGAGCTATTTCAATCCAACTAAGTTTCTATGTCATTTAGGTCCAGTTTGAACACTTGTTAGGTAAAATAACCCTTAGCTATTTCCGAGGTGTCGCTCTTATGCTACTGAAGCTAATTATTACCATCTTAAAATACCGAACCGTAATTTGGCATTTCTTAAGAAACAGTGACTGTTTCTTACTCTATTCGGTTACGGGCAATACTTTTGACATTCTTAGATTACTGGCGGCAATTTTTATTACTTCAATTTTTTGCTCTTATAAAATATCAAAAGAATTTTTATTCAGTTATTTTACTGAAAATATTTTTAGCCCTGCTATGTACCGGGTATATTTTTTATTCTCTCGAAATACTGGGAGTATATTTGAGGTTCATATTGTGACGCTTTCGATGCCCGTTTAATCACGTGTTGACCAAGAATTAAATAATGTAACGGGATAATATAAGTAAATACCCGGGCGGCGCCGGTTCCCCAGCTAGTTTTTATAATACCAATGTAACTATTAAACAAGACAGGCTAGGCTGGTGGTTCACACTGATAACGGCATTCTAAAATGTACATTGCAAGGTTCGCATGACGCTGTGACGAAATAATACATTCTTCCTCTATAATGTGAGAACTTTCCAAATTCTAATTCAATTTTTAATCATTAACCACTCTTTGCTCTAAATTCTTTTTCATCACAGTTGTCAATTAAATTTATTTTTATGTCCAACTAAACAATACAGTACCTGCTTAAGTAATTCACATAAGCAATAGGAGAAATGTGAAAAGCGATTTGAATATGTTTTCAGTATAATCTCTCTTTTAGAGATGGTAAGCCATATATGCCTCACTTAAATAAATAATAAAACCAACGTAAATTTTGATTGTAATTCTGCACAATACACCTAGTTGTAAATTTATTACGCTGCATCGAAGCGGAAATAGTACGCGGCACGATCAAATCCACCCACTTTCATTACGTAAAAATCTACTGGTTCCTCCAAAAAGCTTTGGAGAAAGGTTCATTTTGAGATCCCAGTCTTAAATGTTATTTGCGCCTCGTGTAGGCGTAGGTGAGAGCTGTTCATGGACGTGACCGATTAATCACGCAAGTGGTGGCAGCGACGCCCGTAAAAATAGCGTCCAACTGACCCTGACCCACTCAAATATACTAACGCAACACTCGCCACCTTTCAGACATGTTTTCGTTTATTTATAACCAGTAACCGTTTGACACAAATCGTTGGGCTACGGCACGTATTAAACGGCTGTTTTCCAAAATTAACGCAATTCTGAGCAGTCGTTAGAATTTAACTAATACGTCAATTTAATAATTTGAGACAGGGGAGGAGTCAAATAAAATAGGTTTCATTCTAAAGGAATTAATAATCGAGTTTCCTTTCCTTCAAAACATATTCTATTAGAGTTCTCACTGGATTGCCATTGGGTATCAACGAAAAATTAGCTATTTCTATATGAAGATGAGTAGCCAGTAATCAATAATCTGACAAGTATATATAATTTACGACGCAAAATTATCCACTTTTGAAAATATGTTGTTGTTGTGGTCTGATGCATCCCCCATGCTAACCTATCCTGCGCAAGCCTTTCCATTTATACTGAGCTACTGCATCCTCATAATCTGCTTAGCGTATTCCATCCTTACCTCCCTCTTCTGTTATTACCCCACACACTTCCCTCTTATGCTAATTTTACAAGACCCTCATATCTCAAAACGTTGCCTATATAACTTTTGTTATCCATTTAAAATGTAAACCTGTTTTATTTATTGAATTGAAAACTATACCTTCCATATTTTAATAAAAATTTTGTATTCCAAATTATAACTGTTCTTTAAATTTTTGATTAGTTACCTGATGAAGTCCACAAATATTGACAAAACATCGTAAAAATATAAAATAAATATTAATTTGATTTGCCTACAAATTGGCTGTATTTTTTTATATTTAACTAGTAATGAAATTTACCGACAGATTAAAAATTCGAATCTTCAATTGTTTACATTTATTAGGTTCATGCAACATAACTAAATTTAGCTCCCAAAAAACTGTAACCTAAAACAAAATAACGATTTTAGAGTTTCTGACTGGACCACTTACAAAGCTATAAAAATGTATCTGTGGATTAATATAATAATTACAAACCGTATAAGTCAGACAAATAAATAATATTTAATTACATTAAACTTAGAGATAAAAAATTTAATGCACAAATTACTACGTTGTATCATAATGATTCGGACCCCTTCAGGTAATAATAATATTTTCAGATTTTAGTCCCAGTTTTTTTTATCTAATTTGATTTTCAGAATGTTTCACCAATAAAGACCGTTATTTCTGCTGTTCCACTTTTAAAAATAAATAGGATCATTTACTTTCGTCAAGTAGTGTTTCCACTGATGCTACACTATGACGATAGTACTAGTTAATTTGAAAGTAGCCTGTGAATTTGAGGGTGATAACCAATCAATGCTAAATTTTAGAATGGAGATGGGAAGAGCAGACCAACATCATGGCGTGGGAACTGGAGCGCCTGGCCGCAAATAAACTTGCATCCGGTGTATTTATGTTGTGCGTTTGTACATCTAAGTCAAAAATATTAAAATAGGTTGTACTTTATTCAATTACTAACATGTTCAAGCCCTCAAGTATCACATTAAAACAAACATTCTAGGTGCCCTAAAAACCGAGTTGAAATAAATATTTCATTCGCATATTTGTTCTTTTGTGACGGGTTCCCTGTTCATCCTGAACTATATGCCTTTTATATATGCAACTATCATTAAATAAGATAGGATTATGTGAATAGATACATTTTCATAATAAACAGTTGGACCTGCCGTAAGTAGAACACTTCATAATAATATAATTAATTTGAAAAATGAGTATTTGAAAAAATTATACTCTTTTGGGGTAACTGCCTAATTCTCATTTCGGATCAGTCTCCAACAAAAACGTAACGTGACTGATGTTACTGATGTCGGTATTTGACTTTCAGTACAAGTATATTTAGTATTCGATGATTTTTCATTCTTTAGAGTGTCGATACCCTTTTCCGAGACTTAAAAGTATCGAAAGTTTTGGAGCAGTCATTTTTATTCTTAGAAATTTTGAGTAATTCAATATTGTTGCTGATTGATGTTTCTTTTTCCTTTTTGAGTACGTTTTCCTTTTGTTTTTTTTCGACACTCAGATGTCTCTTGTGTGTGAATGTATGGTGAGGATCAGCTCCAAACCAATCCAAAGACAAATAATAAAATACAAAAAAATACCTTAGTAAAACGTAGGTACATGTTATTATTCTTTACATCTGATAGTTAATCAAAAACTCATCACTGAAATACAAATTCCAAATGCGATTTCTTTTTACACCAAGAAGGCACCTCCAAAAAGTAATATATCAGTTTCAAATGTATAAAAACGTGAGGCAACACATACAATTTTTTTTAAAGAAAAAGCATCTCCAACGCCATCCGAATGTTGAAAGATAAAAAATTATTGCGAGATCGACTTAAACGTTTTATATTTATCTGATTAAGTAACAATTTCAGACCACTGGAGTGAAAAGTAAAAACTGATAATTGATTAAGAACAGAAAAAAAATCAGATATTAGGGAAACAATCACAATGAACTTATCATAATCGAAATCTTCTAACGTTTCCTCAAATACCATAATGTTCGATGAATTCGCTTCTATTTGTTAAAAATTGCCATTAATAGTGAAAGTACGTGCTGGAGAAATATGTTCTAATGTATAAAATAAGTATTAGTTGTCGATCTACCGTCCGTTTAAAATGTCCAATTTTAATTTTTTCAATACTTTTAATATTTTACAATAAATATTATATTGAATAGATATTTGTTTACCTGTATACCTATTGATTTGCATTGAGAAGTAAACAACACATTAACTTATTAGTAATAGCATTTCTTCTAAAGATTTGAAAAAATCATATTTCTCGATTCGATACTTCTTCTATTATATCAGGCATTGAAACTTTTAAACCGATAATTTTTAGGTAGCAATACCAGAGATTCAATACTAGAACTGATTAAAGTACCGATACCGTATTTTTAGACGTGACTGATGATGTTTGATAATAGATTTCTTAATCTTTTTTGGAATTATAGTATTATAAAAGTTGAGTGCCACCTCCTGCAGGAGAATAGATCTCTATTACCCAAAATCATTATGTACGCCTTTAGCCTGAGAATACTCTTTGACCAGAGTTAACCAAGTTAAGTTTGTTCTATTGCGTTTACGAGAGCATGTTCCTGAAATTGAAAAATTTTCGTAGTAAAACAAAGGTTAGAATTTGTGGATAAGGCAGCGTAGTTTGTCCCTGGCGCTTTGACGTCACACTGCGCATCGCAAAATAGCCACGCAGCCTTACAGATAAGGCGCCAGGTGGACACACTCGTCTCACGCGGAAAAAAACTACTGTCTGTCATAGGAGTTCGGTGAAACGTAGACTAATTCTAATAGCTTCGGCATTCACCGCTAAAATAAATAAACTGCTTGTTGCTCGTGTGGTTGAATGATATTCCACGACAGGACTGGACGTCTAGTTGCTGATTGTTGAGAATTTGATACACATGGTTTTTTTTGGGAGTAGGGGTAACAGACTACATGAGGGTTATCCTGAAGGGATTGAAAAGCGGGGTTGCGGAAGGTAGATCATGGCAGCCAAGGGTTGACTAGGGCCCCCGGGTTATACGTTAAGGAACCTACCCGGTGTTTCGCCTAAAAGAGATGCAGGGGTAATCCTAGAAACCCTACTTTTGGGTACTATTCTTACGCCATTCCGAATGGCGGGAGATAAGTTTGATTTTTTTTTTGCTACATGAGGGTGATCCTGAAACAGGCAACTCCCCTTTAATAGCATAGGAAGGGAATTGAAAAGGGGGGATGCGGAAGGTAGAGCAAGGTAGTCAAGGGTTAACTAGGGCCCCCGGACTATGGTTTAAGGATCCTACCCGATTTTCAGTTGTCTAATAATATAGACCTACTCTACACAATGAAACTGACAGTTTTTTACCTTTAAGTTGTCTTTTTCAGCTTGTTTTGAAACTGTGCACATCAGAAATGGACGTGAATAAATGGTTATTACTTATGACGAACACTATTAGTGGTTACATGTAAGGGGAAGGATGACAATTTTTTTTATAAAGTCCCCCATCCGCCTATGCTTGTCTTAATAGTTTTCTTAACGTGTTTGTATACTCACTAGACTGCATTCCACTTCACGGTAAGATGTTTTGTCTCATCACTGTACCCGAAAACAAAATGTTTTGTATATGCTAACAAATCTTGACAACAAAACCTGTACAAGCATGTGAACTTTTTCTCTGAGCATCTAAATGATAGATAAAACGGAAAATAAGATTTTAGTGTATATATTGCAAGCAATTTTTGATTAAGAGAATGTACTATCCAATAACTAAAATAAAAATTTTAAAAATATTCAACTTTATACCTTTTATAGAACTTGATTTCTGACAAAAGTGTATCTGCTGCTGTATTTAAATAAACCGAAAACAGAAACTCAGGTCACACTCGAACACTAAATGCAATTTCTCTTAAATGAACTGTTAATAGTGAAGTCGCGACATGGATCTTAGACTAGAAAAAAACATCGACAATACAACTACAAAACGACATTAAAAGAAACATTTTTCGATAAATTTGTACCACGGCACAAACTTCAGTATTTACAATGTATACATTAATGTAAATAAAATCAAGTTGAAAACGCACTTTTTGTTATAATGAAGCCCTGAAGTTATTATGCAGTATTTTATTGGAAATGAATACTTTTCTACACCTTAAAATACAATGTAAACCTATTACTAAATAAGGACGCCATTGTTGACACCCTAAATTTAAAAATGATTGTGTAGAATGGCATGATTTGAATTGCTGTCATGCACGACGCATGGTTTGTTCAAGATTAAAACGTCGCCTTTTTATGAGATTTGCCAAAAATAAAATAAAGTTTGAACGCTGGTGATTATTCCCAAAATAGAACTCAACATTTTACTAATTCGTAGCTACTGTTCACCTTTAATGAATATGTTAACAAATAATGCAAAATTCTAGACAATTTTTGAGTTCATTACATAGTACTATGCAATTAGTAATGATTAAATGAGTGCAATGATTTCTGTTTCAGTGTGCAACTTCGTGGTGCACGACCGCTGTCTGAAGACCGTGGTCTCCCCCTGCTCCAGCATCGCAGCCAGCCTCATAAAGGTTTTTAATTTAAGTCATTGTCATTAGATCCATATGTATTAGATTCACATTGCCAATATATTCTCAAGTGACATCAGAAAATTAAAATATTGGGCGCTCGAAACAGCTAACAAGACACATAGGCAAAAACGTATTGTGGAGAGTTTAATTTGGAAATTACACTTCATGGCAGTTCTTATAACAGGAAGTTAAACATTACATTTTATAATATTCAATAAAAAATAAACACAATGGCCAGAAACCATTTTTAATTAGCCACTTATATTTATTACCATACTTGAAAAGAAATCACAACGTTACGTTCCCTATTTTGAGACTTCTTGAGGTTAGGGTAATTTAAGAATAAACTTTGGTAAAATTCTGTTTTATAGTCGCACCAACATGAAGGGTCATTAGCGACTAATTAGTCAAGTTTGTTAAGATCGGGAACGTGGAAACACAAACACCCAGACCCTTGTCAGGAATCAAACTCGATGCGAGGCTGTGACTGTAGCCACTAGGCCACAGACTCTGCCAATAAACTTTTTTTAAAAATTTTAATTTTGTATTATAACAATTGTAAAGAAATCATTATTTAAAATTTCTTTTAGTAAAATAAATTTTTTAAAAAATATATAAACTTTCAATGACATTCTGTGGAGAGACAACATTTAGTACAATTTCTTTCACAGTCAGGACTGGTGTTCATGGATTAAGGAACCGACATGAACACATAATTAATTCATCTAAAGAATAAAGTTAGTTTAAGTGTTAACAATTTATTTCTGCAAAAGAATACAATTTATATGCAATTGACTAATACAGCTTTAATTATAAAGTATAATGAATATTGTTCGAATTATTAGCAACATTCTTAACAATAACTGCAGTATTATTTAAACTAATACATTTATCATTTTTGTGAAATGATATATTTCCTCATTGAGTATTTTGGTATTGTGACAATCGTAATTATGGTTGTAGGGGTACGTATGTTTCTCTACAACAGAAGAGTTTTGAGTATTCCTTTTGAAATTCATTTTATGCTCACTACTGCGAGCTTTCAGAGAACGCTTCTTTTGTCCAGTGTAAGTAACTCCGAGAAATTAATTAATAAATTTCGTCATTCTTTCACTATTTTAATTGGGTCCTTAATATAGTTAACATATTAAATTGCTCCAAGAAAAGTTTTCATTAACGCTCTGCTATGTAGGCTATGAAATTTGATTTAAAGTATCGGAATGTTCAATTATCCACATGACCGGAACTTCACTTCACCCACTGAGCTATCTGAGTCAACTCCAGAGTCAAAGCGTGATAACTGCATCCATCTACAATTTAGTAAATCACAATTCCTACATGGACTAAATTTTATGATTTCACTGAAGATCGAATATTACATGTCTAATTGATCGTAGGTATTAATTATAAAATTTGAATTCAAATAAAGGGGTATTCCGAGTCGTTTTTTTTATAATGCCAGCCTCGACAATTAAAATGCAAGTTTCTGAACGTTCGCCATTCTGTTCGAAGATGGCGCATGGTAATTTCATATCGTTCCAAAGCTTCTCACGACCGTACATAACAAATTAAATGAGGCCAACATACATCGGTCTGACCATTTTCAAGTGAAAATCGAATCAAATTAGGGAGAAATGAAGTCGAGAATTAAGATTATTTGGATTTCAAATCTCATAATATATTAAACGTAAAGTTGCATTAAAACAAATTAATTCACACCAGACACAGACAAAAATATTATCTCATTGACATGGATAGCTAATATTGTCAACCCTTGACAAAAAACGAAAGTATTCCCCTATGATGAACGTGATAAATATCGAGAGATTTTAAATAAATATCAAAAACAGACTCGCGTACAGATCTGGTTCTAAAAACATTAATTCTCATAGCGTGACCGAGTTTTAGATACCAGGGATATTTGAGTTAGAATGTTCTTTACTTTCAATTGATCATCCTCATGGATATTTGTGGAAAATTTAGAAATCAATACGCATAAAAACAAACAACAAAAGATGTTCATTAATACCAATATTAATTTTGGGGAATGTTACATGAGGCTGATCCAGAAATTGGCAATTCCATTTTCATAGCATAAGAAGGAAGGGAATTGAAAATGGGAAATCCGGAAAGGAGAGGAAGGCAGTCAAGGATAACTAGGGCTACAGTTAAAGGATCCCACTTGGAATTCACCTTGAATGGATGCCGGGAAAAAACTAGAAAATCTGCATCAAGTAGGTCGGCACTTATGTTTTCGTCTCACGCCCTTCCGAATGCCTGTGGATTCACCGTGACTCGACCAGTTTTAGGAGGCAGCTGGCCGACTGATCCAATGGGATCAGCGGACAATTCTTACCGTATCTCCAAGGTCTTCGACCCCAGTACATAGATAAAGGTGCCTCGGCATGTGAGAACATGGAAAAAAACAGAGAGAGTAGACGCATCTCCAAAGGTAAGCCCCACAATCAGTATGGGGTTAAATACCTGCGAGGGAAGCTCCAACAGGCATCTCTTATCCTTGAATATTGAAATTATATACGTTTTAGTTACAGGGTTTGTGAACATTCTTGGCTGTGATTATAATATAAAGATTTCTATATTTTTTTCGTCAGAGTTGTCATGGAGCTAATTTACCACATGATGTCGGTTTTATATACTCGAATAACCAGGATATTTTAAAAATTTGTTTATATAAACGTCGCTGCTTTATTAAGCCCAATATAAAATAATAATAATACATATTTACCTCAAAATATTTTAGATTTACTCTATGCGCTTAAAATAATATAGAGGAAACAGTAATTTCGTCAATTTTTGGAGGCCATAAAACTGGTTTCGCGTTTCTCTGATATCCTGTTGGAGAAACAGAGTGACAAGTGTGGGAAGAGTGAAGAGTATTTATTGATGTGGACCCTTGAGCCAGACTCTTGGTTGCGTCCCCGGATTAAGATGCTGGCCTAGATCCAAGCCGCTGGTCTCAATGGTGGAGACTGCGTGGCTATCAAATATCTAAATTTATCATTTATCCGCATTTCAAATTCTAAGGGAAAGGGAAACTCAGTGCGACAATTTAATGAAATAAGTCTCGAAAATAATAATATAATCTTCACCATATAAATGATTTTTATTAACAAAGGACTCGACAATTCAATATAAATTGTTTATAATTTCCTAAGTTCTGATCTTGGTAAAAAAAATACTCAACAGTTACATGTACTGTATACATACAGACACATTTCAGTCTTATTGAGTTTGTAACATTTGTTAATTTATCCACTAAAGTTATTCATAACGAGTGACTTCGTTCGCGCAGAAATAGCTCTTTTCATTTTGCCCTAAAAACGAAAGTACGGTATCATTTATATATGATCGCTTCACGACAAACCTTATAACTCGCAGTTGGTTTTTAACACGTCCCGCGTTCATAGGTTTACAACAATAGATGCTCACCCTCCCTTTCTCTCATTCATGCTGCCAAAATTACGCTTATAATAACACAGTGAGTGGGATCCTTAAACTATAACCCGGGGGACCTAGTCAACACTTCGCTACCTTGCTCTACCTTCCGCATCCCCCCTTTTCAATTCCATTCCTATGCTATTAAAGAGGAGTTTCCTGCTTCAGGATGACCCTCATGTAGCCTGTTAACCCAAAAGAAATAAATGGTATAGTAACGCCGAATAGGACTTTTGACTCGCAGTTGGTTTTCACGCCGCTTTTTTCGCGGCAATTCAATGGATTTATAAATATTTATATATATGGAATTCAAGATATCAAAATGAAACATACACGAAAATTTAAGTTAAAATTCCTGTTTCAATCCCTGAAATTTTAATTGAAATTCGTTAAGCCGTTTTGGAGCATAAAGAGAGCAAGAGTATAGGCAACCCGCAATCATTTAGAGATTTTAACGCACATACGAAAGAAACCTTTACATAGAATTAATATATTTATTTATATTAATATCAATATTAAAATGAAATATGCACAAATATTTAAATTAAATTGTCTTCTTTAAACTCTCAAATTTTCATTGAAATCAGTTGAGCCATTCCGGAGACTATTCGAGACAAACATACTGGACAGGCAGACAGATTGACAGACACTTCAATTTCATTTATTGGTTTAGATTATCATATGAAAACTCGGGCATCTCATTTATTGATGTAGGTAACCAGCAGGTATGTACGAGTCGTCAGCTCGTCATGACAACACGAAATAGGATTCTTCTTATTCCTTGGCTCTGCAGCTCATTCAAGACCTCGGCCTACTGGGTCGACTGCGGACATTTTACTTTTTACATCTTACATTTTCTATTTGGAGTGGTGTGTGGTCAGCGTATCTATTCTCCAGCAGTCTTAATCCCAGTCTCCGTGACGACACAAGCATCCAAGCCCATGCCAGGTTTCGACCCCGGGACGTCTGTGTTGTGAGCTAGCAAGGCAAGCCACTTGACCACAGGAGGTCGGCACGAAATAGAATTACCTGGCCGTAAATCTCTCCGAACCGGCGCCAACCAAAACATGTCAAATTTTAGGACAAAGTTCGTTCACCCATGGCGAATAACTACAAAATACAGTCGTCAACCCCGCCTAGCGCGAGAGATCATCAAAGAAAGGGGAGAGGGAAGCTAATTTAGCATAAATTGAGAGAGAGGGAGAAGAGGTTGTTGTGCAGAGTTAGGTTCGCGTGTAAATAAACAGTAAGTGATATTCATACATGTATTTAGGAAAACAAAACTTTACAGAAGCACATTGTAAGATTCACGTTAACACAGCTACATACATAACATCTAAAAGTCAAGGAACATTGTAACCATAAATATATTACACTTGCAAAGATAAGACAGAGATTGTACATGTTCCAACAGAGGTCAATACTAACGAGAGTTCAGTACAGAGGGTAGAGAGACCGTTTTAAAAACAATTTGAAAGGGAAAGGTAAAAGTAACATGTTTGTTTTGGAGTCGGTTTAAAAATGAGATTGCAGACGAAGTATGCATTTTATACACTTTCAGAAATGACCAATTTTTTCATACAACATACCTCTGTTATACTTTGGATACAGCTGTATGTTGAAGCTTTCTTTTATACAACGACCGGAATCCAGAATAAGAATTGTTTGTGTATTTTATTTGGTCCATAGTCAGTGAATACCATTCTAGTAGTCTCATTTATTGGAATTTCTACTCTGGACACATTTGAAATCTCTGTTTCAAGCAACATTTACTAATTTTTTTATCGTATTTAAAGTCCCATCATTTCTAAATTTAGTAAACGAGAACTTGATTCCTGACTTCATTCCACGAGTGAATGACGACATGTTCTTAATTAAGACGAGCATAAAGCGAGAATTCAGCTGGTAAACCTTGACTATTCCATACCTGACGGCAGTGTGGGAGGTCGTCCATCAACACACTTGCTTGGAACCCCGTTTATTGCTTGAATTGCTTAGTCATTCAAGATATAATATGCGTCTTGTTTGGGTGTAACAGGTATCGTATACATTCATGTGGAACCACACTATATACGTTGTTATATAATATACATATATGTAGTTTATTCTAATTTAATTCTATATTATTGATTAACTTAATTACTCTAGACTTAAATTATTCTGTGTCGTAAATTTCATGCATTTTAAGTGACCTAAAACTGAGCTAGTAACGTTGATGTAAAGTGGAACTCTGTAACCCCGGGATGTTAGACAAATTTGACGCCCCGTTATTTAGGAATTTAAATCCAAAAGGCCCTAAAATTTGCTTAAATTCTGAACAACTTTTCGGAAAAATAATTTTGTTATTGAGTATAGTACAGGGCTCAAAGTTTTAGTACAGATTACAACTTAATATTTTTTTGTGAAACTTTGTCACCCCCCCCAAAAAAGCGCCCCCACCGTTCTCTGCAGGTATAGTTGTTTGTAAAAGTCGCTTGAGAAAAATTTTCCTGCCCCAAATGAAAATAACTTTCAGTATATGTTTTCTGTTTCCCTGGCATTCAAAACTTGGCAACGAATTGTTTTTATTTGTGTAGTTACCTAACGATTCAGTATCTGCAAATTATCGTCCCGAGTTGTTTCCGGTGTCTACCTGCATCATTACGTGAATCTTCAATAATTATTGGTAGACTGGTTTCTCTCTTCAAGAAAGAAGCGTTCGAGAAGAAGCAAGTCGACTTTAATGTTTGCTTTTCTCACTTTGACGAACGCTAATTTAACAATGACCTCAGGATTCGTAAAAATGTGGTTACCCGCTGTCAATATTGTGGACGTATTGCCAGTATAATAAAATATTGACGAGGTGGTTTCGTTCAAATTAAATGCAATTAATATTGATCATCTGAGGATGTGGGCAATACAACCTGCTTCAATCCAAAAGGTCTTGAAACAATAATTAGTTTCATTTATGGTGGAGACACCATGGGTAATAACATAGCTAACTCACGTTGCAGCAACAAATATTTTCTTATAATTCTAATATGGGCATGTGCCTGTATGTTTGTATGTTCCGCATGCAGATTTAAATGCGTGGAGCAATTTCAACCAAATTTATTTCGTATGTTCCTTGTTAACCAGGAAACATATACTACAGGGGTAAGACACAACAACTACCCCTAGGGGCTGGTGTGGAAACCTTAAAACACACATGAAAGGTAAATATTCGCATCCAATAAATATATTTTGAGATTAATGAGAGTTATAGTGCTTCTTCCGATGTTTGTGTATTATTTCAGCCGCATATACAAAATATCGGCCATGTAAAAGATTTGGTTGCAAACTAACGAGACGACTCAAGTTGGCTAAGTTTAGTTACAGTAAAGGTCAACAATAGATTCTGGGAAATGATCTCAATAATTATATCAGATAATTAGTATTTTCACGCGTAGTAACTGGAGTACGCCAAAGCAGGGCCAATGATTCCAAAATGTGGCTGTCATCAAAGACAATAAACAATTGTCAATTTCATTGAATAGAATTGTCTCATATCATAAATAAATGTTATAGGTTTTGTCGGATTTGTAAAATGGAAGTTATCTAATTAATCGAAGTTGTGGAGCTCTTCAAGCTTCGTTGTATGTAACTCACTCGAAGGGTTCCGCAAAAATTGTGCGTGAACTGATAATCTGATCATTTAATTAAATTGTTGTCTTTCTGTGGCCATCATTTATATCTCAGTAGTATAATACGTATAAATTAACTAATGAGAATTGTGTTATGGCTGTCCTCTCATTTAGCTCGTCGACATGTGGCCATGCAAGAACTTAGGTAACGAGCGTTTATCTGACGGATCACTATTATTTTTCACTTTTATTCAAAATCACAATCAGTTTAAAAGGATTCATCCTGCTTAGGTGTGGGACAGTTTACATTTCGCAAGTTCTTCAAAGTAGTCCGAACAAGTTGGTCATAAATCAGTCATTCAGTGGTGGTGATTAGACGGAACAGTAAAAATAACAAACTTAAGCATCTTTAAATTGAAATTCCCAAAGTCCGAGGCATATCCTCGTCCTGGTTACGCGTTACCGGAGTTGTATCTTCCTCTCGCACCCCCGCCCCCGCCACACCCCCACTATTCCATTTGGCCTCGCCCCTTCTCTGTTTGTAGCTCGCACAGCGGAGTAGTACAGGTGATTCCGATTATGTTTTACATTGAAAGTGTCTGAAGCTTGGGATTTGAGAAAGTGCGCCCCGCCCTCGCGAGCCCCCATCGATCCGCGCTGATGCCACGTTGCCGTGGATACGATACCGCAGTGCTGCCGCCTGCTGCCTTGTCTGCAACAAGTAACGGCTTCACCTGACCACGGTCAAATTTGTCCCGCATTCTACAGCACGTCACAAACTGCGACAAATGAAAATCGACACGATTTCGCGCAAATCCTCACACACTATTCGTCCTTCGTCTGCATTTCCTTACTCAGGATTATAAAGATGACGAATCAGCAAATCATCATCTTATTTGAATATAAATTCTTTGCTGAATATACAGCTACCCACCTATCTGCTGTAATTTGTTGGGCTGATCTGTAGTAACGGTTTCTGGCTATCAAGCCTATTCTATAGGTCGAGTAAAACAAGGATATATACATTTGGTTAGTGTGGAAATGAACGAAAGCGAGAATGGGGGGGGGGGGAAATAAATATGGAGATGAGTAGTTAGTGAACTAAACCGAATTTTCGATCACTAAACATCTCTGTCTGTCTTCAGGGTGTAAGCATCTTCTTGTAATAATCCTATCCCAGATTCAAAATTACTTTATGCCCGGCTCGTTATGAGAAACAAAGCGTTGATGACGTCATAATGCGTCATAAAGTCATGCAAATCAAATTTCTGCCCTTCCTCTCGGGGTTCAAATCGTAAATTTACTTGCAATCAAATAATTTAGTAAATCTACAAATCAATAACGTTTAGGTACCTTTTTAACATATACGCATTGAACACGCTAAAATACACAAGTTTACAGTGTTTGCGAATTTATTTAAAGAATAATAATACAATATTACTACTCAATCGTCTCCAATCAAAATATTTCTCTCTACGTATCTCTCCTTAACCAACAGTTCCCTTCATATATGTTTTCCATTCGGCATGAAAAAAAAATCTCATCCCACCGCTAACAAAACATATCCAGAGATGATTAAGTCTCTTCTCTCTGCCGCCAAAGATGGCAATTCTTCTTCCTCGTACTAAGTAAAGATACGTTTATTTTACTTTTCTTTATAGTCTTTGTAGTCATTCTACAGTCTGTTCAAAGCATTTTCACGTGAGACCGCAACTCTCTAAGACAATGACGTACTCGTTTCAACCAAGCCCTAGGAGATTTGCTGTCGACGATGTTCTGCATCTGAATTATAGCTTATTTTACTACTCACTCTTTGATACCATCTTCCTCCTTCACTAATTTTTTGTCGTTTACTTGGTTTTTGTTTTTATTAAAACCAAATAATTGATATCAACAAACACTAACCAAATATTAAAATCCACTACCAATGTCAAGTTTCAAAATAAATATCGTTTAATGCTTCAAAATCCTAGATTCTGGTGACCATGTGGAAATAATAAATGGCGATTGCTTAGAAATAAGTTTACTTTCACTTTTAATATGAATTCACATACGAAAGTCAAATGGCATTTTAGGACACGTTTACCAAGAACGTTTTGAATAACGAAACACGATTAAACAATATTTGTGGATACTATAGTGGACTTTGACCCGCAATTTTAGCCCTTAACCATAGAAACACCAAAACGAAAGATTAGTTTTCTGTTGCAGAACATCCTACTCTTTCAACTAGGAAACACTAACTGGTGTCTCTGACAACGTTTTATCCCTCTAGAAAAACTCAATTTTGGCTTTTTTTGGCGTCAAGTTTGCCGCGCTAAATTCACCAAAGCATATTGTCTTAATATATATAAACCCTCTATATTGTAGACAATCATGCTGAGAAGCGAAAAACGTTACATGAATGAATTAATTAATTAATTGCTTGATTTATCCCAGCAGGATTCCTTGAAAATCCGAAATAAATTAGGTCAAAATTCGAGTTAGAAATATTCCGTTTTTCCTTAAAAAAATTTGTCATGTTAAAAGATTGTTTTCAAACAATATTTTTGCATTTTTCAGGATATCATTCATTAAATGTGGGATTAATTCACTACAAACATATTGACGCCATATTGTGTATAATCCGAGTATTTGAACTCCCTTGTTCTCATTTTAGACAGATGCTTTACAGAAGAGGTTTCATTAATAATCTTTTTTAAATTAAAAAAGTTAAACTAATTATATTAAGTGTAATTCGATCAAATATTCATGGTGCATGTAAATAAATAAATTATTAATTTAATTAAGAGAAATATTTGAAAACTATTTCATTATAAAATACGACAAAGGTACTTATTTTATTCTATACTTTTCCCGGATTATGTTTGCCCGATATAGTGGACACAAATTAGTCGAAATTGCTCCACGCGTTTAGATTTAATGCACAACAATTATAAAAACAGTATTCTTTCATAAAATCGCGGAGACCTCTTCTGTTACTCGTTACTCTTAATTTACTTTCCATTCGTTACCAAAAGTAATTTTATAAAATATATGAGAAGAAACATAATATATCATATTATATTATTCTGTTTCCTATTTATATTTTAGTTCACTTCATCTCGTGACTGTCGGGTACATCGATATTTACTTTGCCCATTTGTTACTATTACAGTTGTCTCAGCTTGGAGTTGCTACTAAAAATCGTCAAAGATGTTTGAAATGTATTTGAAAAGCCGGTGTCTTATATTAGTGAGTGTTCTTATGTGCGTATTTGACTGTATTTACAACAATCTATTATCAAATAAATTTCACTTTCCCGGTGACATAATAAAAGATTCTCAAGTAATAAAATCAAGGTTTGACGTAATTCATATCACATCTATACATTTCATTAACGTACGTTTCTGAAAAATATTTTTAAACACATTTACAAAAAAAATTGTATATGGGAAAATATACATTATTTATCGCCACAATCTAAATTTTACTTATGAATTTGAACAATTACTAGCCAATTTCCAAAATACATTTATTTTTAATCATTTTAATCATTCTTTCTTCTAAAAGGAGTTTCTTGTCTACAATCTGGTAGTTAAGTCTATCAAGTTTAGCCGTATCACAAGTACCACGAAACATATATAAATAAATTTACTAACCTTAGGACCAAGGATTTGAACCCAGGACCTCCTGCTTTCTGGGCGGGCACTCTACCACTGTCCCAGTCGACGTCCCGAGAATAGATTCAACATCCATCTACTCCTGTAAACCTAAGCCTGGCTCACCTACTAATCATATTCTTCACAATCTAGTTTCTAGGAATTCAGTGAACAATTGTCATTGTGTAAATTGATCAAAGGTGCGCGGAATTAAGGGAAGTAGAAATGCTTCAATTGAAGCTCAGGTGAAGAGCGTATAGCTAATTAAGAAGAAAGACAAGACTGGGAAAATGTCAGGGTGTCGACTAGGACTAGCTCAGTGGTAGAGTGACCTCCAGGAACCGAATAATCCTGGATTCAAGTCCTGGGTCTGGTCGGCATTTTTTCATTCTTCTTTTTCTTCTGAAATAGCTATACGTTCTTCACCTCGGCTTGAAACATTTCTACTTCCCGTTACTAACGTTCTTTCATTAAGTCATAACCAAAAAATTACATTTCCAAAAATATTAAAATTAAATTTATAAAATAAAGTACTTTATAAAATATTTACCAGTTAAATAATAAAAATAATTATTTAGTTTTACCATACATTACAAACAACCAACATAAATTAGTTGACTTGTTTGTTCATTACGTTATTGTATATGTTTTTAAATCTATAAACAACTTAATTTTTTACAAAATTTTACAATACAAAATTAGGTTTATACAATTAATTATACGTTCTCTAATGCACTTTAATTTCCAAACTAAGCCAGCCCTGAAAAAATCCGATTAAAAAACATATGTGATGTTCAAAAATATGTATCCAAGCATATTTATCTAGTAAAGTATAATTTCGATTGGCAGATTGTTAAAATTGTTGAATGAGCAAAAATTAGAAAGGCTTGCGCAGGGTAGGTTAGCATGAAGGGTTTCATCAGACCATTCTTAGGACTGAATACAACAAGACATATTCACAACCAAACGTCTACAGCCGCAATGGAGAAGTGTACAGATCATGTTTATTGGACTTTGTTTTCTTGTTTTGATGGTTACTACCATCTCCCAAACTTTTCGACACTTTCTTCAGACCCTGTATAACGAGACCATTTTTTTCCTTACATAGAAAATACCCTTTTCTTTATAAACCAACGCACTGTATGTCCGGTGTTACCCAACGATTCGTATATATTGTCCTGCTACAATATATAGTCCGACGGTAATGAAACAATCAACGGAACCGTTATAATTTTAATAATTTCCTTTTTATACTCCTTACCCTATGAGATCTGACAGAATGTTAATTTCATCATAATCCGTTAGATGACGCACAGTATCTTAAGAGTGTCAATAAATCTATTGGTACCTTAAATAATCAGAGTAATTTGTAAAAATTCTATACAATACTAACACCACTGGGATAGATACTACCCAATAAAAGCATTTAATCGTAAGCAAATATCTCCTGTCTATACACATTTTAAATTTGAGTAACCCTCCTCCGTTACCCCTACAGTCCTTCCTTGTTTCAGGTTGCAACAAACACGTGTACAAAATTTGGTGGTAATTGCGCTACGGGTTTAGATATGTAAGCGGCACATACATACGCAAAGATACACTGAAACAGTCAATTATATTTATAAGAAGAAAATACTTGAAATCATCTGTGCGGTGTGATTAGCGTGAAATAAATTGTAGAGATACATCTACAGATCTACGAAAAATAAAATTGAGTGTGTGCACCCTACACTTTATGTAATAAATCTACAAATGGAAAAGTACGTCGTCTGCTGAAAACTATCTTTCCGTTATTCATGCCCCATATATTAGTTCTAAATTTCTCAGTTATGTCGCTCGTCCTGAATTGTTGGAAACGCTACTTTTTGAATGGAAACTCGAAACCATTCAGGTCCATTTTGACTCACAAGGAATGATCTCGGTGGAATACGCGTCCTGGTGAACAACATTAATGATATTTTTGTTCCAGAAATTCTGAAGCGATAGTACTTGAAAGTTGTTTGGTTCTTGAAAAAGTTTCCACATGGTTATCGTCAAGCTTTTCGTTAATTTTGTCACAGTCCAAGTCGTTGCGTCGTGTCGATCAATTTGTAATCTAACTGGGGTGATAACACTTTCTCACTCGTAGGAAAGCGGACTATTTCTGCGTGATTTTGTTCATTCGGTAGCGTGCAAATCCTGTACACGTCTTCACCGAAGAATATCTTCATTTACTTAAAATGTCAGAAATAATTATTTTTATATTTTTAACATATACCGTTTAATTTAACTATATTCGATAAGTACAAACGAAAATCAAATCAATGATTGAAAAATTGTATAAAAATTATTTAATTTTTCTGGATATAAATGATTACTACTTTAAAAATTACTTCAAGGCCAAGCTTATTTATTGTATTTTCAAAGTGTTATTAACTGACTGAATTCACGTTCGTCTTTTTTCAAATCAGTCTAATTAACTTAAGAAAACGAAATATTGTATCGCGTTGACATCTCTTAACATGGAATTTCAACTAAATCTAGTTTAAGAAATAGAGTTCATAACGAAATGTTAAAATTTAAATACATGAAAAGTGCATAAAAATCGTCAATTAACATTATTAACAAAAGTTTATTTTATGATAAAAAATATAAAAATTGTTTGATTATATTTCAAAATAACCGAAATTTAGCCTCAAGTTTTGTTTCCACACACGCTCTGGACTTAGCAAATACAAGTTGGAGAAGAATGAACAGGAGAGTTTTACAAATACTATACTAAGTTGAGGAAAATACTATTTAATAAGTGCAAAGAAGAACAGACACCGAAAATTTTATATATCTGGATTTCAACTGGAAAACTAACTCTTCGACACGACGACAACCACGAATCGGACAGAAAAGGGGAAAAGTCATGGATGGAAAAAATATGTGATCTTTTTTAATAATTATATTGTATTAATGAAGCAAAATGAGAATATAAATTAGTACAAAATTGTATTTGTCAAGTGGGAATGTGAGCAATTAGATTTTTTAATAATTTTTCTTCAAATAAATTTAAGTCGACTCTGCCCGATTCATAGCTGTCGTCCAGCTGCGAGTGTTCGGTTTCCAGTCGAACCTCCGGTATACATGGGCATCAACCCAGAGGAATTAATGCTTCAAGAAAACAGATTTTTATCAAATAATTACTAAATAATCTTGACAATATGTTTATCAATATTATCATTATTGAATGAATTGAAATTAAAAAGTAAGTATTGAATAAATAAACAAAAATTTCTTAAATAATTAAAAATAACCAAATCGATTTCTGGACTATTTAATAAATTGGCTAAATACCGAAGAGCTATTATAATTTATTGATCAATGAAAACAGTCAAAATTAAAGTCATAATAAATTGGAAAAGAAAATAATTTAATCAATTGTTATGGAATTATAGAAGTTGGGAAAATATTAAAACAATGATTCATTTCACAAATATTGCACATTGCATCGATAAATAAAATGACATATATCAGAACAATGTAATCGGAAATAAAAATAAGGACAGTATTACCTTGAACATTGACAGTTTTCTATGGTTTCTGTATCTCTTTAAGTGTTACAATACTAACAATTATCAATTTGAAACAGGACTAAATTCGAATTTTGAAAAAAAAAATTATCAAATTATTACTTACTCGAACATAAAAAGGATTTGAAAATAGATGAAATAAGGAAATTGCAATCTATTTACTCATGAACTATATTAATAACAAACAATAAAATTAACAAAAATAATGTCTTTAAAAAAATCAGAAGGACAAATCAAATTATATTGTAGAAAAGTATAAAGAAGCTAATGGAGATTTCAATACATTAGATTTCTCTCAACTCGGGAAATGTAAAGGGAGATATATAATTCAAGATTACTTTGAGATATAATTAAAAAATTAAAATACAAAGAATGGCCAAAGTCAGAAATAGAATAATTTAATTTGAATACGTTTCATCCCCAAAATTTTATTACCATCCCCAAATTTTCGACCACGGACGTTGCAATAGCAAAGTGAAATTTTGTCATATTATATTTAATGAACTGAGTAGGTCCCGAAAGTTGGGGGAAAGTCAGATTAATTTAATTACTTTATTTATAATCAAAAATAATAACTACTCACTATATATGGATAATAGTGTCATCATTTATCGTAATGCGAGGAGAATTCAATTATTGAATGATTTAATCTAATTTTACCACGGTTGTATAATTAATTTCTCACACCAATCTCAAAAGTCCTCGTTAATTTCATATATCATTTATTTAAAACTCAAGTCGGCTGGGTCTGGCAGAAAAGATGAGTAGCACGCGTAATCGTCGCAGCAGATTGTAAGTTTGTAAGGTTTTAGCTCACAGGTAAAAAATATTAACATTTAAAATATATAATTGCTAAATCAAACCCGCTGATACCATTGGATCAGTCGACCATTTTCCTTCTAAAACTGGTGGAGACACGAAGAATGGAATACCCACAGCAAACTCGTCTCCCGTCATTCGGAAGGGCGTGAGAATAGTACCCAACGCCCAACCTACCTGATGCAACTTTTCTAGGGTTTTCCTTGCATCTCGTTTAGGTAGGACACTGCGTAGGATCCTTAAATTATAGCCCGGAGGCCTCAGTCAACTTTTAGCTACCTTACTCTACTTTCATACATCCCCCTTTTCAATTCTCTTCCTAATCTATTAAAGGGGATTTGCCTGTTTTAGAATCACCCCATATAATCTAATCCTAAAAAAACTGCCATGTCATTAAACAGTTTTCAAGTAATAAAAATAGCTCTAAGGCCGGGAAATACAATAAGTAGGCATATAAACACGATGAAAGATAAAATAGATGATGTTGTTGTTGTGGTATTCAGCCCTAAGACTGGTCTGATGCAACCCTCCAAGCTAACCTGTCTTACGCAAGCCTTATCATTTCCTTATAACTAGCACAACCCACATCCAACCCTAATCTGTTTTGTGTATTCCATCCTGGGCCTCCCTCTTCTGTTCTTACCCTACACACTTCCCTCACATGCTAATTTTACAAGACCCTCGTGTCTTAAAACGTGACCTATTAATCTATCCCGTCTCTTAGTCAACGCCCTCCATATTGTTCGCTTTTCCCCTATTCTGTTTAGAACTTCCTCGTTACTTACTCTATCCACCCATCTGATTTTCAACATTCGCCTATAGCACCACATTTCAAAGGCTTCTATTCTTTCCCTTTCCCCAACTCCTATCGTCCACGTTTCGCACCCATATAACGCCACGCTCCATACGAATATTTTTAGCAAAGATTTCTAATATTTACACTTATATTACCCACAAGTAAATTCCTCTTTTTCGCGAAAGCCTTCCTAGCCTGTGCCATCCAACTCTTTATGCCTACTATACTTCTACCGTCTCTAGTTATTACGCTTCCGAAGTAGCAGAATTCCTTAACTCCTTCCCAATCTAACACCCTTTGTTATTCCAGTGTTTCCCACACTAAACTCCATTACCTTATTTTTCCCTCTATTAATCCTCATATTGAACTCTTGCTCCAGGACTACGTTCATGCCATTTATTATGTATTCCAAGTCTTCTTCTGATGCCCCTAATACTACAACATCGTCGGCAAAGCGTAAGGTTTTTATTTCTTCTCCTTGCAGTATGATTCCTTTTCCATATTCCGTTTTAACTTTCTTCATCGCCTGTTCTATATAAAAATTAAACAGCATGGGCGACAGACTGCATCCTTGTCTTATTCCTTTCTTGATTACGGCTTTCTTTTCTTGGTCTTCTATTCTAATTACTGCTGCCTGTCTTCTGTAGAGGTTATGTATTAGCCTCCTTTCTCGATATTTTATTATAGTGCTCTTTAAAATCCTTAAAATAAAATAGATAAAGAAAAAATAAGTGGCTGTAGATATATATAGTAAATTGTATCGATTTTAATTCAAAATATATAGATACAGGCATAAATATGAAGGATAGATTATATCCAGCAACGAGGAAGTAAATTCCAAAACAAATACAGTATAATCCACTCACGTAAAAGATAGAAAGCATAAATGTATTGGAATAATTTCAAGATTCTACAAATTGAGAAATGCAAATACAAAAGGGGTTTGTTGGTTGGAATATAGCTTCTCGATAATATAAATAGGCCATTAAATGAAAGAAATGAAATTGGACATTAAGCTCATTTCTTAAGATTAATAACCAAAAGGAATTAAATTATATAACTATACCAAACCTGGATAGTAATAAATTTTTGAATACATTATAGAATCATGTAACCATTTCAAACATTGTAATGAAACCTAAATTGGATTATTTTTATATGAATTCGGCTAGGTTGAATCATGTCAACAATTGTAATATATGTAAGATATTATAAAGGAACAAAATGTAAAATAAAATAATGAATGTAAATATGTTTTATGTACATAATAAGTGTTATGATGTATATAACACCTTAATGTAACGACATTGTGAATGAAATGACCAACGCAGTAAATTCAAGTGATCCCCATGTTTACGACGGTATTTCACCATTCCATTTATTCCTTTCGGTACGAAATGATATCGTGAAAAGTATATTGACGAAATTCTACTAGCAGGTAAATATTTTACAAAAATGTGTAATGACCACTTGTTAACGTGTTATATATATATATATATATATATATATATATATATTGCCAGCTTTATTTTCAAATTTCTATGACCAATGCAGGAGCTTTCGGCAATTTATCTGAAAGAAGAAAGAAGGACTTTTATTGGGGACGAGAGAGAAAGAGTGCGGGGGGGGAGATGATGAAATAATTTTTTATGTTAATTTCAAACTCTATGTTCTAACTTTTAAAACAGTTAATTATGGCTCAAAAAGAACTACAACATCCATGAAATTTTTAATGTTAATACTCATAATGTTTAATACTAATTACATTTAAACTATAGACATTAACTTCATAATATTTAGACATTGTAAAAACTATGTATTGATAGTTTAAATGTAATATTTGAAAATATGAACAATGTTACGATTGCCGCACGGGAAGTCCTGTAATTTTTCATTAGTTTGTCCGCATGGCTAATAAAAATCCATTCTTGTAACTGCATTGATTAAACTGTCGGGAAGATGCATCGCTATGTTAACAGAAACACTGCAGTGATATTTAAAAAAAAATAGTTGTGTCATGCGGCGTCCCAAATAAGAGCTTATCAGACATGATTATTACTGGATGAATGAATTTAAACATAGTCGTAAGGCCACTATAGCAGACGATGCACGTGCAGAGCTATATTAAATTTCTTTCTAAATAACTGTTCGATTGAATTGACAGTAACGCGGCAGAAGATTCACGAGATTTCTCAGGTACATCATGCAACATTACATATGGAGAAAGCTATGTGCATGTTTGTTTCCTTGTATTCTAAATGGTTCAAGGAGGAATGTTTCAAAATCATGTTTTAAAAACTTACAGTGCAGTCTCTTTATGTTGACACGTTTCTTTCCCTTAGACTAAAAGAATTGTAAGCTCGTAGGAACAAGTTTTGAAATGGTAATTACGATGAACCTGCAGCAAAAAAAAAATACTTAAAATTTTTAATGAACAGAATTATAAAATCACCACTGTTATAAAAATGCATTGTTGAATTAAGACAATAATACTAATATAAACAAATTTACCGAAATTGTTTCCCTGAAAATGAATTTTATCAAAAAACGGTAACTTCGAACTAAAGCTTGTACCTTTTGTTTTGAATTAATTTGAATGCTTTTAAACTGATAAAACAAAAAATACTTAAATAATGTACAATGTGTAAACCTATTTAAAACAATATTTTTAGACGCTTATTTCCTGCCAAATCGCGAATAACTTCTTTTATATATCTATTTTATTACTTAATTTTAGTAGATAAATAATAATGTATTATTTTAAAATGGGAAGTGTTTTTCCTCGGTTACAGGCAACGTCACGTATTTTTTTCAAGCAATGATAAATGTCGGTCCAATTTTAAGGGACGTTAGGGTCTACTTTCTTTGCTAAAAGTGAAAAAAGTGGACTTATTTCATCAGCCAATAATAAAGGGTTAATATCGGAGGAATCATCATATGTCAAGACGTTTTCAATAATTCTTTTTTATTCTAGCTCAGGCGGTTTTGCCGCTCCTAAATTTTTCCGCTGTAGACAGTCACCTACCATGCCATCCTGATTACAGTAATGAATAATTTTGTCCTGGGAAGTTTATCAGTAATTATTGACGTCGATGAATGCAAAGAACAGAATGTGTTCTCCAGGTTTCATGAAATTAAGACCCATTTATCTTGAACGTGAGTTTCAACGTTGTTCAGTGATCCCACTGACTGACTAAGTAAATCTATAGAAAGTTCAAAGAGACTGGCAGAGTCATTGACCTTCCAAAATGAAGCATCGTTATTAGAATTTGGTACTAAAACATGAAAGTCCGGTTATATTTTTAAAAAATAATAAGATTACATTTAGAAGATAAGAATGGAAAAATATCGACCTACATTTCACAGTAATATGTTTCAAGTATACTTGGGATAATTAAATGCATATAAGCACAATGCCGGAAGCTATATATTAATTCAATGAGGATGTGCTGATTGTATTTAAGTTGATCATTGTTTGAAAAATGGCAGGTGAAATTGATTTTAAAGGATTGGTGTCGCTATCGGTAGCTTCTTCCGTAAAATAAATGGAATGGAACGTTTTACCGTTTTATTTCCTGCGACTGATATAAAATATGGGGAATTTTAATTAATAATAAGACATTTATCGTTGAAATTAAAAAATAATTCTCATTTCTATTCAAAATTTTTTTTTCCACATTTAAGATATTACCTACCATTGGTTTCATAAAGTCAAGATAAAAGTTGAAAGAATAAACTTGTTGGACTTTTGAATTTCCGCACTCCTTAATTATTAAAGATAGTAATTATGTACTAATTTTTGTTCGTAGTAAATTTTGTTTCGCTGTTTAGCTAACCATATTACAATATCAGCACAGAATTTGTAGCGATAGTATTACAAATTGATGTTCAAGCAGTATTAAAATAAATTATAATGAAGCTACGTATTTATTTACCATATTGCAATTTGTAATTATCGCTACTTTACTGGTCTAAAACGTAGGTTAATAGAGGAGATAAGATTTCATACGCGATTCCGTAAGTTTGTGATGTTCGGTTTGAGGGTGAGACTGTAACTTTCGTGACATTTGAGAAAGAATTGTGAGATCTGTATTGTGGTGTGTTTCGAACCATTACTACCCAGATAATATTTAATTACAAATATCAGTTTCTGGGTTGAAAGATATAGTCAGAAGATCTTAAAGGAACATAATTAATGATTGTATATATTGAAGTGAAAACTAAGAATGCCAATTCTACGTTTTCTACAGTTTGTAGGCCAGTTTGAACAGGATGATCTCAAAAAACAACTGAAAGAATTGCAATGGATTTTCATGTAGGTATTTTTTATTTTCTCAAAGTACAACACACAAGGATTGTTTTATAAATATATATATATAAATATATATGATAAATATGAAATACAATAAATATTTTTAGAAATCTTACTTTATATCTCCTTCCTTGGCTGTACACTTGGTTCAGCGAGTTTCCAATTTCTTCAACCTATGACAAAAGTAGGTTTCGTCAAACTCTGCAAAATACTCCATCACGATCTGCATCACTTCCACTTGTCATAATAATTTCTTCCCCCAAAGCGAAATTTGAAAAAGAAGAAGTCTCTTGGAGCCAGGTCTTGTGAATAGGGTAGATGAGAATTCCAACTCTTTGGCGATTCTCAATCAGCACCAGTTTCAAACGATTCAACAGGGCAGCATAATGGAGCCCAGTTATGGTTGCGCCCTTTTCCAAGAAATTTATAAAGCGTGAATATTCCAAAAGACAGTGGCCATTACATGTCTAGTTGGCAAAACGGTCTTCACCTATTTTGGTGCACTTTCACCAGCTTTTGTCCATTTTTTGATTGCATTTGGGTCTCTGGAATGTAGCGATGAATCAAAGTTTCACCAACGGTTTCGAATCTCCGAAAAAGTATTGTAGGATTCGCCTAAACATTGCTAGATTTTGCGTTGAAATGTTTTTCGAAAACCGTTTTGGTCTCATGTTAACAGTCGCTCACAAAGCTTTTTCATAGCCAGTTTTTCATGGAGGATGAATTGCACTCGTTCAGTTGAGAGGCCTACGCCACGAAAGTGAAAAATTTAGCACTCTACTTACAAATTTACCAGATTAATTGAACAACCCTCGTACCGAAATATGTAAAACGACGCTCTTTCAAAAGTTATGATTTTAAAAAATACACAGCATTTTGTAATTCACGCAAAGTTTTAATGAAACGAGGATGTAGTAAATAAAAACTGAACCTCCTAGTAGATTGCGATTGATTGTTGAGAGGAAACGCCGTTGTTGGTAAACATGATCCTTTCAAAGATATTCCAAAAATATAGTTTAATATTGGTAACCTTCTGTAGTGTTAGAAAAAAATCGAAATTCGCTCTGTTATTAAACACTTTTATTGAAAGGGTTGGACAGCAGCCCAAATCAAACCCGAATTTGATTAAGTTCATGTTGACTCGGCAGCAGCATTGAGAAGCATTTACTTCTGGATTAATGAGTTTAAACAAGGTCGCAGAAGCACAGAACATGAAACAAATTCCAGCCACCCAATGTAGATCACCACTCAGGAAAACATCGAAAAAGTTCACAATATCGTAATGGAAAATCACAGACGAAAAGTGCGTGAGGTGCCGAGGCTTCTCAATTGAGCGATTGGATTTCATCCTGAACGAAAAAGCTTCGTGCGCGATGGATTCAACGACTTAACATTGGACCGAAAACGGATTCGGAAAAACATTTTAACGCAGAATCGAGCAATTTTTAGGCGTAACCCTCAAGACTCTTTGCACAGATTTGCAACCGTCGATGAAGCTTAGATTCGTCACTACACTACAGAGCTCATTTCATTCTTTGCTCGGTTCCCACCGCGCATTTTTGCTCGAAGTCCCCTCGAAGCGAGGGCAACGGGGATACATTTATATAAAATCCTCTGCGGGAAAGGCCCTGCACCCTTGGGGAAGGAATATTGTGCCCGTGAAACAGTGCCACCTCGAGTCCAACTCCAATGTGGACGTGGAAAAGCCACCTCCAGGTGCACGTCGGAGTCTCTGGAGGATAGTCCTCAAGAAATTAAAGCTGCTGAAAGTGTATAGAGAAAGGTGATGATAGTTTTGTCAGATGGAAAGTTGGTCACTGTCGTTTGGGATTCCAAGTGTATAATATTCATAGATTTTTTTAACTGGGTTATTATGCTTCTCTATTGGACCGTTTGAAGAGGGTGCTAATTGAAAACCTACTAAGATTGGCACACACAAGCAGTCTCGATGGCGAAAGTTTACAAGTAGGGATTGGAATTAGTTTCTCATCTACCCTATTCACCAGATCTAGCACCAAGTGATTTCTTCTTGTTCCCGAATTTGAAAATTTGGCTTTGTGGGAAGAAATTTTTATGAAATGAAGAAGTGATCGAGGCCGTTACAGAGTTCGACAAAACCTATTTTTGTGATGGGTTGAAGGAATTGGAAACTCGCTGGGCCCAGTTTATAGCCAAGGAATGAGACAATGTTGAGAAATAAAGCAAGTTTTCTAAAAACAAACTATTTTGTTACATTTTTACCAGACTAAACAAACAACTAAAGTGGGTGAAGCCGTTTCCGATAATTTTTTTTTCTTTTAAACCAAGGTCATATAATGCTACAATATTTTGTAATTTTAATTATTGTATTTTCTTTAAGATTTTGAAGGTCAACCGAATTCAAAAATCTCTTTGTAGACTACACTTATGTTCTTTATTAAAGTTTAAACTACATTTGTAGCATTTGAATCACTTATTTAAAAAACTCGGATACTTTTGTTTGCTTCTTACTTCCCTCCCAACGTTTTCGATCTGTGGTGACCGAGTGGCTGAATTGGACTGGTAACGTGGGGAAAAGAAATTCACAACAGTATCGACACTTTTTCACTCGCAAGAATGCGTTGACGCGTTGACAATTAATAGGTTTGCTCTGTTAGGCAATTAAAACTTTTCAACTAATCATGAAATCATTCGACAAAGTTTTCAAGACATCCAAGAACTTTTTTGGGCTATATAGAAAACTGGTAGATGATTTCTGGCAATATGCTTCTATTTTCAACTTCCTAATACACATTTGGGGGGGGGGGGGGCAGGCTGTGTGTGGTGTGCCAGTAACCATAGCCGGCACACCCTCGAATTATTTCCGTGCAGTACCGTATTAGTCTTTGGCATTGCTATTATCGGAGTCGTTTAGTTTGACCACGAGTTAGGTTAACCGGGGTTGTACCTACGCAAACTTACGATTACTTACGCTCATCCTTTCAAATCATTCGAGTAGTTATCATAAATACTCAATAAAAATTCATCTAGAAATAGTGTTTACCTTAAATTCTCGAGATAATTTTGCTGTTCAACCATTTTATAGTATAATCACTGTTAGGAAATTTCTGCCGTCTGATGCAATCATAGAAAAACGATTCAGTTTAAATTACATTGAATTATTTCTCTTGTCGGCGTAGCTTGGAAAAGTTGTTAAGAATGTGAACTGGACACTCGAAATAAAATAAGAATTCCAAGTGCAATTGGTTTCACAATGAACTATATATATTTTAATAATTACTTTAAATTGCCCTTTATTTAAATTGAAAATGCAATGAATTTATTTTATAAATTTAACTGGGCGTTCTTAAATCAGTAATTGAACATAAGTTAGCAAAATTTAAATTGCATTCTATATGGAATAAGATATTTAAATCTTATTACTAATGACAGGAATTCATAAATGATGACACCAAATTTAGATTAATAAATTAAATTAACAATATTTAATAATAAAATAAAATAGTACAAAATAATATAACACGAAATTATATTTTACACAATTGCTTTACTGAGACTGGGTCTCTAAATAGTTGTAGATATGTAAGCGGTCTACAAGTGGAAGAAAGATAATATTTTCTATCAGGAAACCTGAACAAACACTTAAATCTAAATAACATGAATACCTTAAACTAACACTATATTTACTAATTTAATTTCATGGGACTAGACAGTGGACTATTCATTAATTTACAAAATGTGCTTAATTTTAAATACCTTAGTCACATTATATTCCAAATAAGTTTGTATTACCTGAAAAACAACACTTTTTCACTTATATTCACAAATATGAAAAACAGACCATGATATTTTATAACTTTCAAAACACATAAATGCTTCCCTCTAGAATCACTAGACACTTCTGTAGAAAATGTGATTACAGAAAGCACTCCCAATGCAGGAGAGTACACATCTTCTTGACTTCGCCTTTACCACCAGTGAACCAACGCGGCTTCGCCCGCGTACACCGGCCCGCGCCTCTAAAATAGTTCTTATACCAACAGCAGGATACAATTTTAAGATATTACCAAAAACTGCTCTTTACACTGCCCAAATACCAAATTTTCGCTTTCGCTCTTTGTCTGCAGCAATGTTGCGCGCTGCACACGAGTCGGTCTGAACTTTACCCAACATTCACATAAGAATTCTAAGCTAAGTTAGTGGGAATGCTCAATTTCAGCCCAATGAAGCATATAGTTAATTTTTTAGAAGAAAGACAAGAATGGAAAAATGTAAACCGGACCAGGGAATCGAATCCAGGACCTTACGATATCCAGCCGCATGCTCTACCAACTGAGCTAATCCGACTTAACACTTCTCCATTCCGTAAACCTAAGCCCCTGGTCCGGTTGACATTTTTCCATTCTTGTCTTTCTTCTAAAATATGCACATATGATTAATTTTAAAAAAGTGCCTTTCTTTTTCTTTATATACATTATCACATTATTACATAAACTTATAATAAGATTAATATTTCAAATTACTAACACCTATGTTAACAAAATGATAAATTACTATATATATAGTATTCATAACATCAATGTTTAAGGAATACGGATTTTATTTAAAATAAAACAGAAATTGTTATTGGTAACCGATAAGCATGCACGGCCGATACTATGAAGGAGGAAGTATTTAAATTCGCAGTTTTTGTCAGATGGATAAATATTTAAGGCTTTACCGATTTAGTCATCTCGCGGGGGAAAATGATTATGGACTTACCCAAAATGGGCTGGCGTGATTTTGAGGGGAAAGGGGGAGAGAAAATAAGTAAATTGCCTGATATTTTGAGGCAGATACACTGAGAGACCACAGAGGTTCAGTTTGGGTCGTTTGTTAATGTAGCCTAAGCTGCCCAAAATAACTAAAGACTTTGGGTCAGCATTTAAGGAATTCAAAAAGGGACAGTAATAGATTACAATATTATCAACCTGATATTGATGCCAGGTCACGAGGAGGTGCAGAGAAAACTTGTACTTGCGTGGATTAGTTCACGAGAATTTAAATGTGTGTACTGTAAAAAAATTAAATAGTATCATGGTCTGTCTTTAAAGTGAAAATGGTGTGTTTAGTATTTCAGGGGAAATCAGATGGGTTCAATTTGAGAACTGTTGGCTTGGAATTCCAATAACTTGCAAGTAAACTACTCATCAACAATTTAATGAAGAGAAATATTATAATATCATATACATTTATTATTATTCACTATGAACGGCACATAAACTATAAAAATAACAGAGTATTACTTTCCAGATATTTTATTATTAATCATTATCTTACATCTAACATTACTTTTCCGCATAGTCACCGCTCATACTCAATAACTTTCAACAGAAATCCATAAGTTGTATGCCTTCCTCAAAAAGAGATTCCGCCTGTGATTTCAGACGGTTGGTCGCGCTGCGGCTCATCGTGCACATCTGCACGACTTTCGTTAAATGCTCAACTTCACTTTCTTACTATTCCATCACTTATTATTGATTCCCCATATACCTCTCATAATTACTGATGAAGAAAGGAATCACTCATCGGACTTCACAGCCTGTGGGTCGTTCAAATGTTTTGAACTTTTCGAATCGCTCTAACAAAAGGAAAACACAAAGTGACGATGCTTTGACTGCGCGGAGAAGTAACATAAAGTGTAATAGAATATTAATGTTCAGTTATTTTTTTTAATTAATATCGGTTCTTGCTATAAAAATAGCTCTCGTAAATAATAAATATATTTCTCAAATTCATTAATTTATTGTACAGTATCATACATGATAATTTGTATTTTGGAATAGCCTGTATTTATTTCTGATGTAAAATACGATTACCATAAAATGGCTGTAATAAACCCGAAGATGGTGAAAATGTATATGTATTTTCCTATCATAATAAAAAAAATAGATAAAATAAATCGTAATCGATGTTGGTTAAATTAGTAGCACATTATATTTCGCTCAAAGTTAATAATATTTTCATTTTATTTCAGAATCCCGTGGCCCACTGCTGGTCGGAACACACCCACCATAAACGCAAATTCTGCAACGTATGCCGCAAAAGACTAGACGACAGTTTATCCATCCATTGTGAAAGTATGTAATAAACATTTATTTCATTGCTGTTATTATTGAATATAGATTAACATGAATAAAAAGCGTTTACCTTGTGACAGAAAATTAAAACTAGTGGATCTTTTTGTTATTATAAAATACGTGGGTGCGTGTTGTACGTTCTCTTGAACGCACGGAGCAATTACAACCAAACTAGTAAAAAAAGTCAATACTTTCCGGGATTCTTGAGACTAATAGTGACACCCCGTTTTTGGGTTTAAGTGTAATTAATTTCAAGCTCTATCGCTATGTAAGAGCCTGGAGTTAATATAAATATAAAAATGACTGTCATTTGTGTCAAATTATTTGTATTCGAGGTCTCTGACATGAGGAGTTACCCACTTACATTTAGTATTGGCTTTGTTAGTTTCTTTATATTTTCTTATTATTACTAAACTTAGTTTGCAATTATTTTCTTAGTTTTAGTAACATTTTTCCTAGTTTGAACAAATCCCATGTCAAATTTTTCTCAGTTTTTCCTAATTTCTTCATTTATTTTGCGCTTCTTAAAATTATTTCTCTTTGCACTTCATTTCTGTAAGGAGACTAAAATAGCTGTTTGTTTTACCTTGCTTTTGACTTTTCTTTTTCCGATTTCCTGAAAGTTATCTGTGGATGTCTGGCTTCAAATGCAATCAACCAATCTTCATTTCACCTATAATTCATCGACTCCGGATTCCATTCGCCTCGATTAGTCTCCCTCTTGTATACCCATACCATATTAGATAACCTGTAAAATCAGAAAACAAATGTTTAAAAACTGTGGTAAAATGAGGTATTACCCCACGTTGCATCACAGAAAAGAACCCGTCTTGTCTCACTGATTTGTTATGAAGTATTGTACATTTTAGGTTAGGTTTTAACTAAGAATATTTATAACCTACATAAAATAACTACTAAAAAGAGAATTTTTCAGTGCTACAAACTATAACTCCAAAAGGAAACTTTTATGGAAAAATCATGACAAACAAAGGTAGCACCTGTATACACACACTAAAAATTCAGCGCGGAATTACTGGCAATTATAGTATTGTTGTACTCCACTACTTACAGATAATGTCATCTAGTTCGCAACATTAACTAAATGTTCTGTAAAGATTTTAAGAGAAGAAACTATTTGAGAGCTGATCACTTAACACTTATCATGTCCTTTCATCTTATAAAGATCTACAGAAAGCAAATTATCTAATCCAAAGAAGAAATAGTTAAGAAAAGGGAGACGGTGGAAGATTGCTGTATTGGGTAGCATAAATAAATTAGATAATTTGAAGTCAGGAATAACTAGGTGAAATATTCAAATCAGTGGAATTAGTTAAGTGAATGGTTTATCAGAATAATTGACCAGGAGATTTTAAAATAATAAAAAACACATCGTGAAAGGATTATATTTCAAGTTTATACTCAGAACAATCGGAACAGACAACATAGTAATTAAGACTGGATCCCAGATCATCAATTTGGATTACATCAGTCACACTCCACAATTCAACAATGCCATAGAGTAGAGGAAATAATTAACAAAGCTATGGAGAACCAGCAATACTGTACAGCATTATTTTTATATGTAAGTCAAGTCTTTAATAAGTTTTGGCACTCAAGTCTACAAGTAAATTTTAAAAGGAGACTGACTGGCCAATTTTACAGATTTTCAAAGTCATGCCTTAACAAAAGATATTTTCTTCATATGTAAATGGAGAGAGCTCTAACTGTTTTCCTATTCTCTCAGGAGTCTACAGAGTAGTATCCTTGGCTCTCTATTATACGTCTTGTGCACATCAACTTACCAACTTTAAGAGGTATCTGATGCTACAGCATAACTGTCAACATACACAGACCCTGACACCACATCACAGAATATTCAATAAGATCTATCAATAATTGAGACATGGCTGAAGAGATGGAAAATAAAAGTAAATGTATCAAAATCATCCCATTTAGTATTTACCCTTAAAAAAAGAACACTGTCCCACAGTCAGGCTAGAATCAAGTGGAATTTCCAGAAGCAATAAAATATCTTGGCCTTCACTTAGACACCAAGCTTATATGAATGGAACATACAAATAAAAAATAAAAAGCAAATAGACTTAAAAACTAAAGGATTAAATTGATTGGTTGGGTGCCAATCAAAATTATCAATAGCAAACAAACTACTCATATAAATCGGTGATAAAACCTATATGGACTTACATAGTAGACCTATGGGGATGTGCTGCCAAGACTCACTTTGCTTTATGCAAAGAATACAATCAAAGATCCTTCGCATCCTAAGAAATGCTCCCAGGTATGTATCCAACTTTAGCTTACATACTGACCTGAGCATTCGATATGTTGAAGATGTAATCAATGATAAAATTTGCAAACATTATGCAAAGCTTAAAACCCATCCCAATCCACTTCTAGAATCATTTCCACAACTTCTATACAAGCAAAGACTGAAGAGATGCTTGCCGATAAACTTCTACAGAAACTGAGTTGTTATTGTTGGACCTTCACTTCTCCACAATATCAGTACAAGCAAGTTATAGACATTGTACATGCTATCAAATTAACTTAAATATTGTATATAATCTGATTGCTAATTAAATAAATTTAAAAAAACAATTTGACACAAATAATCATTATTATCTTCAATAGAGAAAGTGAATAATATAATTTATAAGAAAACTGAAACATTACCAAAGATGGATACATTTAAGGGATCAGGATAATATGAGATATATATGAATACTTTTTTACTTCATTATCATTTATACAAAACTTAATTCACAATTGTTTTTTTTCTTTTTTAAACTATATTCCTTACTATTAAGTATATTTTGAAGGTAGAATGTTAATATTTCTCTCAGAGAGAAAATTAAATCCAAAACTGGCATTCACTATGGTCATGCCACAATTTCCCCAAAGTAGCACTACCTCCATCCCATCAACAAGGGTCACTGGATGACCACCTTGATTCAATATCAGACAGGACAGGAATTGACTTACCAAATTGAACCTATGGAAAACAACACAACCTACTTTCCATGTACCAGCAGAAATCTGTTCACCACCAAGGCAATTTAATGGAAGAGCCATTACAAACCATTCTGATGGCCTTGGAGGAGATAAAGTTCTGATTTGCACATGTTAAATCCCTCATGAGAACCATGAGAACCTTGGGAAAAAATCCCATTGGTCCAGTAAGAGTTACAGAAGCAGTATGACCACACAGCAAGATGACGAAGTCCCAAGTTGGCGTTTGCCATCATCATACATAAATTCATCCAACGAGCACCAGACCTCACCACCCTACTGAGAGACTGGAGATGGGCAAATGAAGCCCAATTTCCCCTCATCAGGTAGCAATTCACCTGGTGGAGCATCAGCACTCGAGGCTCCCCTTTCAGCAACAGCTGCCTATGCCACCCCTTCGACTGGGAAAAGAGTAGCCAGTAGAAGTCATGGGAGCTCATACCTGTCATCATGTGACAATTCAAAGTTATAAATTGGTCCCCTTGGATCCCAGTTTGGCAGATGTAACTTCAGTTTCCTCTGGACAGGATGTTTCAATGACAACAGAATGTATTCTGCTTTTTCTCACTTTTAAAATAAGTCAATTTGCCTGTATACACAATTGAGGAGATTTGGTGATTCATTTGTAGTTTCTTTATCTGCTTATGCACAAAATTACTTAATGATAATGGTAGTGACAACCTGCATACTCAAGGATACATGTTATGTTGAATGAAAAACATGTTAAATTAATGGTATATATTATGAAAAGCAATGGTCCAAG
Source organism: Eucriotettix oculatus (assembly GCA_034510155.1). Taxonomy (NCBI): domain Eukaryota; kingdom Metazoa; phylum Arthropoda; class Insecta; order Orthoptera; family Tetrigidae; genus Eucriotettix; species Eucriotettix oculatus. Next base: position 133,543,675 of record CM067377.1, read on the forward strand.
GACTGAACCTTGGGACACCAATTATTACAGTCATTAATCAGAAAACATAATTACCATATTTTATCAATTGTGTCCTGCCTGGAAGGTTCTCAAAGAACTCAGAACGTGTCCACATATGCCAACATTGTATAGTTTTTCAAGGAAGAATGAGGAAATGTATCAAAGGCCTTACTCATATCTATCAGATTTTTTACCACTACCTGTTTATTCTGAAAGAATCTAGGATTACTTTATGGAAATTGTAGGTAGGTAGATCTCTTACACTAGAAGCCATTTAGTTCAGCCTGAGTATATCATAATGTTCAACAAAAGTATTTTACTGAACTTGTTACTGCATGTTCTTATACTTTGGGCATAGTAGGCACAACAACAATTTTTCAGAAGTATGATAGATTTTTTTTCTTATATACTTGTGTTGCAAAATATATTTTCCACTCCTATGGGAAAAACAATGTTGAAAGTTGCATTAATTACAGTAACATGCACAGATAAATATTATTTGAATAAATTTCTTGCAATTATATACGCTACTGAAGTAGGTGTGAGTAAATAATTATCTGATGTTTAATAATTCTATTGTTTCATAATTCTGTTCAATAGTACATAATTGAATAAACTAAAAAATATATATATTTATCTTCCTTGAAATGAATGAACTTACAGGGAAGTTAAGATTCATTTTTCTAATATAGTACCAATATAATACAGAGTTCTCTTATTTCAACATGACTGGAGGCAATAGTGGAGGTAGCCTCTGAAATGTTGTATTTCACACAAACTTAAGTTCAGATTGAATATCATTGAACACTATATCTGTTAAATTCCCTGGGGATGTTTGAAAATGCTAATAAAATATAATTTAATAACAATATAAATATTTTTGTTTTTCAGTTTGTGAATATTTTGTGCATCTGGATTGTCAAGACTTCGCTGTGGCAGATTGTAAAGAGAATGCAACATACCTGCCTGGAAAAGAACTGTCGCTAGTTCACCATGAACACCATTGGAGAGAGGGGAACCTGCCAAGCAATTCTAAATGTGTTGTTTGTAAAAAAACTTGCTGGTCAGCAGAGTGTTTGTCTGGCATGAGGTGTGAATGGTGTGGCATGACAGTAAGTCTAAAACCTATTTACACATACTAAAAATATGTAAGACATATTTTAAAATACTTATATCTCTTATACACAGAGAAAACAAATTTGTGTTTGAAATTTATTCATAATGGTTCATGGATGTTAAAGCTAAATACAAGTCAATCATCTTATAAATGTTATAGTTCTAGCATATAATGAGTGGCATAGCTATTGGGTGCAGCACCTAGGGAATGCCAAATTATATTACTTCATAATGTGCCTTCTCACCACCACAACAATCCATTCAATGTGTTGATGTCATTTAAACTTCCTGTCATCCTGACTGTACATAATGCCATTATAGATCAGCTAATCATATTCATCAGAATGTTAGGAATATGTTTCCAGTCATCAGATGGCCAACGACTATGTCATTTCCATATATATATAAATTATATATGGGATAAGTGACGAAGTCACGCATTTGATAATTGGATAGAAAGAAAGATAGAAATATTTGGGAGAAAGGCAGGAAATTTGCTCTTTGAATCATATATACGGCATGGAATCATGCTCAAGGAAATACATATGTTTTTTTCAGTCTTCCTTCCTTCTTCCATTCCCTTCTATGCTTAACATATGTATCTCCTTGAGCATGATTCAAAGAGCGAATTTCCTGCCTTTCTCCCAAATATTTCTATCTTTCTTTCTATATATGTCCTATATATATATAAACAATTAATTGGGAAAGGACAGAGAGATAGAAAGAAGGTGACTTACCTGAGGTTCATAGATTGTAGACACCTTGTGAAGTCTAGATTACTTGAATTTTCAGAGGCACCACCCCCTTCATCAGAAAGTTAGAAAGACATTTCCAGTGATTGGCTAGCCGACGACTGCATTGATTATTGCCACTTTGTATTTTTGCCAAGATAGCAAAATTATGATTTACATTATATTTTTCAGTCTCATGCTGTGTGTCTCAAGAGTATCCCTGTTGAGTGCACATTTGGAAATCTGGAGCCAATATATCTGCCACCTCATGCTGTAAGCATCCCCCGTACCGAAGTGCCCATGGAAGCAATTATAGGGGTGCAGGTGCGGCGAAAAGAAACTATGTCCCGTGAGTATTCTTGCCGTAAGTGTTACAGTAGCTGAACTATTCGCAATTTTGAATCAATTAATATGTGTTACGGGGTATTAGTGATAGAAGACAATAATTACAGAGTAGACAATTTTGAAATAATTTTCTTCATTCTGATTGAAAAGAAGTAGACCTACATTATTCAAATGTAAATATTGAAGATTTGCACTCACAAACCACATTTTGTGATTATAAGTGCATTAAAATAGTTTAAGGTGTTAACACCAGAAGCTATTTCTGAAAAATAGCTGTGTGAAACATTACATGAAACAAACTAAAACTAAAAAATTACTGTAATATTTTTCAATATAATTGTAATTTTGAAAAATGATTTAGCACATCATCAATAAAAGTGTATAATAACAATTCTATCTATAATTAATATTTTTCAAATGTTTACTGATAAGGTTAGATAAATATTGTAAATATTTTTGTGTTGTCGGTACATAAATGTTAAAGAACACATTTTAGATAGTTGGACCCAAACAGGACCAGACCTAGTGATTTTTCTGCCATAAGTAAATCCCTAAACTTCTAAAAAAGCTTTAACTTTTAAATAAACAGAACTAAAAAGTACTGTGTCAATTACAAAAAGATAATTAAATTGAGACAATATTATTAATACAAATAAATTTACTTTTTTTAAAAAAAATACAAGATGTATTAATGAGCTAATGTCATTGAACTAACAAACTGGTGTTAGTACCTACTATTTTCAAACTAGTTAAATGATATACAAAGTTTAAACCTACAAAAATGTCCATTGTGAAGTTTATTTCCTGCAAAATTGCAAATAACATCTTTCCAGTCTAATTTATTACTCAATTCATGTTCAATTGGCTAACCATTAAGATAATTTTGAGCAGATATGGTTCTTAAATAATCATCTTTCAATTAGAAAAGATCCTTTCACCTGCAGCAACAGTTACGGCCAGCCTTAACAAAATTCTTCAAGCAATGTTCAAATTTGAGCAATTTTAAGTAAGGTATTTTAAAGCATGTCAACAGGATTTTCTTTCAGTCTTAAAAGTGAAGAAACCAGGTATATTTCATCAGCTAGTTCTAATGCATTAAGAATGAAAGTAATCAACATTTATCAAGACCTTTTCGAGAATTTCTTTTTTGTATTGTTATTCAGGCAGGTGTCGTTGCTCCTAAATTTTGCAACCTTTAAGCAGCCACCTACCATGCCTGCAACCTAGGGGCATGTTATTAACTTTAATTATGATCATAAAGACACAGTTTACAGTCTGAACTGTTACCTTTAATTCTGTGTTTATCATGGCATTCTTTTCAAGCTTCTTTATTAGGAAGAAATAATAAATAGATTTATTGATATGAGTAACTCATTATTCTTGAATGTTTTACTATTCTACCACATATTTAATAATTCAAATTATTAACAACACAAGTGTAACATTAAGAAGTATATATAAAACATATTGATACGATTGTTATTTGGGAACATTTTTCTCCGCTATACTGGCTATACACTGACTATTTTTTTAATATTCAAACTACCCCAAATAAAATATTACAGTAACTCATATGACTTTACTAATAAAAATATCATAATCAATGGCCGCAATTTGTCTTGGCCTCATTGGGGAATTGTCATAATATAGAAACAATTATATATGAGCAAAAAATGTTTTACATTGTATTTCTATCTCCATTCCAATTCTGAGCAAAATAATTACTTTTTACATTCTCTGATTCACTACATTTTTAGAACAATCTTTTGTAATCTTTCCTTTCTACTTTATTATGACTTAAAATTCCAAATATGGACCCTCTTCAAGTTAACAGGGTCCATATTCAGACTAAGGCATGCTATTTTATTTAATTGTAATTTTGTTTGTTCTGGCCTTATTAATACTTGTTCATGTAATGAAGGTCCATATTCGTACTAAAGCATGCTGTTAAATTAAATTTATTGAATTATAACTTTTAATAGTATGTTTTAGCCTTATTAATACTCTAAATTATACAGATATAAGTAATTACTAAATTTTTAAACATTCATAATGCACTTTCCCAGCTGTTGCTTATCATTATTGCCTGTCTCACATCTAGTCACCAGAAATTGCTCAACATTTCTGCAGTATCTCAGTTCATTTACAGTTTATGTAGGCTTATGATAATTTTGTTCCATTTTCTCTTCTTTGAAGAAGAATGTATCATTTTATGAAAAATATTGTTTCCTATGTACTGAATGTGGCAATTACCTGTTTAAGAGATTCGTAGACAGCCTTATATAAAACAAACTGGAAACATTATTAATTCAACCATACAGTTTAAATAAATTCATAGTGCCATGTGTAAATAGGTATAGTCAGATTTTACATAATTAAATCCATAACTTTCTGAATGTCAATTATATGCATATTATTAATTCTTCTAACACCGAAGAGGCAAGTTACAATAATTTGAGATTTTTAAAAGAACTTTTAACTTTTCCATAATTAAGAAAAGTTTGTTTAATTTTTAATTTAGTTTGAGATTATTGTACAGCTTTTCTGTAAATTAATTGCATTTTTCAGATGATATTTGAAAATTACTAAAGACAATCTGCTGAAAAGCAAACAAATGTAATTCTATATAGTCAAATTGATACATAATTAACACAGATTAGACAGTCAATGAAAATATTTTGTTGTAGGATAGAATTGTATTAACTGTATAGTCATTTTGAGTGACAACAAATGAATTTTATATCATATATCTTTTGAGAAATTCGTGGCCTGACACAGAGATTCAAGTATTTTCTGTTTGTTGGCATACTGTTAAGTTTCAACCATTATTCCTTTCTGTAATAAGAAGTAAACTAGAATAAATATTCTTTGAAAAATGACAAAGTCTTTTGAAACATCTATAAAATATCTCATTATAAAATGTTTAATCCTGACAGCAATATATGATACTTCAATATTTTGGTAGGAATAAAATTCAGTTCAACTGAGATTTTGTGTTGTTTCAATACTGTTGATGAAACATAGTTTCATTATTACTACTCTAAATCAAAGAATTAGTCTAAATAGTATATCTATGGCGAAAACTGTTCCATCAGCAAGAAAAGTGACGTGACCATTGTATTTTGGAATGTGCATGGTATTGTTCTCATTAACTATTTTTAGAGTAGAATATTACCCAACATTATCAGAGCAATTTAAGCAAGCAGTTTAGATCAAATGTCCACATTTTGGCCAAGAAAAATGTTCTCTTTCACCATGACATATCTTCAGACAACTGAAGTTGTTTCTAAACTACATGAATTCTGCTTCCTATTTCTTATGCTTGCCATATATTATTTAAAAATAATTTCCTGTTCCCAAATCAAAAGAAATGACTTGATAGAAGAAGATTTCCTTTAAATTGATGTCATAGATGAGGTGAACTGTCATTTGCTCATTTTCATGTAGTGGAAACCAGGTGGGTTAAATGTATTGATTAAAAAGGAGATTTGAAAACTTAAGAAATAAATTGGTAAGAAATTTTTACTTCAGGTCAACCTCTGTCTAGACTCCTCATAAATTAGGATCATTAAAATTGTCAATAATGTGCTTAGGTAGAATATTGCTTGCAGGGTTAATATACAATAATAAACTAAATATCATTGCATTTCATCAAAAAGTTACTGTAATATTCTATATGGAACTATTATTTTCTTATCATTGATAATTTACATAATGGAAAATTTCTTCAATATTCCTGTAATCCTGATGCTAGTTTTATTTCTTATAATATATATTGTTCTCTGTTCTGCATATGGTGACTTCTTTAATCAGTTCACTACCTGATGGAGAGGGCTTATAAATTTTCAAATTTTTTAAAGAACTACATAATATTCACACAGTCAACTAACACAAACGCAAAAATATAAACAAACTGTGTATAACCCAATACCATTAGCTGCTCATAGCAAAAGTCATGAAAAACATAATTTCATCAAATGCTTCACTCTGACCCTCTGTAACTCTTATCTCCTCTTCCCTTCCAATTAATTTGATGCTGAACACCAACTCTGGGAGCTTCTTCTTAACTCATCCTCCAGTACAGGCAAATTCCCTATCTTTACTTTTACCTTCCATTCCTTGTTTTGTGTTTTGAGTGTGTATTTTCACATTGTAATGACTTATCATTGGGACAGAGAGTTGTTGGCTCCATTGGGTGTCTGTGTTGCTGTCTAACAGCTGGAGCACTGCTATCTGAATTGGTCACTAAGCAGGCTGGCTGCCATTCAGACATTCTGAAGACAGGAACATAGGTTTTCAAACACTTAGATTTTTTGTAAATGACTGTCAGTAAACACCTACTATCTATTCAAGATAAGTTAATGATTATATATATATATATATATATATATATATATATAAGTCAGGCAATGACATTGTCATGTTAATTAAAACAATTAATAGGGAAAGGACAGAGAGATAGAGGTTTCATATCTGTATAAGCTTAATTTAATGGATGAAGAACTAAAAGATTCTACATGTATTATATTATAGGGATTATACCAATAAAACAACAACTTAAATATTATGGCATTGTTCAGTAGTTTTTTTATCCAGTTTTGTATATACTTTATACAGAGTGAGCACAGTAACTGTTTAAAACTGTACATAGTGATGTGGGTGACACACGGATATTAATTCAATGTAGGACACTTAGGGTCCACAATTTCCCATGACGTCGCTTCCGCTATGCACCTCTTGTCCCTGTGATGGGTCCATACCAGGGTCAAGAGTAGAAATCATCAAAAGGTAAGCCTTCTTCTCCATGCTGTCTGTGTGGCTTTGTGGCTGTAACTGAATGAGGTGACAGACTTGGAGGCAGCAATCCAAGTTATAAGATCTCGTTCACCTTCGACAGGCATCTTGTAAACCAGGTCTTCCATTGTAGATGTTAACCCTTGATGAATTGAACTCTTGCACCAGCTGTGCTATATTGAATTATTTGTCTCAGTATCCCCATAGTCACTATGTATATTTTTAAACAGATACCTTCCTCACTCTTATATATATTGAAATAGGTGCCTTAATGCCTCAATTTTCAGTTATGATTAATGATGAAAAAACAAATTCATCACAAAAGTTATTAGTTTTCTTTTAACAATATCAATCATTCTATAATGCATTAGTTTTTTAGAAATGACATTGCTTTCCAACGACATTCCCCCTGTCCTCCAACTCCCCTGATTATACATATATGGTCGACCTCCTGTGGTGTAGTGGCTAGCATTGCTGCCTCACAACTCAGGGGTCTCGGGTTCGAATCCTGGCATGGGCTTGGATGTTTGTGTCATCATGGTCGTGAGGACCAGGATTAAGGCTGATGGGGAATTGATACACTGACCATCTATCACCCCAAATTTGGAATGTGTCATGCCAGATGACAGTCCGCAGCCGCCTTGGTAGGCCTAGGCCGTGAAGAGGGCTGTTGAGCCATTGGAAGAAGAAGATATTTATATGAGTCAGGAAATGACATTGTTGTGTTAATTAAAACAATTAATAAGGAAAGGAAAGGAAAAAGAGATAGAAAGTAGGTGACTTACCTGAGGTTCATAGATGGTAGACACCTTGTGAGGTTTAGAGTACTTGAATTTTCGGAGGCACCGCCCCCTTCATCAGAAAGTTTGGAAGACATTTCCAGTGACCAGTCGTCAGGGGGCGGTGCCTCTGAAAATTCAAGTACTCTAAACCTCACAAGGTGTCTACCATCTATGAACCTCAGATAAGTCACCTACTTTCTATCTCTCTGTCATGTTTTAATTAACATGACAATTTCATTTCCTGACTCATATTTATGTAAGTATATGTATATATATAAATAATATTTGGTTAAAAATTATTTACATCAAGTGCTCTCATTTTAATTCCTTTTTTCTCCTGATTGTGATGATTCCTGATAGATAAAGTATTATGTTTTATCTACATATTAACTTCATGTTTATGCCATTCATTTTTTATTGGCTAGAACTGTTTTCATTTTAATCTTTATAATGAGTTTTTCTTTCAGAAATTATTAAAGTCATTTAATTTTCTAATGAATGTGTTATATTTACTGCTTAACAAATATTATTACTTAAATATTATAGGTATTTTCAGAATATAGAACTATATGGAAAAATTATTCTTATCATTGGGTTTAATAAGTATGTTCAGTATTATAATATAATAAAGATTTAAAAACAGGTTAATTACAATTTTAAAATTATATTCTGAGATTAATTTGTTATAATCAAAACAAAGTCTGAATCTACAACATATAATCAGGGATTGCATCGCTTTTGTATATTATTATTTGATTAATTGTTATACATTCAAATTGAAATCATGAAATCGTATAGAAGAAACATACTTACCAAAATGATTAATTTATATTATTTAGTTTTATTACAATATTTTTTTCTTTTAATTTTAGTCATCATTAATTATAATACAATTTGCCAAGATTTACAATTTTCAGAATTTGAAGTTAATGAAAGCAGAGTTTCGACTGTCATGAAGCAACTGTCCCTTGTAATACCTCATAGCTGCAAGGGTAAATGTCATGATTCACCTCCTTATTTGAGAGGTACATGAATGCCAACAAAAGTTACATAATGCAGTGTACATGCATTGCTCGTTGCATTCATGTGTTTGTCCTACAAACCAATGGCTATTTAATTTTTATAGCTGCATGGATTTTATGGCTTTCTGTGGAAAGACTAACTTTTGTAACTAATTTTTTGTATTCATGATAATAATAATTATTAACTATACTGAGACATTAAGAGGAAACATAATTTTAAAAAAACCATAACATATCAAAAGTTATGCTTTATCACAATTTATAAATAATTATTCCACAATTTAGATTTGTTAGATTCTACTACAATTACAACTAAAGCCAAACTTAAACTTTCTTTGATTTCATTTAAATTAGTCTTAAAAATGGTTAGCAAAGAATTGCTTTTGTATAGTACTTTTACAATGTTAATTAGTACTAGTATTTATTGTTTCAATCCAAGAATATAATAATTACTTTATTTACAACTTTTGCTCACAGTTCTTGGCAGGATAAAGGAAAATGTGAATGATGATGTTAACGTATAAACTGATAAAAGTATATCTTCAATTATTGTTATTTTTAGTTTATGTTTATTTGGTTATGAGAATTAAATAAAAAAATCTGTCTTAATTTCACCGCCCTAGGCTTAATTTTCTGTACAATTTCCTCTAAAGGAAGGAGAAAACCTGAAGAAGGAATAAAAACATGCCAAAATGTTGTTACAAGTAAATTTATATAATAAAGTCTGTACAGGGTCATCTGTTTCGTAAAGCTGATTGGGTTTATATGCACATCCATAAAGTTATATCTGCTGATCAAATATCTTGACACACATTCCTAAAACCTTTAATCTGAGTTCCTAATATTAATACAATATAAATATATTAATGCAGTATATATCACTACTAAAGATAGTTTTTGGATTATCACAAAGTAATTAACTTGATTTCATAATAGAAATAAATTTGGTATATGTATGACCTAAGAGAGAAGTCATTAGAATGGAGTACATTTAATTTCTGGGTAGAAAGAGGAACCATGAATGAAATATTAGTTGAAGGTTTTGAATAACGACTCAAGTTCTAACCTCTATCTGGAAAATTAGTAGGTTACTACTATATTAAGAAGTAAAGGATCACTGAAAACTTCTGAAGCTGAAGGAAGGGCCAGATCTAGACATGTAAAAATATTCATAACATTGATAAAAATTGATTGAGTTGTATGTGCATATGACTTCTCAATTGTATGGGAACTTAATAAAATATACTAATGAACTATCATACACTAAATGTTATTAATAATCACAAATGAAGTGCAGCATGAATATCATGAATATCATGACAATCAACTTAGAAGTAGACAGTTTTTCATGGGAATGAACTACATAAAGTTTTGTGTTAAGCTTATCTCTAACAAATTATTACTTGAGGTTCTTTATTACAGTACTGAAATTTGAAGTTCATTATCAACGGTATTGCAAATTGAGAATAAATGCAGACAACAACAAAAGAAGTAACATAAATTGGAAAATTATTAGTGTTTGAAACACTAGACAAGAAAAGGCAATAAGTAGGAAATATGTTATAAACAGCAAAAGAATAAAAAAGTTTATCATGTGACTGAGAAATAGAATGCAAATCTGTAGCATTCTGTGGCATGTACTTATGTTGTTCAACCCACCACCAGAGAGGCTTCTGCTCAATGTTTGAAACTGTAAAGCGAAATGTTTGTATAACCAAAGACAAGATTGAGTATGACCAATGAAACAGAATTATAATGTTAAAAATAATGTCTGTGGAATTAATAACAATAGATACAACATTATTTTGTCAGCTGAAATGGACTTATTTTTGGAATTTAAGGAAGGTCACAGAACAGTATGACAATCTCCTTAAAATTATACCTTTGTCAAAAATTCCAGTAATTTGAATTTTGGAATATAGAACATACTTTTAATTAAACTGAAAACATTGTTACTTGTTATAATCCAAAATTACTTCATCACTTATTTTCCATTTTACATTATTTCAAATAAATATTCCTACTTATTTGTTGTTTTCAACTATAAATATGATGTCTTATTAATTTCTCCAAGTTTTCCGGGAGAACAATTCCAGCAATGTGAAGTCTAATTTAATAGATTTTTCTCTTAGCATAATATTGTCATCCGCACATAACCCATTGTTTCTGTTGTTTATGTCCCTACTTGGCAAATGAGGAATGAGCCTAACTTGTATTTCATATGATGAACTATGACATGAGTTTTCCACAAATCTTGCTGAGAAAATAAAAATGAGAGCTTTAATTATTCTAAGTTATATTTATAGTAGATTTTCTATTTTAATCTATATTTATTTAATATCCAGCTATTATGTCACTGGCCAGTAATTTTTGAGTGTCTAATTATCTGGTCTATGTAATTAATAAACTGAATTAAGCAAGCTCGCTTTCCTTATTACACAATAACTTAACATTGTACAGACAAGCTTCTTGTACATATATTGAGTTACATCACTCATACCATGGTAAACAGTCATTCACTGTTTCCTAAATTGCAAGTAGAAAATTATTACATTATAAAATAAGTTCATGAAGAATAGGAAAACCAGATTATTAAATAAAATCAGTTTCCTCTTCCCTCCACCCCCCACTCAGATAACTGAAATAAATTTGTTCAAAATCATCTAGCAAAACATACATACCTAAAAGACACAAAATGTTTCAGATAATTATTTAATAAATTTGTTATTAATACATACAATATTAACTGAGAGTAAACATAACCTTTAATGCTGTCTTGGATTGATAATTTATTTAATTTATGCAAAATATTTTCTATAATAGCCTTTTGAAGTTATTTCTTTGGAATGGGATACATGTTGCATTATACCACCTTCTCTGTAAATATTAGTGCCTATCATTTTTATTTTCCATTCAAAACAACAGAGGTATATGATTAATTTATTTAATTTTGTTTAAATTCCCTGCACCTTATATTAATGACCTCATTATGTAATTAGCACATGTAATTATTAGTAATGAATTATTCATCTGCTGATCTTACTGCAGAACTCCTGATACTGCTTTGTACTACTTGTTCTAACGCCTGTAAAATTTTAGTTTGAAGGAGGATGGAATCCTATAAATATTACCTACTAATAATAAGATATGTCTTGCATCTTTCATCCTTCTCTTCCACAGAAATATTTAAATCACTAGTGTTCAGTGTGCTTTTAAAATATCCAAGCACAAATTATAATACATGTTGCACCATTGACACAACGTATATTTCTTAAGAGAGTTCTAATAATCTGTGATGATTTTCAGATATGAAAATATGCATTTTGCACATGTTACCTATAGTTTTATGGCCTGTGTGATACTCTATTTATGGTATTAATTTAAGCACTTGAGGATGTCTGGTGTTAAAGTCTATAAATGAGAACTTGTTGTTGGGAGTAATAAATATTTTTAACACAGCAATTCTAAATATTTCTGATATAAATTCAAATGTTTATTAAAAATGTAACAAAAAAATTACTAATGGTAAAAAGACTCAACTGCTGTCAAATGCAATGATTTATTATATTACTAAATGCTGAGAACCCGTGCAGATTTTCAGTTTTCTTTAATACTGTTATTGATGCATGCTGAAAAACAATTAATTCTTCAGATTTTATGTTGTATTATTTTATGAAACTGTGTCTACTCATATATTTGACAGTCCTAACTTAACTAAATTTTACTTTTGGTTAGTTCCAATTATACGATAGCAAACCAACATCTGTTACATATACCAAATATTACCAAATTTCATTATTTCTTAAAATATAGAGTAAGGCTTTATTGCTGCCTCTCACACTTTATCTAATAACAATTTGAAAGGATTTATAGCAAAATGGGAAATAAACTTTTTAAATACCCATTGTACATAATGTTTTATTTTATTTTCTAGGATACTGTAGCATGTTATTGTTATGATTGATGTTCACCGCATGCTGTCTAGCTTCATGTTGTGTTCATGCTTTGTCAGCTTTTATATGTCAAGCTCTAAAGCAATGTCAGTATAAGCATTGCATGAATTAATCCACTTTATGAACACATTTATGGTAAGTCTTATCATTTACAGTATTCATTACATTACGTTATACATTTCTTAGATATATGCTATACATCAAATTTTATATGATACTTAAAGTGAATGACATCTGTAGTAGAATATTTCTCTACTGTCTGATTTGTGAAATATTAGCTGTTCTTATGTGGTTTAAAACAAATTTATATTTGCTGATGCTAAATTTGAATTATTCTTTTTTCTCTCAATTTAAATCTTCTCTTCTTCTCTCTTCCTGCTGAACAATATTTATAAAGAAAATAAGTGCAATGTAACTTAGTCCAGATAATTGATATGGGCAGGAAAGAAAGATAGCTCTGCTTATCCAGGAATGAAAAACATTTACAATATCGGACAGAACACATAGTGTAAGATTCCAGAGGTGTTATCAACTTCTTCCACAGATAGATGTTCTCATCTTTAACTCCACACTGTGAAGTAGCAGGTTAACACAAAATGATTTATTATCATAGCAAATGAAAATTTAATGTTTTCTTTTGTTTAAAGAAAAATATTATATAGTTTCAAAAATTCATTCATGCTAGTTGAAAATTGATTATCAAGTTTAAACAAACACAAGTATTTTCTTCTGATTTTTATCTATATTTATGTACTGTCTTGGATTGATAATTTATTTAATTAATAATCTTAATGAAGCTTTATTATTATTATTATGCAAAGAAAGAAAATTGTGTATGAATAAGGACATTTTACACAATACACAGATTCACTAATAATTGAGTTATTCTGGCAGTTCTTATCCAACTCATAGGTCAAAGGTGTTCAACAAATGTGTTACTAATGAATTTATGTTTTAAAAATGATGCCAGTTAAGCGTTGGGTCATTAAGTAGAGAAACTGATGGCTCTGTTACTGATAAATTTTATTTAAAAATTGTTTCTTTTGTCACTCATTAACAAAATGAATAGAATAATAAATGCATGATCAATATATAATTTTGTTCTATATATGTAATAGGCCTATACTATATTAAGATTAAAAAGCTTTTAATTATGACATTATTCTCACTGGAAAAATAATAACAAAAATTGCATGATTATTTTACCTAAAATAAGAGCTGCAGCTGCATGATGCACTTCCTTCACTTCCCATGCTGCTATGTCCACGTTTTCCTCCCAATTAAGGAATCAAATAGTTTTTCTCCATTATTTGCTTTGATTTAAATGATAAATATTCAGTTTTATAAGTATTTCATTCAATTGCACTCAAGTAATTTTTATGAAAGATAAATTGAAGAAATATATGCTGATAATACAAAGCTTGATAAAAATTTATATATAAATTATAAAATAACTTTTAACTATTAAACAGGTATTAATAATTATAAATCATGTAAAATTTAATAAATTTGCTTTAATTATATACTTTCTAAGGCTTTATAGGACAATTTGTTATAATGTCATTACTAGAGAATCAATTACTCACCGTGGTTTTGACTTACAATTTCTGTGAACCTGAGAAGCCATATTATGTTCTGGACATTGACTCTTCAAAATGAGAATAACGAATTTTTGTCTACATTGAAAACTATACTGAGAATCATATTATTTGTAAACAAAACATGAATATTCATTTACAAAATGGCCATAATTGGTTTTATATATGTGCGTGTTTGTTGGTTGATTTGCATAAGATGCAATATTTTCTCCTGAAAAAGTAGTTCCCCTCCCCCCTCTCTTTTTTGCTTACCATATAGAAACAATACCATATCAATTTTTTTTGAATTGGTAACATCGCCCTCATTTTCTTTTATATATATATATAGTAGATACATTCTCGACTGTTCAATGTCGGCCAGCACATTCACCAAACTCCTGCAATGTTCGTTGTTCGATGCCCAACGTTGCGGCGTCAAATGTAGATGATACATTTGGTATTCGTGACTTATAATTCTTTAGGGCGCCAGGTATTTTTTCTTAAAAACACCAAAAGATGATTTTAATAGATTTATTCAGAGTATGAAGTTGGTAATCTACTGGGCATGGTCACTCATTCATTCACCGCTCACACACTCAAAATCCTTTATCGATGTCTTTAACTACTTCCCGGCGTATCACCACCTAAACTCGGGGGCTGTTTCGATAGCCATTTATTATCACGTGGCCGCATGGATTCGCGGACCACCCACGCACAGCACCACCGTCTACGAAGACATCCTCACCTGGACTCTCTCACCCCACTGATCTCTGCTCTCTCCCCTTGCGGACCACACAACGTCTCGCCAGGCCACATGTTGTGCCCCTCCCTCAACACATGCAAATCGCAAGCTATTGCATTGTTCTTTGTAACTTTTCATGTTACAAAATATATATATATATATATATATATATATATATATATATATATATATATATATGTATGTATATATATGTATATATAAAACAATTAGTGGGGAAAGGACAGAGAGATAGAAGGAAGGTGGCTTACCTGAGGTTCATAGATGGTAGACACCTTGTGAGGTTTGGACTACTTGAATTTTCGGAGGCACTGCCCCCTTCATCAGAAAGTTAGGATGACATTTCCAGTGATCGGCTAGCCGACGACAGTGTAAATATTAGGAAATCATTGCTAAAAATGTTTGTATGGATCATGGCATTATATGGGTGTGAAACATGGATGATAGGAGTTGCGGAAAGGAAAAGAATAGAAGCCTTTGAAATATAGTGCTATATGAGAATGTTGAAAATGGGTGTATAGAATCACTAGCAAGGAAGTTCTTAACAGAATAGGGGAAGAGCGAACAATATGGAGGACATTGACCAAGAGAAGGACCAAATAGACCATGTTTTAAGGTATGGGGGTCTTGTAAAATTAGCATTAGAGGGAAGTGTGTGGGGTAAGAACAGATGAGGGAGGTCAAGGATGGAATACGCTAAGCAGATGAGGGAGGTTGTGGAATGTGGTAGTTATGCAGAAATGAAAAGGCTTTCATAAGATATGTTATCATGGAGGGTTGCATCAGACCAGTCTTAGGACTGAGTACCACAACGACATTGGAAGGATATCAATATTGTGTGTTTGAAGGAACCGTTTTAATTTGTGGTATTTACTGGATAAGCCTCAGGTATTCCAGGTACAAATGGTAAGTTGGGGATAGTGTAGTGGGTTCATTTTCAGTTTTCCTGGAGCATTGATATTAGGGTAGAGAGAAGATTAATCAGTGAAGTGATTGGGGATATTAAGCTGTCAATTTTTGAGTAGCAAGTACTGAGAAGGTTCTCTGAGTTTAATGTTTTAGTTTATAGGGCTATTGCAGAAGAGTGTGAGATTGTGGAGGGCCATTTTCTAAGGACTGAGACTAAGGGAGAGTCTGTTAGATTGTGAGTTGGATAAGGAGGGGTTAGCAGATGTGGAGGTGCATATGGAAATTCGTTGGGAGTGGTGGAAGGCTCAAGGCAATTTGGTTTGTTATATGTATTTTTGATAGCTTTATAATATGGGCAACCTTTGCAACTCACTGTATGGGATCATTTTCAGATAGTGCAGATGAGTATTGAGGGTTTTGGGTTTGGGCTTTCAGAGGAAAGATGGTTGGAGTTACAGCATACTTATGTGGGGGATTGTGGCAGTAGTTTTTTGTGTGTCCATAGTCCTGGCATAGTCAGACATAGTGGAATATAGTGAGTTGTAATAGGGTGGCATACTGGGAGGATTTGGATAGGGGAGAAGCCTAGTTCTTTAAGTTTTGTTATGATGTGCCTGGTTTAGGGTGAACCCCACATATTACTACTCAGAAATTTCTCTCACTTAATTTGAAATGTGTAAAATTCAGTACTATTTGCATGGAGGTAATATCAATTTCCCGAAATCTTCTATTGTTAACATTTTTAGATTGAATTTGTTGTCACTCATATTGAATAGGAATTTTGATGCAGATATAGATTTGAGGTTGTTTAACACAAGATTTACATCATCGATGTTGTTGATGAAGGTAGGAGGGGGGCTTGATTTGTTAAATAGGCAGTGAGGAATCTTGTTCAATATTGGTATTTATAGCTTGTAGAATTTGGGATCTAATGGATGTTTTGAATGGTGATTGCATTTAATGGTAGAGTTATCAGTTATTATTTGTGGAGTTGGAGAGAGACATATTATGGGTTTAACTTTGCAGTTTTTTGTGTTGAATAAATGCAATAGAGGAAAGTAAGGAGTGGTTGGTTTGGGGTCTGAGGTTTTCTGATTGATTTAAATTATCATTGAGGCTACCTTATTGAGAGCAGTCCATGATGGTTAATGGACCCTCCAGTTGAGTCTGAATTGTGATTGTTATATCTCCAGTGATCTGTGAGTTCCTGAAATGTTGAGTAGAAAATGAAACTATGAAATTCAGCAAATGTTATCAGAGAGAGCCCATCGGCTGCCAATGTTAACTATTTGGCTGTGTCAAATTTGATGGGGAACAGTAGCATGGACTGATGTAAATGCAAAACATGTCTAACCAGCTTGAAAACTATGATGTGAATCATGTACAAGTACAATGCAATTATTGAATGAGTTGAACAAATAAATTTTAATGATGCCATGGAATATGCTGCAAAAAAAAACTGAAGATTGGATAAATTATGGATTTGAATGTAAATTCAGTACAGCAAGGCTGGATTAAAAGACTAAAAGAATGTAGACCAAACTTATATATTTTATAATTTAATGCTACATGCTACATGAATTAAACAGAGACTTACTGTTATTGTGGAAAATAACAAGGAGAAGCAGATGGTTTTATGATGCATAAATAAATGAATACAGAAAGTTGATGGATTTAACAAATTGCAAAGCCTTGTTTGTTATGTGCCATGGAGCAATCTCATTAAGGAAGTGTCTTTTGCTTGATATGCACATTTCACTGTAGCTGAATGTTAACAGTTCAGAAATTTCTTAAGATGCTTGCAAAAATGTAACAAAGATTATATTGTTAGTTTAGAAAATTTTAATAAATAAATGGTTTATTTTATAAAGTAATTTTATTGCAGAGATATTGAATCAATTATGGGGAATCATGTTAACACATAAGGTAAAAGAAAAGCATAGTATAAAATTAAAATATTTTGAAAAAGTGATAATTTATTTTAAGTATGTGTGAAAATGAGTATTTTTTTGTTAAATATCCTTTTGCAGTTATGAAATAGAAAATTTACACATTTTTTTCTTGGTCTGTGCTTACCACATAAGTTAAATTATACATAAGATGATTCCAAGGTTATAAGGTAACCTTTGAGGGAAGGGGGGGAGGGACTTGCAGTTTACTAAAATATGCATTTCTATATATGGTTGGAAGACATGTGTTGAGGCATAACCAAAAAAATTAGACTTGAAAAGAAAGGTATTGTTTATTTACATCAACATCACAAAGTGTTTGTTTCCAGCAATGTTGACAAATGCTCAAAATTGTCACACCAACAGTAATACATACTAGACAGTTGTTATTGGTTGGTACTTGAGGATCTTGTTGCTCAACTATCCATAGTGGCTGCAAGCTTGCATGAAATATCTGGTGTCTTTGTAACTGTTTGTTAATTATTCGTTCGACATTTTTTTGTGTCTATACCCAATGTGTCACTTCCAACCATGCATTCCTATACAAAATATGTATGTCTTAGAAAGCTGTAACACCCTTCAAAGTTGGTCCCATGGCTGTAGAATCACCCTATACATACTGGATTGGTTGTATACAAGGAGGCTGCTCATTCAAAATTGTAATTGATTCCTTAGAGGGAATAGATATATTCACATATTGTCCTTACTCAGCCAATTTAATTTTGTTCATTTCCTTAAATGAAAATTTTGTTAACTTTATTTCGTAGAAAAGAACCAAAAGAATCATATCCTAAAAAACACTTATGACTTCCAATTTGGTTTCCAAGAGGAAATCCTCTTTTTGAAATAGAACATTGCTATTCTTTGACATATTCGAAGTTTATAAATTAACTGTTTTAATTATATGGTACAGGTTGATTTTAATTGAACCAGACCTTCAGCATGAAATTTATCTGTTTAATGTGATGTCTTTAACTATTTAACTTTCATTTACACTAGTATAATATAATTTATTTAAAATTGTTTCCTTTTATGTTTGTTATTATCCAAAGTCAAAAAACAATCTTACCATGTGAAGACATTCTTCTCCATAATGAATATTTTGTCTAATGCTCTTATTGTCATGAGTTTTTATGTATTTATTTTTATAATTCTCTTTACCACAATAATTAACAATTGAACAGTTTTAAGAGAGAAAGAGTTAAACATCAAATACATAACATTTGAACATGACTGTAAAAACTCCCAATACCATTAAATTATGATCCTATTATTTATTTTAAACAATTTCCTTAAATTTAAATCCTGTAAAAAAGTTTATTTTTTGACTTCATGCTATGGATAAGAAGTAAACATAAGTATTGAAATTAATTGTTAGTAAAATTACTTCAAAATGTAAAAAACTGTTATAATACTAACCACTGGCAATTTTCTATTAAATAAATGTAACTGCACAAGTTTAACATTTTTTATACAGAATTAATTTTAAGACTTGTGCTTATTATGAAATTGGGTGTTGGGATCAATTTAAAGAAAAATTAATTATTGGATTAGATTAAATAAAAACAAACTAAATTTATTTACAGAAAACAAAAGGAAAACAACAATAATAACTAAACTTTAGGGTCCAATTTTTTAAAAAGTTTACCAATTGCATTTAGTCAGACTATCTAGTTAAGGGTCATTTTTTTATGGGCTTATCGTGCAGTAACAAAATCATCGTCATGCACTTTTCGATATTGGCCCTAACACACCTGAGGTTTATGTGGGTCGTAAACAACTTTGTCCTTTGTCCATGTCGGTATCTCAGGGTCCATCTTCCACAAATTCTGGTCGCCTCTGGAGCTCATTCCTGGGCTCTGGGAAATTACTTGGACAGGACACCACCTGCTTGCAGTTTGCCTTGTTGTAGGAACTTCCTTCCTTCTATTTCATGGGCAAAATTCCTCATTTTCTCTCTGCCTGATTACTTCAAAGCTCGTTTCTGACTGACTACTTTCTCTAGTGTTGTGGCTCAACTTGTGTGCACTCTCCTGACATCCTACTTGTTCAATTCTCCTTGCCCAACTGCCATGCCATGAATCAAACACCATGCACTCTCCAAAAGTCTTCCTTCTTCAAATATCCCGACTGTCGAAATTTCTCGCCATAAGATGCATTGTAGATCACCTGACCCTCTGCCTCCAATCAAAATACTGCTTGGCTTGCGGTTTCTCTCCCTAATTTCTGGGGTCAAAGAACTAGACTCGGTATCAGATTTTTAAGTTTTTGAAGGAGTAAACATTAAAACTTTAGAACTGTGATTTTAGCACGTTCTGAAACCTGATGTCTCACCTCTCTGGCGCCTTAGTGTTTACTTGGACTGCTGTCTCCAATATGGTGAATTCTCCACACATGGCCAAAATAAAATGGCGATTACTATATCCACTCATTACATACTGTTAGTTTGGGATCAAATGAGATCTATTTTGAAAGAATAGTATTTAGACCATTTCCCAATCACCATGTCTAAAACCCATTTCTTTTACTTCTAACCTAAAGCTAAGTTCACATGCAAACTCTTCGTCATGATTTATTATTTCATCTTAATTAATTATTAAACAAAACAGTTCCTAAAATTTGAAATTTTATGACAATGGTGATTTTAAAATGTTAGTAATAATATTCAGGTTTAATCGGGTTGAGCCTAAATCATGGTCTGATGTCATGCAGCTATCTGACAAAAAGAGAAAACATTGGACAGAGGCAGCCAAAGAAGAGATTAACTTCATGAGAGAGAGAAAAGTCTGGACTCTTGTTCAATTGCCTAATGGATATAAAGCAATTACATCAAAATGGGTATTTAAGAAAAAAAAGTGACTATCACAAGAATGCCAGCACTTATAAAAGCATTATTGGTTGCTAGAGGATTTTCACAACGCTATGATGATGATACCGATGAAACCTTCGCACCAGTTGCTAAGCATGATACAATTCGCACATTGCTAACAATTGCTAACAGTTGGCAGTACATCACCTGGATGTCAAATGTGCATTTCTCAATGATGATCTTTATGAAGAGATCTATCTTGAACAACCAGCAGGTTTTGTAAATAAAGACACAAAAGTAATTTACAGACAAGCAATCTGCAATAATGTGGAATAGAAAAGCATATTAAGTTTTAACTCAGCTACAATTTTCATGCAGCAGAGCAGATCCAAGCCTATATTCCCAACAAGAAACTGATAAATCATACACATATCTTCTTTTATATGTTGATGATATTTTGGTAGCTCCTACTATCTTGGCATGCAGATAGAATGTCAAGAAGATGGGGCTTTTCTCCTGCATCAAAGCTTAAAGATATAATATCTTCTTGAAAGGTACAATTTGAAAGATGCAAGCCTATTCATACACCAATGGAAGCAGGGTTTTTATCGTCACCACAAGATACCAATGCCTTACCATAAAATAGCGACTACCGTAAACTCATGGGATCATTACTTCATATTGGGACAGTGACAAGACCAGACATTACGGCAGTCAACATATTGTGTTGTCGCACTAGTCGTCCACCACAAAGTGATTGGAATACAGCTAAGCGTATTATATACTATCTTGGGACAGCTGTTCGATATCGTCTAAAATTATCAGACCCAGATGAATTGATACTCAAATGTTATGTCGATTCATAATGTTGATGACAGTGATTTTTTTCACCTTATCATTTTCTTCATTAAAGATAACATTTAAATAAATAAAAAGATGGCCAATAAGTCGGCAATTAATTTTATTACTATTTAATTAACACAAATACTATGTTTTGTCTCCCTTTAGAGAGATCAAACAGATGATAGTTCTTGTACTCTTTTTCATATTCAACAAAAATCATTTTCTTGCTTTTGGACTCCAATTTCTTTCACAGGGCATCAGGTACATGCATGTAAGCATCTGAACTAAAAATTCTTAGATGATTAAGTGAGGCAGATTTCCCTATCCACAATTCATAAGGAGTAGCAACTGGAATTTGAGTTGTAGGGGTTCTATTCATGACATAAACAGCAGGATTCACATCTTCTGTTCACAAATATAAAGGGACTTATTTGGAATATATCATGGATTGAGCACTCTCTACAATTGTGCACATATCTCTTTCAGATCTCCCATTCTATTGTGGAATATAAGGAGCTGCAGTTTCTAACTGAATGTCTTTCTTGCTTTGAAAATCACTGAAATACATATTGATGTGTTCTGTTCCATTGTCAACTCAGAGTGCTTTCACTTGATGACCAAATTTATTTTCACAAAGCTGGACAAAGTTCTGGAAGACTTCTAGAGTCTTGACAGATACAGTTGTGAAACATCTAAAATTTTATTTCATTAAAGTAAAGTAGTTTGCTCCAAAAACCGATTGCACAGACATAGGACTCCATTTGACACTATGTATCATCTCTGTGGTTTATTAGCACTATATTCTTTGGTTGAAAATGAAAATCTCGTTTATTAACTTTATATCTTTGTTTGCAATTGCACCTTCAGAAAGAAGGTTTTTCTTTACATCTGGAATATAAAGAACACCATGTATTTCTCCCTCTTGTCACTCTCCGTGAATGAGCTTTTCTATTTTCACATTTCCCCTTCCTTTAGTTAGTAACTACATTATTGTCATGACATATAAGTTCATTTTTATTTGATGTAGCAGGTGCGCCAACTATATAGAATTCACTTCTTGAAACTGTTTTATTTTTTTAAAAAATGCACTTCTGAATACGCTGTGATTTGATATACTAGTGCCACTGCTTCTTTCTATTACGAGGCTTACTGTTAGATCAACATTCTCTTGCAAAATGGCCATTTTTATGACAGGAATAGCAAATTATTTTCAATTTATCTATGCTTTTGTTGTTGATTTGGATGTCTTTCAGTTCAAATTTTCTATGATTGGAAACAATAAATGTAAACTCTCTTTGTTCTGATTGTGAATAGTTTTGTTAGCTATAATCGACAGATAACCACACTTGTCTGAAGTTTCTGTATTTTGAAGGCAGTGTTCTATAACTTTTTGTAATCACAGTTTCACCAGATTCCTTGATTTGGTGGGAAAGATTTTTAATTTTTGCAATATATTGTGCCACTATTTCATTGCTGTCCATTTTCAACTGATGAAATTAGTCAAGAAGGAACATTTTATGCTGCATCTTCCTTTTCCCATTTCTCTATTTTCATTTCATCATTTTGCGGCTTAGTTTTGTTGCCATTAGCCACGGAAACTATACAATTTGCTTTCAGAGCACAGTTAATTTGGAATATCCACTGCAAATAATTCCGTCTGTTAAATTTATTAATAACAGAAACATCAATACCAGCCATTCTGATTGGTTGGATTTACTCATGTACTTTTCGAAAGTGAATGTAGAACAAATCTATTCATGTTATATGAGCATGTAATCTGGGCCCATAATCTTTTAACTATTATTGAGTTGAATACATTAAGTGAAGTTAATGAACAAATAAAAAAATAGTTTCCAATTGTTTCAGAGATGTTATGACAACAAAATTTAATATTTAATAATCCTAGTTCAAGATAGTTATGTTGCTGTTCAATTTAACAAAGTATAATACTTTGCTAATGACTATTATTATTTCAATTGCTATTACCTGTATAAATTTCAGTCATTATTAACATTAGTTTCACCATTAACTTCCCCATCAGTATTATTTACTTGTTCAAAGAACAGAATCCATATTTTCTAGTTATTATCTTTCATTATTGTTATCCCAATATTACTTTAAATAGCTATCTTAATATCAAATTAAAATTACAATTATCACCTGCTGTGCTAATAATAATTGGCATTTAACTTAATTCTTTATCCTCGAGCATCGCAATTGTAAAACCTGCTAACATATAAAATAATTTAGTCTCCATCTCCTTAGTGAGATATATTTATTAGACAGCTTACCAACAAACCAAGAATTGTACTAACATACATGTATATATTTTCTTGCAGCTCGAAGCATATCGGAAGAATTTAGCAGTGGTGACACTCGGTCTCGTGATAATGATGATTATCCACACGCACGTGATAAAGGAAAGGAAAAAGAAGATAGGGATGAAGGTTTGAACTTAAGTTCTACTACATAAATTTCTGTACATGCCTAACTTTATTAAATTATTCAAATATAAATTTAATTTTCAGAAATGATCAAGGTATATGATGGAAATAATTCATACAGGCGACGTATCTTTCGTGTCATTACAATTTCCAGGCAAGCATCATTGGAACAGTTACTCACAGCAGCATTACGAGCATTCCATATCACAAAGGATGCAGGTAATATTAAATAATGAACATTTTCAAAATAAATACGGAAATTGCTCATTTTAAGTGTGTTGTGTTGAAAATTATTCATAAGTCCCTGTTGTGCATCATTTCAAGGTAAATCACTAACTGTTTTAGAAGAACATGTATATTTTCTGCTATTTAAGTGTCATGGTCTACCACCCAATGGATAAATGGCATATTACCAATCACAGACTTCCTATTGGATACTGAGCATCATCAGAATGTTTATAATCTTATTTTTTAATATATTTTGCATTTTGTTCTGTTGACTGAAAATATTATAGTTCCTCATCTATTTAGTGTCAGGAATTTACTTATAATAGACCAGCAAAGGAATTAATTCAACAAGAATTTATTGGTTATTATGAATATTTCATAATTAACACTATGTGACTTATCAGGAGTAACATAAAGATAATTAATTTGAGACTTTTATGGACCTTTTTCTCCCCCCCCCCCCGACCTTTTCCAATCTATGGACAATCCTTAAACTAAACAGTATAATGAATTTCACTATCCAACTTAACCCTCTCCCACTTCTCAACACATACACATGCCAATGGATTGAACGTAATTTTAACTGGTAAATCAAAGGTATTAGTACTCTAAGTCAAGACTTTTATTTCAAACAATTGTTAAATTTAATGGATGAATGTAAACTTTACCATTAAATGAGAGTTAAGAACAGTACTTTGTCATTGTAGACATAGTAAATGCTTTCAATTAATAATGTGAAATGTATTTTATTTGATTTGATCATGCTAATAATATACACTTTAAAGATAAGTAAGGACAATTGTTCCGCTCCAGAATAAAAAACCAAAAATGTCCTGCCAATTCGATATAAATTATTCATTATACTGTGTCACATCACTGATGTAGTATAATGAATAATTATATAGAACTGGCAGGACATTTTTTTTCCTGGGGTGATAATAATATATTGTTGAGAAGATTTATGTAGAAATTGATAAGCATACATAAAGCTGCAGTTGGGTCAGTGTAGGTTTAATAGTTATTCAGCTAATATTGTAAAGCATTGAAACTAAGATTTGGTGTAATTTGAAAACATAAAATAGGAGAAAAGAATTTATAAAAAGGATCATAATTGGATCCACTATAAGAGAAAACTTAGATATGTTCATGCATGTTTTCCCTTTCTTTCCATTTGACTGCCATATGTGCTCCAACCCATTTATGGTTTCTGTTGCAGGGAACTTTTATTTAACAGATATTTATGCATCAGATGAATCCAGGCTTGCCGATACTCCCCTTGCTGATCCTTTACCTGTTATAAGCCTGCATCGTAAGGAAGGCAAAAGGCCTGCAGTTTTTTTACGCTTCAGGTACTTACTTATAATAGACTTCATGCTTTTTTCAATTTGTTATTATTGCAAAATGCAATTTCAACTTAAAACCTTATGTATTATACACATACCTTTTCACTCTTACATTACATAAGTTTTATTAATTTTGAAGAATTATATTAGTTTCACCAGTATTTTCTGATTTATATGTGCCAAATATTTGTCTTAAAACAACCATTATAGTTTATTACCTATAACCAGCTATATTTATTGTATAATAATGACATATATACATTGTCACTTATTCAGCATGAAAAATTATTTAATATTCATATGCGTTTTAGGTCCACTTTCAGTTTTTATAAAATTGTTGGTTAAGTTTAAAGTAATGTTGTTAGCTACATTTTAGGTATCAATCAGTATACTGTATTAAGTTGTTGGTCGAATTGTAATACATCTGCATGAAATTAAATAGTCATAACATTGCCACATTTTTTATAATAAATTTAATGTGTACTATTGAAACCAGATCTTTCATTATTGTATTTTTCTTACAAAACTATTTCATCTTACATGTTTTTCCAACCTTATTAAACAATAAAAATTGATATTCACATAGGGATCATGACAACGACAGTGGAGAAGTAAGAGTCTACCCTGGAAAACTCCAAGTATCAGAGGCCTACTGTACTATTCCTGTAAACGCAGAGACAACAATTGATGATCTTATACGGGAATCAGTGATGCATTTTGGACTGGAAAATTCTAAAGTTGATGACTATCGCTTAAGTCAAATACTCTTAGATAGAGGAGGTAAACCCATATGTTTTAGTTTATTTATCTATTGTAAAATTTTCTTTGATGTGTAGTACAAGCTTTTACAGATACTTATATTGCTATATTTTTTATCTTTAGTGACAGAGCATGTTCTAGCACGAGATGAACACCCATGGGAATTAATGAAACAATTAGGAAAAGATTCAATTAGACAAATGGAACTTATGAGGTTCTATTTGCAGTTAAAACAAGATCCCCATGGGCCAAATCTCGCCCTTTTTGTTGGAAATCTACCACCAAATCTTTCACAGCGTAATTATGAAAACATACTCACTGAATTCCTAGGAAAAGGTTTGTCTTGTAATTTATTAAAAATTTCCTGTCCTTTATTTTATATGTATAAGGAATTTTAAAAAATATCACTTTTTAATATTACAGAAAACAAATTTTCTTCAATTGGACCAATATATTATGAGTATGGTTCAATGGTAATTACGTATGAAGATGCAGATAAAGCTGTGCGAGCACTGTACATTCTTCGGGAATCACGTTTTGAAGATAAACATTTACTTGGTAATGTATAAATTATAAATAAAAATAAGATTACAAGGTCAAAATAAAAATAAATTAGATAGGAAAAAGAGACCAAAAAAAGTTGTCAACTTAACTTAAATAGATAGAAGGTGTCGATTGGCATAGAAGTACAAAGACATAAATTTTAAAGAGCCTAAGGTCTCTTCTTCAGAGCATGTGTGAAGAGCATGGCAACCAGCTGCTCAGTTAAGGTAAGTCAGTGGCTGTTTTATGTCTCTCTTTCCTATCCAACTCCATTTGTTAAAAATAAGATTAAAGTAATATTTTGAGTAATTAATTATGATACCATTTTATTTTGATGTCTATTTAATATGCTCAGTTTTTAAGTACAATATATAATCACTGGAGTTTAAATTGATACAACTTTTTCAAATATTTGTTTTAAACTGGCTTAATTTTTAATTATTTGTGATGTGAAATTTTATGGTATTTCTTCTTTATAGTTTTTAATTAACTTATTTTACCAATTATATTATTTATTACATTTTCAGTTATGTTGTTGCCTAATATTGAACCCAGCACAGTTCCTGCCAGTGTTCAGCCTCTTCTTGTATTTGTCAATGTTAAATCTGGTGGGTGCCAAGGTTTGGAGCTCATATCAAGCTTTCGTAAGCTGCTAAACCCTTACCAAGTTTTTGATCTTGACAATGGTGGTCCTCTTCCAGGGTATTGAACACTTTCTGTCAAATTTTTATTAGTCCTGTTTAATTTCTTGAATTTATAAAACATATTTTGTTTTCAGACTTTATGTGTTTCGTCATATTAAAGATTACAAGATCTTGGTGTGTGGGGGTGATGGAACAATTGGATGGGTTCTCCAGTGTTTGGATAATGTAGGTCAAGATAGTGAATGTTCTTCTCCTGCTTGTGCAATAGTACCCCTGGGTACAGGTAAATATCAAATAATTATTATTATTTATATAATCTAAGTATGCAGAATGGAAATTGTAATGAATGAATCTGAATTTCTATGAAAATATTAAATGCCTGCTTTATTTGTGGTAAGTAGGGTTTATAGGGTTTATTTCTAATGTCTCATGATAGAAAATAATTCATCAGTCGATTTCAGGAACTATATTACAAACTGTTTACTTTTGACTGAAATTTGAACAGAATTAATAAGTTTTCATGTTGTTATGGTATTCATTCCTAAGACTGGTCTGATACAACCCTCCATACTAACCTATCTTGTTCATGCTTTTTCATTTCCACAAAACTATCACATCTCACATCCTCCCTAATCTGCTTAGCGAATTCCATCCTAGCCCTCACTTTTCTGTTCTTTCCCCACACACTTCCCTCTAATTCTAATTTTACAATATGCTCATGTCTTAAAACATGGCCTATTAATCTATCCCTTCTCCTGGGCAATGTCCTCCACATTAGTAAAAATCACAGGTTTTCCCGATGTATTTGTTGCATTAGGAACTCTTGGGTATAAGTAATGAGTACCTATGGACATATTAAAAAAGTATCTTCTGATTTTTATATTCCTAATCATTATCAAATCCATTAACTGATCGCCAAAGTATGGGAAAAAGAAGTGATGTCTGAAGAGTGTAGCTTGGCCATCATCTTGTTTTTTATTTATATTTACTGTTGCTCTACAATTGGGTGCAAGCCCAGTGGCAGATACATAATGAAATTACTTATATATAAATACTCCTGATCTTAAATATTCCTAATCTATCTGCCTTATTCATAAGAAGAATGACAAGGCAAAATTGTGAATATTACCATGGTATAGCTTTACTCCTGATCTTAAATATTCCTAATCTATCTGCCTGATTCATAAGAAGAATGACAAGGCAAAATTGTGAATATTACCATGGTATAGCTTTACTCAGTGTAATGTACAAATTCTTAACCAATGTCATTGCTATGAGACTCAGGCAACTGGTAGAAGAACTTCTTGGAGATCTGCAAGATTGGGCTATGATCATCAGAGAGGCCAAGGCCCTATATGGACTGTAGCACTGAGGAGTTAGTTAGTTAATCGTTATCAATGAAATGGACAGTTTACCTTGTTTGTTTACCAATGTCATAGTCATCTTCTCTGAATAAAACGCCTATAATGTAGTTTATGAATGAGGTGAGGATTGTTGGCAGTACAGTATTAAACTAATCTTTGCCAATTATAAATGCTATATACATTTTGCTTATATTGACAATCTCATTTTCTTATATCATTGGTTATTTTTGGTTGTTACTTTTAGGCATCAATTTCTGTATTGAGCAATGAGGTATTTTGATATTTCAGAATTAATATAATCAAAATGTATGTACTGTTGATTAAATTCACTTTTAGAATGTGTTATATGAATCAGTGAACATTTAGTTATCCAGTTTTTATATAAAATATATATTTATACAAGTCAAAATTATGATATACAAGTTTGCAGTATCATTTATAAGTTATTTTTTTATAACAGAATAATTACAGTTATTATATTTTACACACCAATAAGGCGCTCTTTAACCAAATAAGTACAGTGATCCAGTCGAATTATCTTCTGCTGTAAATGAAATTTTTATGACCTCCATTGTGTAGTAGTTTTCCATAATGAAAACAAATATTTCTGATGACTGAATTTAAGATTTACTGAAACTTCATATGTAATTTCTGTTATCTGAATCATTTTACCCAATATAGAGTTGTAGCTTTTTTGGGATAACCTTCAAGCTTTTTAAATAAAATTTTTAATTTAATTAGGTCAAATGCTTTGTTAAAGTTTTGGAAAACACCTGTTATCAATTCTCTGCCATCAATGACCTCTATAACTCATTTTGAAAAGACATATGTGACATGGTTTATATATAATTGGCCTCTAAAACCATATTTTGAAGGTTTCGGTAACTTGTGCTTCATTAAGAAATAGGTTAATATTTTATACATGAACTTTTCAAGTAATCTTTGATGTCATTTTTGTTCAAAGAAACAACTTTGATAACTTGAAAAATGTTTGGAGAAATGCCTGTAGTAAGGGATTCATTACAAATATGAGTTAGTAGATTAGTTACTAGCATACCACATTTCTTTGGAATGTCATTTATCCCAGAACAATAAGAGGACTCAACACTCGACACTATGTCTTCATTATGTATTCTTAGTGGCATTATGTAAGAAAATATTGTTGCAAATTTTGATGGTTATGTTAGAGCAATTTTGCCAATTACTATTAAACCTAAACTTGATTGTTTTTATCTGGTAACCATACTCTATATCCATCTTTGTTTCCATAGTAGCCCAGCAGATAACCCTTCAAGGGGTTTCTATAAAATTGCATTCTTATTACCTTTGGAAGGTAAACAAAGCATTTGCACCAAAAATTCTTATACTGGTAGTCTCTTAAACCAAAGTTCAGAATAAGATTTGATTTATGTATGCTTTATTGCATATGCAGCTGCATTTACAACTTCTGCAATCTTTCAGACAATTCTTTAGCATGCAACATAGATCTTTCTGCTCCTCAATTGCCCCATATATCATGGATATTCAATGGTTTAGACCTGCTTCTGCAATCTATTGTGAATTTCAGAGCTGTCATGATCACAGAGACTGGGTTTTAGACTCCTGGAGAATCGATACACTGACCACGTATCACTCCATATTTGGAATGGGTCATGCAGTAACCCAATAGGCCAAGGCCCTGAATAGCCTAGAAAGCCAAGAAAGAAGAAGAAGAAATTTTTACTTCAGCCAGAATTCTTGATAGCATTTTATATTTCATTTTTTCTCTAATTAAATAAACTCTCATATACTTGGAATATCCATATTTAAAAACTACAAAGTATCTGTTTCCCCCAAGTGGCTTTTTAGGAATTGGAACACACATAGCAACGAGATGGGCAGGACCTATAGGATCTTGGTGAGAGCCAAAACTGAGTCTGTGTATTTTACCATGCATACAGTCATAACAAAATTCACAATCAAGTTTTACTTCTATTCCTTTTGGCTTCAAAGACTTTTGTAGAAGGTGCTTGTTTTGGTGGCATAAACACGCATACCAAAACTGAAGAATCTCATGGTCAAGCAAGCAGATTTAGGAATCAAAACATGCATAATAAGTCTGTAAAAATTACATATTTGACAGCAACAGCAGTAATTACACCATTTGTTTTCTTGAATATATGTACATTACTATCAGCATATTCACATAACCCATTATCTAATGCATCAGTTGAGAAAATGTATTGGTAATATTCAGGAACATACCAATCTTTTGTGAGATGTCCATTTACCATTCACAAGCTTCTCAACTTGACTTTTGCCAATACCTCTGACAAATATGGATCTTCAATCTCTTAGTTTCAATAGCTTGGGATCATCAAACAGCTTATAAGGCAAAATCACACTAGGTGAGATGAAATTTGATGAGATACACCATTTATTAACCAGTAATCCTTACTTTCCTGGTCAGTAACTGAATTGTGAATTTACTTTTATCCATATTGCTTCTAGCCTTAAATGTATAACACTTATTAGCAGAAGACACTGTATTAACATTTCTATTGGACTTTAACACAAAAGTCACACCCTTACAATCATCTGGAGGCTATATTTCATGTAAATGCAATCTTTCATAAAACAATACTTTCATTATTTAACAATTATTTCCATTCATTCTTGAATTCAATATATTTGTTTGGCAAAGTATTGACAATTCTGTTCAACAACATTGATGTTAGAAATTTACCTTTCCACTTTTCAGTTCTTCCCGTAATCTTACCAAATTCTGTGTAATTTTGAAACATGGGTAGCAATATTATCCATGGGATCCTTACTATAGCCAAATGATGGACAATACAGAATATCTAACCTTTTTTCAGCTTTCTATTAATAAACAATGCAAAAATCCCAAATTTCCTTGGCACTCTATCAAGTTAAAATGTGCTGTTTAGGCGCAGGTCTAATACTAGAACTAATTATGCTCTGAGCTATAACACCTGCTCCTTAAAAAATCTGTCAATTTCATGTGCTTTTTATCACGGTCCTGTTGCATCTCATGGAACCTGTTCCTGATTCATTACATCACCTATGGGCATAGCTTTCTGCACTATGAGCTGAAGTTCAACATCCTAGATCCTTTAACATCAACTTCTCAATTGAATTAAACTTATCCAATTTGAGAGTTCACAAACCAGTGAAAGAACACATGACTTAACAATGGTGAAATTAGGCTTAATAACCTTCTGATGTTGATACGTTTCTCTTGTTCCTTTGGAACTATGTACAAATAAACATGTTTGGGCTTGAAGAAAAGAACTTTCTTGGAACAACAAAAATGACTTAACATGAATGTATCAAGGGGAAAAAAACTCATACATGATATGCCCAACATGCGTACCAATACTGCAAGTGAAAACAAAAAATAGCAGCTAATTTTAAAGGTAAACAGAAGCATTGCTTTATATTTCAACAGAATTTAATTCATCTTCAAGTAGGGATGTATTATCCTTGATCCACTCAGAAAATTTTTGAGCTTTAAATCAAAAATCCTACCTCAGAACTATTGCTGTTGATGGCTATGGATATTTAATCTACATTGAGATGATGAGGTAACCATCCCAGCCTCCATTAACTCATCTGCAGCTAATTGCAACTCACAAGAGGCCTTGAAAATCATTAGAATCCTTTGTGTTTATTTAGCCATTTAACATGTTTTACACCATTTTACACATGGTCCCCTGCTACAAATAGCATGTGATTTGAGAGGGTTTTCAGTTACCAAACTCAAGTTTATTAAAATTAAGAGTAACTGCCAGTGCACTGATATTAATCAATATGGCTGACTGGATTGTATATTCTACCACTAGGACAGAATCTTGATCTAAGCTGACCACAATCAGGTGCTGCGTAACAAGGCTGGGTAAATTTCTCCTTTGCCACTGTTTTGGCTGAGATGGTGTGTAACACATAACATACTGCATTTGTGATAATTTAATCATGCCTTTCAAATATAATAGCATACCAAATGACCATTTATGGCTAATTATTCAACTAAATTTAATTGAATTTGAACATCTCACTCAAGATAAGGTAAGGCATGTTCCTATTGACCAAGAGAGCCCTGCCTGACAAGTTTGTTCTCAAATAAGTGACAAACTATAACTATAGGTTATTTTTACATGCCACATTGCTCTGGTCGCTAGATTATGTAATACCACTACACACATACACAGCACAAATACAGTGAAAAATCATTCATGAATTATATTGATGTACTCAAGGTAATGATCTGGCTCGAGTACTTCGCTGGGGCCCTGGATACACTGGTGGAGAAGATCCACTAAACCTGTTGCGTGATGTGATTGATGCTGAGGAAATTCGCCTTGATAGATGGACTGTTGTCTTTCACCCAGAGGATAAGGCTGAAGACAAAAGTGCACCTCTTAGCACAGGGAATTCCACAGGTATGTATTGTATACCATCAAAAATATATTATGTAGTTAATTTTTTTATCATAGCTTATTTTATATCACAAACAAGTTTCATTAATGTAATTATCCCTAAACTTATTCCACACTAGCATAATTATATAATCTCAACATTGTAAATTTATTGTTATAATCAGAATAACTCTTTCCTCAAAATTAATTTCATGACATATTAGTTATTTCTAAGATACAATAAACAAATTTTATGACAGTCCAATATATTCAGGGAAACAGAAAAAATCCATCTTATATTTGTTGGTGACTGAAGCTAGTATTATTTCTCTCCAGATCATCTTCAGTCAGACAGACTTAAGGGTTTGCCAGCTAGAGGCAGTTGGAGGAGGGGGGTGTGTGGTATGTATTCCACATCACTGAACATCGGTACTTCGATGTTTTCTGTCCTCCTGCAGGTCCTGTTTATCATGCTTGACTGTTGTGTCAATTGGAAAATAAACACGTTTGTTTTAATAAAACACTGCCAAGACGGTGGTTGATTCCATCTTAAATGCTGTTCACTCAAACTATTGCTGTGACCAATTAATATGCATTTTTCAGCGTTATTCACCCCTCCCTCCTACAACTGTGATGTCTTAAATTCCTTGATAATTCTTAAAGTCGCATGTTTCCAATTTTTGTTCAAGTTTGTCTTACAATTGTTCTAGTTGATGTTTGTATATGTCTGCTTACTTTTTACTTTTTTGGTGTACAGAATGTTTTTGATGTTACAAAATATTGATAATGTTAATAAATTTGAGAGAAATGAATTCCTACACATTATGTTATCTGAATGTCAGTTCTAATGTGAATATAAAAATCATTATATTCATTCAATAAATAAAACACAACAGAAGTCAATTGATATAATGGGTGCATGAATTTAATGCATTACTAAGTTTAACAATAAATATCATTATTAACTTATGTTTATTTGAAATAATATACACACAGAGAGAATTAATGTTCTTGTTATAAATTAAATAATTACATCTTTGAGTGTTTCATCGTACTGACAAGTAGTTGTGCACTAGTGTATGTGTATTATTGCATGATTTAATATCCACACTACCCCATATCTCAATAATAAATTATCCCTTTAGTTATGGAATAAATTTAATATTTTATGACAAACAATCTACATGAATTCTTTATTGAGTATTACAATTAAATTTTGCTGATGTACTTCGCAATTGAGTTCAAATTTGATATGTTTTATTCATATGTACAGATGTCAGTAGAACTGCCACTAGCAGACAAGGGTTTAAATTATTAGGAATTACTAACATAATACATAGATAAATCCATTTATTCAAATGGTATTTTAATTTAATGCTAGGATTTTTCAATATATAAAATGATTATCCATTATAATCAGTGTGCTATGTTAGAATCTCAGTGGGGAACAAATTAAACCTATTATTCATCTTTTAATGATGAATTTTAACTTCCTTCAATGAGATACAATATGTAAAAGGCCAGGGGTTATACAAGAGTTCCTGCACCATGCAAATTAATAAACAATTGTTTATTAATTAATACAATAAAATTATTTTTTCATTAACTTAACCTGTTGCATATTAAATATGTAAATTTTGATAGTTTGTGGAAATATAGCTGGAGACTGATTTGATATGGGTTAAATTTAATATTGGAAACACTCTAATTAATGGCTTAGTGGTATATCATCTCATACATTATAGGAACTAACAAATTGTGTTCAGTATATGTTTAAGTGATACATATGTAGATAATTTTTTAATATACTCATAATACAGAATAATATTATTGAAATAGAAAAATTAGCATACATGCTGATGTTCACATCTGTAAACTTTTATAAGTTAACATTAATTCACAACAACCAATGTTTGAAAACAGTTTCAGAATTATGCAAACCCTGTAAGCTTTATAGGAAGTTGCTGTTTAGTTTGCCATATTTTAATCTCCTTTCAAACACTATGCAAACTTATTAAAAAGAAACATTTTTCTTTTTTAAAAAGAATTGACTTAAAAATTCAAAGTCACACCAACACCTAAAGTCATGAGCAATTGTGCACAATTATGGGGAACTTTATATCTAAGTAAGGTATCCATAGTATGATAACACAAACAACACAAAATCCTAACCTGTGCCAGGATTTTAACCTGGGACGTTTGTGGTGGGAAGCAGCAATGCTAGCCACTATACCACAGGACAGCAGCAAACTTTAACTTAATCCATTAACAAATATATATATATATATATATATATATATATATATATATATATATATATATAATCAATTAATAAGGAAACGAAAGATAGATAGTAAGGCTTGGAGTTCTTTTTAATATGACGGAGGCAATGCCTCCTTCATCAGAAAGTTAGGAAGACATTCCCAGTGACTGAGCAGACAAAATTTGCTGCTTGGCTAGCTTAGTTTGTAAAGAATGACTCCGACGAGGCCACCAACTTTCTCTCTCAATGAGGGTCAGGGAAGAGACAAGGACTTGATGGGGGCTGGGGAGATGCATACAAACATCCCCATATTGTCTTAAAAATATGCTTCCACAATGTAGCCAAATCTCCTGAACTTGTTCTATCTTTCAATTGTGTATAGATTTATTTGGTAATTAATAAATATTAAAACCATTTCAAGCAGCCTCCTGTTTTTTCAATTCTATTAGACAGTTTTTGACTGGATGTCTTCCTCAATCTCTATGAAAAATGAGCAACATTTATGTTAATATATAAAGTAAAAGTTTTCAAATTAATGTTTGTAATTAACTTCTATGCCATCAACACTGCTATACAGTGTACATAGATATCAATGTGTAAAAGCAATGCAATGGCTCTGAGTTCTGTTTTAGTTTTTAGGTTCCAAATAACCTATACATTGGTGATATATGTTAATACAGTTGGTCAGCCACCAAGTTTTGATGCCGAAGGAAACTGAGAATTTTACCTGATCCAACAGGAACTTAATTCATTCCTGGGACTGCTTAGCTAAGAATGTTTTCTATGAAACAATGCTGATATTTTGGAGCCACTTCACTTACTATTGGACTAAGGAGCAAACTGAGGATGGACTGCAAAACACAGTGAAGCTATCTCTGAAAGGAGGCATCATCTCATTGAAGCCCCACTGCTTGTACTCCTCAACCTTAAGAAGACATTCATGCAATGCCTGCCATATTAGCACAAGAAGTGACAGACAAGTCAGAACAACCTTTAGTGCATGCTGCCCAATACTGAACACCAATAGTCACAAATTGATGGCCATTATTTATGGCATCGATAAGCTTCAGCAATACCTCTACTGAGGCAAGTTCTATATTTATGTGGATCACAAGCCTTTGTTGGGTTTATTCAACTGGTAGAAACTCTCTCTAAGAGTACTGCTAAAATTGCCTTAGTGACCTAGACAAAGTATTTGAATGCTGACATGCTTAGTTGTCTCCTGCTCAATGCAAATGAATTAGAAGATGAAGATTAAATGCAACAGATTTTGCTTCTATCAGAAGACATTTTCTTGAGCACACAAGATATTATCAAATCTCTAACTTTTGACAACCATTTCACCAAACAGGTTATCAGCAGTTTGTCAACAGATGTAAATGTATGTCTCATTTGGAGGAGTCACCACTCCAAGTTGAGGAAGTCAAATGATGCTCAAGGTCCTCCATAACACCCTGACATGTTATACTTGGCATTGCCTGATTCTTGTCATAACACACATGCACATGGGATGCACTAGGTTGAAAGACACCAGCAGAACACCAAAAACAGCATTGGACCATGTTTAGATATTACCTAAAGAGGAAGGGCACTCCAAATGGGAATGACTGTTTGGTAAAAGTGGGCATATATATTGCATGACTGCTATGGCTGAAGTTAATGGACATCATATTAACCAAGATGTTCAAAGATTCCCAGATCAGTACAGTACTTGAGGAAGATGTTTTTGACTATCCAAAGCTTCAAGGACCTTACCCAATTCTGATATGCCAGACTTACAAGATAAACTAGAGGACAGTGTTCCTCTCCTAGACTGGTCCAATCAAGTGATGGTTCTTATTAGAAGATTTAGATTTATTGTTGTTTCCATTAGTCCTCGATCGAGGAAATAGGATATGTCATACATTAAAAATGAACAAAATAAGGTACATAATTAAAGACAAATAATCTTAAAAATAAATTAATAAAAAAAATGTATATAGACAAAAGTCAATATAAACACAACACGGGCACACAATGTCACACACACACTGGGAAACACAAACAAGCACACACTGAGAAACACGCAATGGAGTTTTAAATACTTGGAGCTTTGCGACCAGGAAGCTGTCCTTCCATTGTAGCTCCAGGCAATACATGAAACAAACAAACAAAAGAGCAGAAAAAACTGAATAGAAATTTTAAAGACATGTAATGTGCTATTTTACAAGGCAGCTCATTCAACACTTTTTGCAGGAACCTTGATTTTAAATACTAGAAGGAAAGAATCTACCTATAATTACAGAGGTTGAGTCAGTACATACAAAGCCCAAATACTTATAAACTCAGGACTAGTGGGAACGAATGTTATATAGTGTACAAAGATATTGTGTAAAAATAAATGCAAGGACTCTGTGTTTTGTTTTAGCTTTCAATTTCCATGATAATGAGAAATAAAAATGGGGGCACTTTAATGTATCACCCTCTTTAAATTGTTATAGACAGTAATCTATTTTTCTTATCCACAATATCATCCTTTAATAACCATGCAATTGGAGAAAATGGTTGATTAAATACTGTTCCTGCACAATTTTTTTAGCATTCAAAACACTGCTCACTCAAGCAGAAATCCTATTTTACATAATACTGACATATGTATTTCAATCATAAAGTGTGGCCAACCATACCTCAAGTAATTAGAAAAAGTTAGGTACATTAAAACTTGAACATGCATCATTAAATTTTATGAAAAGCATACAGTTATTTGTCATAAGCAAATATGTTTGAAATGGAACTGATATTAAACCCTCAATATTGGTCATAATTATTACTCCCACTTATAATGTTTATTAATAAATAAAATGTTTCTTTTTTGCAAAAACTATTCATAAATATTTATAAATATAATAGTTTCTTTTAAATAAAAAATGTTCATTACTGACAAAAAATTGAAATAGGATGAAGGAAATTATTTGTATTTAAATCTGGGTGTCAATAAATAATTAATGAGCTCATGTAATAAATTATATACTTATTCAGTTTATACATACGCAGTTTTATAAGAGCTTATGTTGTTGTTTTTAAAACTTGTTTGGATTAGATTCTTGCCTATATATTTTTTTCTTATGAATCTAAAACATAGAATATTATTAATAAATAATAAAAATAGAGAAAATTAAACAACATATATTTTAAGCAAGCAGTTTTATCCTTGGTAGAATTCAAAATATTCCTTACTGTATAGCCTAAATATTTAATTTGTTGGAAATTTTGTAATTATACTCTTTACAGGTACAAAGTAAAGTTATGTGAATATATTTTAACATACTTTCTAATCATGGAAATTGATTAATGACTAACCCATGTGTGTATGCAGAAGCATGTGTGCATGGGCTTGACTGTGCTAATAGAATTCAGAATATGGTTAACATCAATAAGTTAATAGTAAAATTAATTATAACACAAATATTAAGGACCCACATAACAAAATTACAAAACAAAATTGAATAATACTAAAATTTAGAAGATTGTTAATACTAAGGCCTGATTGAATTATTATGAACATAGGTAGTAAAACAAAATGAAGAATAACAACAAAGATGTGACTAACAAAGACCACTTAATAAACAATCACACATAGAGTTCAACTGTTAAATGTGTTGTTTTACATTTAAAAAAAATTATTATATTTAATATAAGTCTTTCAGACAAACCTTTTTCAATAATTTACTTCCTTATCTAAAATAAAAGTACATCAATATTAAAGGAGTGATTAAGTAAGTCATTAATATTTGTGTTATTTTAAGTTTTATACAAAATTAAATATGTTCAACTTACCCTGCATTCAATTGTGTGATAAGTTATTCATGTTTAACTATTATTAAGTCTGTGTTAAGTATAATTTAACAATAATAAGTACTGCTTCAGTGATGTGGAGAGTTACATTCCACTTTCACATCCATACCTTTCCTTCTTAAAAAGTAACCATATTTTACTGCCCAGATGAGTTAATTAAGTTGACAGTCGCATTAATTTACTTGCTTTATATACCTATAGATGTGTCATAAAATGACATTGTCAGGCTAATTAAAACAATTAATAAGGACAGTAAAGAGAGACAGAAAGTTGGTGACTTACCTGAAGTTCACAGATGGCAGGCACCATGTAAGGTTTGAGATTCTTGAATTTTCGGAGACACCTCTGCCTTCATCATAAGGTTAGGAAAGCATTTCTTGTGACAGCCAGCCATATATATATATATACATAGCCTAGCCCTTAGGGGAGCTCACATATGTTCCACTTGGGACAGACTGACATCCTATACCAACCATATATTTAATGCACTCCATAACAGAAATCACCCCATAGACAAATAACCCAGCCCTTTCAACTGCCCAAATAACCAACCCCACTAATAATTATCAAACAGAATGTAGTCTTCGCCTAACCACCACCTACTTCCCTGGACTACGTAAACTCAACTCTTTTCTCCACCTGGACTACAATCCCACTCCTACATCAAAAACATCCTCCTACCATTATAGCCACCTGTCTAAGAGTGGCCTTGCATCCACCTAACCTCCGCAATATTCTGGTCTGGTCCAAACCTCCCCCCCCCCCTCCCACAATTGGCTGCAAGCTTTTGGGTAGGAACATATGCCATGTCTGCCCTATACTTCCTCCCACCACAACCTTACAGAATCCCACCAATAACACAATCTGCTGAATTAGAGAAAACATAACCTGTCTGACGTCCCACACTATTACAAAATAAACTGTATACTCTGCTCAGACAAAGAGACCCCTCCCCGAATGGATTGCCAACCACTGCAGTACAGTGAAACTTTCCAAAACACAATTCCCCTTAGCCGCCAGTGTCCAAAGCCACAACACCAACAACTTCAACCAGTGATTCACACTGACCCCCCTCAAAGCCCTACCTCCTGATTCCTCAGAAGCTGAACTCCATCTATGGGAATTTTCATTTCAACAAGTCTTACAGTCGAGACAAAGCCCTGGACTCTATATCCTTCACCTTCACCTTTCCCCCCACCCCCAAACTGAGCACCCATAACAACATGAGCACATGTATTTCCATTGGAATATGTATATGCCCTAAAACCTTATTGTGTGTATAACTTTGGTACATTTGTGTATGCCTTAATGTGTGTATACCTTGGTATCTGTGTGTATATCTTGGTATGTGTGAGTGTGTGTGTTCGTATTTACATATAGACCCCTTTGAGGATGAATGTATTTGAATTAGTGTGTGTGTGTGTGTATGATAACATGGGTGTGTTTGTATGCATCTCCCAACCCCATCAATTCCTTGTCTCTTCCCAGACCCTTATTGAGAGAGAAAGTTGGTGGCCTGTTGAGATCCATTGTTTATGTGCTAAGCTAGCCACACAGCAAATTTTGTCTCCTAAGTCGTCGGCTAGCCGATCACTGGAAATGTCTTCCTAACTTTCTGATAAAGGGGGCAGTGCCTCCTAAAATTTAAAGAACTCCAAACCTTACAAAGGGCCTACCATCTATGAACATCAGGTAAGCCACCTACTTTCTATCTTTCTTTCATTTCCTTATTGATTGTTTCAATTAACATGACAGTGTAATTTCCTGACACACACACACACACTATTATATATATATATATAATAAATTGGGGAAAGGAAAGAGAGAGAGAAATGTCATTGACTTACCTTAAATTGATAGTAGATGTTGCCTTACAGGGAAGTACAAAAATGTGAATTTTCGGGAGTCTAAACACCTTTCCACCATGCATTGCCCAGGTATTTATTTATATTACATCAGATGGCAATGATCAACACCCAACAAAGCCAACAAATGTCCCTCTCTCAGGGATGGGTCACAACAATGGAAACATATTGGAAAAAGTATTTAAATAACAAAATACACACCAGATCAAGAGCAGGAAGGAAAAAGTAAACACTAGGGACCGTGAAAGAGAAAGACAGATGCTTTGATTATTAGCAATTGGCTGAGGAAAAGGTATTATTATTCTTAAGGGTGAGGGGTCAAGTTTAGGTTGAGTACTGGTGTTAACATTTGAGATATGAATGAGCAATCACTACTAGAGAAAACATAGATGTGATATTCAAAGAAAAGGAAATTTCAATATTGTTTTGAATGAAAATGACATATTTTATAACATATAAACATACTCTTTGTAGTATTCTGAATAATGGTAACAAATACGATCAAAATGACTCAATGTAGTCAACTTATTGTACAGGCTGGATTCAGTCATGACTTAGTTGACAGTAATTGTCACACTAAAATGTTAATATTGATTATAAAATTATATGTCGCCTAGAAAACATTGAGATATTTGCAGATTTAAAGTAGGCAATTCAATCCTTGGTAGAATTCAAAGTGTTCTATACTGTATGGGCCAAATTCTTTTGTTTTCTTTTTGTAATCTTTTAATTATGCCCTTTACAAGTGCAAAGTATGTGAATGACATAAGTAGAACACAAACAGTAGCATGGTGATGA
This sequence comes from Eucriotettix oculatus, assembly GCA_034510155.1. Lineage (NCBI taxonomy): Eukaryota > Metazoa > Arthropoda > Insecta > Orthoptera > Tetrigidae > Eucriotettix > Eucriotettix oculatus. The sequence goes on from CM067377.1 coordinate 133,585,768, forward strand.
GTCTGAAATTGTAAAGTAAGACAATGCTATGGTTAACAAATTCAAATATTTAGGAAGCTTTGTTTCTTACAACACTGTAAGATAAGAAATGGGAAACAAGCAACTTTCGACCACTATGTACATCAACTACTCTTGGGTAGGATTTTTCATTAAGCTTATAAGATTGCAATGTACAAAAATTATTTAATACCAATTTTAGCTGGAAGTGATGACAATGACTGTGACAGAAGAAAGTCAGTTTCAGGAAGTTGAAATGAAGTACCTCTGTGTTTGCCACCAGAAGACAAGATAAACAACTTGGATTATACAAATGCCTGTAGAAAACCTTAGAAGAAGGGCAATTATTACTGTATGGCCTAATGAGATTTTTTCCCAATAGAATACCAAGAGCATACATAACTGGTAAAATACTAGAAATAGACCTTGTGAAGTCTGGGAGAAGTTTTCAAAAATCTGGCAAAACGCCATGCTGATTGGCAACAGAAGATGGAACAGCAATTGTGAGAATTGAAAACTCCCATTTCTGGCTAACTGGTGTAATGAAATGAAGTGTTGACGAATGGTCACACTCAAACAACAGAGTTTTTGAAAAGCCATGTGCTATACAAAACATATGCAAGAAAGTGCTGTCTCTTAACTACTAAAACCGAAACAAGAATTCAAATATATTATCAGGAATCTAAACAGGACTAACAAACAGCATGGACTAAGTATAGATGGATTGCCTACAAATTGTAAATTATATTCTCCTCTTTATGGAAGTACAAAACAAAAGAAGTTAATACATACCAAATAGAAATTGGAAGGGTTAAAAATAAATATGTTTAAATCAAAGAGGATTATAAAATGTTTGGAGATTTCATTAAATAGTTTTTTAGGCTTTAACCATTTATTTGTTATATACAGTACTAACAGTGCGATAGTTAGACTGTTAATCCAATTAATATGTAGAAATGTATGATATTATCATAAATATACATGGTTGCATATTTATCTATAAATTTACTAGTTGCTAATTTTGTACAGTATTATAAAAATTAATGGATGTTTAAATTTTGTTCTAAATGTTATGTAGTAATACTTGTATCTAAAATTAAACAAATATTTTTTATTATAATATCTGTTTAATTAATAATGACTTTACTAGCAGTAATAAAAAACTTACTTTTAATGTTACATTATAATTCCTTCTCAAACTTAAAGGAAAGTAATAGTAGTTCAATTGGAAGTAACTAACTACTTTAATCTGCAATTTTTATATTAGATTTGGTTGTGTAAATACACTATGATATGAAGTGTGATAAAGTGAAGTCTTTTAAAACATTTCAATACCTTTCTTTGAAAACAATTATGTATTATTTTACTCTACTTATAAGAAAAATTTTAATTTCAAACTTTTTAGATATCTAAGCTATGAAAAAACTAATAAATGAGCAATGTAATGTTATTTACAGAATATATCAAATACTAATTCAAAATTCATTTTATTGCCTAGTGTTTCAAATACTTTATGTTTTATGTATTTGAGTGAAATTTCTAAAGACTTTTCTACAGTTATTAAACACTTGAACAGAATTTCTTAGTTATTTTAAACTAATATGCAAACAATGGTTTCATCCATTTAATAAAACGTCATAATCACCTTGGTGAATTATTTTCTTGATAAAACATTGTTGATATATTTTTTTCTTTCAGCTGGATCCACAAGTGAGGATAACACACAGATATTTGTAATGAATAACTATTTTGGTATTGGAATTGATGCAGATCTTTGTCTAGATTTCCATAATGCTCGTGAAGAAAATCCAAACAAATTTAATAGCAGGTAACTACAGATTTCTCTCCCCTTCATTTCTGTTAATTTTTTCACTCCTATTTAATTAATTTTTTCTCCTATTCAATTTTATTTAAATATGTTGTAATTGAGGAATTATATGTAATTTAATTGTCTTTAATTAGCTGTTTTCTACTCATTCCAGCCTGACAGCACAATTACTGCTGGTAGAAATATAATTTTTAATTTGGAAAATATTAGGACTGACTACATATTATGAATATTAATTGAGTATTTGATAATCTTTAATTAAAGGTTATTAGCTTGTTCCTTATACATAATTTTAGAACAGATCCAAAAGTCCACATGAACTACTGAGCTGTTTTAATACTACCTATTACTTTTTTATTATTGTTAAAAGTTATTCCCAATATTATTAGTTCATACGACTAGTTTAAGATCAATAATCTTCCAAATATTTACAACATAAAGTTTTTAAGTTACAAAGTGTATCTGCCTGACGTAATTCTTAACCTATACAGTTGGTTGTAAACATGTCAAAAACAGTTAAGAGAATTATATGATTTAGACAATAAATTACCTATGTCATGCTTAGGTAAAGTGATTTCTATGTCTAAATAATTATTATTATTTGTTTCCTTAAATAGACTTCTATATTAATCTATTATGTAGTATTTTCAGTAGTTAACGTCATATACAATACACAAAAAATTGTTCCTCTCCCTATCTGTCACTAATTCACATATGTTCAGGTATATGAAAAGTTTTGTCTATCTATAACATGTCAAGACATCAACTTTGAGTAAAACATAAAAAAGCCTATAAAGGTAAAAAATTCATAGGTTTGTATGAATTATCAAAGAATTCAGAAAGTGAGGTACCATTTAGTCAGGTTGATTATTAATGTTTAGATTTTACATAAATAATTATGGTATTCAATTTTATCTTAATTGTTTCTATCTCAGTGGCAACATCAATAATATTTACTGTAAATTAGTGCTTAAACAATATATTCATTGAATAAACTCTTCTTGGGCTTCTAGCCACATCACTTCATTGTTAAACCAAAATGGTTCCATTTCTGTACCAGACATCATCTTCAGGTGAAGTGCTGATTTGTGGATAGGGGACCCTTTTAATAAGCCCCGCTGTCTAGATCCACTTGGATCTGGTTGGCGGATGCTGTGGCAGAGGTGCACCTCCCATTCCTCCCTCCACTCAATATCTCTGGGATGCTGTGAGTGTCAGGCCAGTGTCAGCCCTGGAGTTCAAGTAGGCTCCCATTCTGCTCTCTGCCACTGTCCAGTAGCTGGTCAGTGGAGTGCGATAGGACTTGTTGATGTAAACCTGCTATAAGAGGGTTCTACACTTGCCTCTGGTGGAACCCAGAGTCCCTATTTAGGAAGTTATGTCCACATTAATACATCAATAAATAACAGGTAACAGATAATTATTTTAATAAAAAAAACTTTATTATCTTGTTCTCAGGTTCATAAGAATACTTGTTTGGCAAAATTAAAAAAAAACAAGGAAATTTCATCCCTTCCTGGACATAATCTTCTGTAAAAAGCTCACCATGGTTTATGCAGATGATTATGTCCCAGGAAGGGATGAAAGCTCCTGTGTTTTTTTTAAAAATTTGACAAATAATTATTCTTGTAAACCTGAGAACAGGTTAATAAAGGTTTTTTTATGAATAAATTATGTCCCTAATTTTAATTTCTACAGCCTTCAAAATGATTCTGTCCCATCAGTTACTGGCTAGGTTATTGTCCATATATGCACATGATAAATTTTCCACTACTTCCCCCTCTCTGGAGGAGGTAGTAGGTATGTCTTACAGTGTTTATTTTTGGGACACCAGGAATAATTTGGTGTTTATATTTGTATGCGGAGCATACACTCACCCAAAAGTTGAGCTTTTTTACATATAAACATAATCCATGTCTGGTGTTCTGCTTTTCTTTCCACTAGAGGTGGATTAGGCTAAAATCAGAGGTAGGAGTGGGCAAACAGAACCAAGTGGACCCGGACCGTGAAGCCTATAAAAAGGGTCCACTATACACAATGTGGCACTTCACCTGAAGATAACAGCTAGGGCAGCCATGGAAATTTTGTGTTTTGGCAACCTGGCTGGAAGTGTTAGAAAATTTTTATCGCACTCTTCACTAGGAAAGTGTACGTTCTATAAAATATTTGTTGTCATGTGATATGGTTGGGTGAGGAAATATAGGGAGACATTACGTTTGATGATTATATTTCAAATACAACCTAGATTTCATTTCTAGGTACTTTTTATCTATTTGACTGACAATGTTTCATAAATATTAGAGCCAAACATGTACACAAATAATGTTACCAATATTTGGAATTATACTGGCCCAAGTAATTTATGTCATATAAGAATTATGTTTATCCAGACACGGAATTAAAATGATTAGTATTAATATTTAGTAAAATTAGTATTAAATAATATGTGTGTGTGTATTAATTAAAACTGTTGCTCTACCTTAGAAGTATCATTAAACAATAGTTATCTCTCAAATACAATTCTCAGGTCAAATTTTGACAGTAAGCTTTGCCATTGTCTACCTGACGTTGTGTTAGCAAACCCAAGAATTGTATTTGAAACAAATTCACCGGGAAAGCCTTCACTCTTTAAATGGTTAGCTCTGTCTGTATCTTAAGGAGTCCATCTTCAGATAGCAGTAATAACTGTCAAAATGTATTTCATCTTTAATTACATTACCAGGGTAGGAAACAATAGGTTTTATAAATAAGTAAAGCCTTAAATCAGATTTTCTATCAAATTATCTCATCTCTAGCAAGTACTACCGTTGAATATTAGTATGAATCATTAAAGATAGTCACCTCATATTTGAAGTTTTAAAAAATTGATTCTTTGAATTTTATTTCCTTATTTATAAAATCTCTAAATTTTTTTAACTATATTAATTAAATGTGTCTGAATATACATTTTAGATTACACAACAAAGGTGTTTACGTGAAAATGGGCTTACGTAAAATGGTAGGAAGAAAGCTCTGCAAAGATCTGCATAAAGAAGTGCGCCTTGAAGTAGATGGTAAACATGTGGAACTTCCTCAAGTCGAAGGGATAATAATTCTTAATATCCTAAGGTTAGTGCCATGTAATTAAAATAATGAAATTTGTGCTTATAAATGAAATATAATACATGTTGCATGTACATGCATTTAAATTGTTTCTAACAACTACAACTTTATTTCCTTACAAATGGATATGTTTCTCTTACTATACTTACTATACTGATATTAAAATACTACCTTTTCATAAGATCCAGGAATTGGTTATACTATCAAACCTTTTACACAATTTTCATTTAAAGACTTATCTTCTACATTTCAAAATATTCTCAATTGTTTCTCTTCCATTTTACAGACTTCAATAAGTCATTTCAATTAGTCACTTTGATTATGTTCTATGTTGCCCTTATATCTCTTGAGTTATTTAAATTAAATTTTATCAATAATTTTGTCATTTATGTAAGAAATTACAGGTGTTTTTACTCCATTTTTTCTAATTTTGTATTACTAAAAGTAGGTTCTAGCAATCTGAAGAATTATCAAGTTATTCATCCCAATATTTTTTTCTCCTCTTTAATGAAATTAAACCAGAATGCTCCTATTGATAGTTTATAAAATGGCATCCATGAAATTCCCTGTAAACTATTTCCATTTTTTATGAATCTAATTTTGCTATTTATTTTGTTACTATTTATCCCAGCTCATTAATATGACAATACATTTATAGTCACTATATTAATAATTTCTGAATATCTTTAGCAGGAAATTGTTTTTCGTTGTAATTTGTCATGCTGAAAATGTTTCAGCCATAGCGATTAGAGTGGTATGTCTAGATGCTTAAATGTTTTTGACAATTGCATTTATATAATATTTTTAGTATTAAATTTTCTAAATTAGTAACACCAATTTTCTGAATCAAATAGCGTGTACACCTGTAGCCTACTCATGCTTATTCCAATAATATTATTTGTTAAAGTTTATTATAGAACGAGCTGATATACTTTATCAAACTGTGTTGCTAAATTGTGTATTTTTTAAAACAAGAAATAGTAATTTTGCTTAAAATTTTCTGTTTGGCTATTGTTACTTGTTTAATAGCTTCCTTTTGAAATGTTCAAAATAATACAGGAGGAAAATGAAAAGAAGGAAAGAATGAATCAGTTCTAGGACTCATAGTTATATATTATACACATTTAGTATATGTTAACAAATTGTATTGTAAGCAGCACTGTTCTTAATTCTACATAAGAACCAAAACTGAATTCTAACATCTTATAATACATAAAAATTCATCTATATTAATAATTTTACTTTAATAAGTATTGCAACTTCTCAATGACTGTGGTGAGTGGGTGCATAATTACTGAAGATAAAATTATCAATGTTATAAAGAGAAAGAAACAATTTTATTTAATTAAATTTGGACAGTATTGAAACATTTAAAAAAAGCATTAATTTATAAACATCATTTAAAATTTTGGGCCGGCTGCTTACTAAACTCACCGGAGAGCAAGAGTACCTATAATGGGCATAGGTGGTTATAAAGAAAGCTTGGCATCAAAAATTTACTATTACTCAAACAAGCCAGGGGCGAGAAACATAAATCATGTACATTACCGCTTGTAGACCAGGTACTGGTGATGATACGGCATCTCTTCCTCAGGTTTGGTCTCATTAACTTCTCAGCGTCGGAACTGGGACAGTTAGCTATTGAAGCTGCATTTTCTCCACTAATAATAATATTGCAATGCCCTGAAATTACATTACTGATGTAATTGAATTTTATACTGTTGCGTCCACTCCACAAAATAATAATCTAATATCCCAAAATCTGCTTTCCATCTTCTTATATTAATTTATGCCCTGCCCTTTTCTGCTTGGCTGGGTTTGTGAAATTTTCTCCAAGGCTTGACCTGGTCCATCCCTTATTCTTCTGGGGATAGCCTGGTCTTTATTGTTGCAACAGGATGTTTGCTAGTCCTAAACTCAGGCCTTTGTCCCAAGAACTGACCTGCCACTCCTCAAGTGGTACTGATCTGTGTTTCTCTTTCTTGGCTATCAATATCAATTGGATATAAATTTAATGTTAAGCAAACTTGATCGTTTACTTGCTTGCCATTAGTCTGGCAAGCAGATTAGCCCGCTTCCTAATAACTATCATCTACATACAAAATTAATAAAAATTTTATGGGGACATTATTTCTCACATGAGTGTGTGTGCAAACGCACACCACAACTGAAAACTTTATTATTTAACAGGTAGGTAGAGTGAATTTAATTAAAGTAGAGTTTAGGTGCTACTTACAATAACTAATATTTCATTAGCTATGATTTATACATTTTCAAAATAGAATAAGTGTACTAATTTATAAGAAGCATTTAACTTTATTAATGTTTTCTCCTAATAATGTAGTAATATCATGTGATTTATTTGTTTTAACCCAAAACTTTTGAATATATTTTTAAATAGAATAACACCACTTAAACATAAGGAAAGAATATTTCTTTTTTCGCCTTTAATGCTTATTCAAATACCATAGGTCCATATTAAAAGTAAATATTCTGTTATTCTTATTCAGTTGGGGGTCAGGAGCAAATCCTTGGGGTCCAGAAAAGGAAGATCACTTTTCAAAGCCCAATCATTGGGATGGAATGTTGGAAGTTGTTGGTGTAACAGGAGTAGTCCATCTAGGTCAGATACAATCTGGACTTCGTTCAGCAATGAGAATAGCTCAGGTATTATAGTAAAATAAAATTTTATATATATAAATATGCATCAGGAAATGGCATTGTTATGTTAATTAAAACAATTAATAAGGAAAGGAATGAGAGATAGAAATTTGGTGGCTTACCTTCAGTGCAAAGTTGGCAGATACCATGCTGAGTACAGAGTCTGAATTTTCAGAGGCAGCTGTCCCCTTCAGAATATTAGGAAAAGTATTCTGAGTTGCAATGTCATTTTCTGACTAATATATATATATATATATATATATATATATATATATATATATATATATATATAATAATAATGCTAACTTTTATCTATACATGTATTAGTATGCAATCCTAATTGCAGGGAGGTCATATAAAAATACACCTCAATTCTGATATACCTGTTCAAGTAGATGGTGAACCATGGGTACAGAGCCCTGGGGATGTGGTTGTACTTAAGTCTGCTCTAAAGGTAATGTCTTAAATATGTTTCATTAAACAGTATTTATTATACTGTGAATTGCATGTTTTTTAGTATAAATTATTTAAACTCTCTCAATGAATTTAGGCATTCTTCCATACCACATTTATTCTACTTTTTCATTAGTGCCATTGTTATTTGTCTTTAAAACTATAAGTTTAAAGCTTTAACAGTTTCTGACAACTTGTAGCTGCTATTCTTTTTTTTTGTAAATTTACTAGTTAACAATTTATAGGCAGTACTATTCTTTTTTAGTTTCCAGTATCAATAAATAATACTGGTGCATGGTTTTTGTTGTTATGCATTCCTTCCTTTCCTTGACTAATTTACCCCCCATTCCTCTTGACTACAGGCAACAATGCTGAAGAAAAATAAGATCAAGCGTCGAAACACTGAACCCTCAATCCTGCCAGCAAATGGGGAGGGGGGCAAGAGCAGTGATGAATAAATCCTTACCCAATCCCCATAAAAAATGACTTGGTGCTTCCTGAGAAATGATTACCTTCTAGAATGTAAACAGTGTTGAAAAATAATTTGTTACATGTGGAAAAATATTTTTGCATTAATTATTTACATTTGTAATAAATATTACATTAATAATATGGCATATATAATGTATTTCTGAAACAACTTATATGTTATCATTTTTATAAACAAATAAAGAAGCTGGAATGTTCACAGGAAGCACCAATTATTACAATTTGATTTACTTTTTTTTCATTGCTTAAATATATATATATATATATATATATATATTCCTAATTCAGAGTGGGAAAATTTGAATTATTTTATCCTTTTAATGCAACTGTATCCCTAAAGTGAATGCTTTTAATGCATTTATATTATTGTTCTACTTCTTTTGTAATAATTCAATCAGTAGTTTCCTTTTCAAAAGTATGTATTTGAGTGTGTCATCCAATTCTCAATTATTGACATTAGTTTCTTCTCTTTCCTTTGCACTGCTTTTTTTCGCTCCCCTCCTTTCCTCCCCTATTTATTATCCTTGATAGGCCACAATGTTGAAGAAGATGAAGGGCAAGATGAAGCGGCGAAATACAGAGCCACTAATGCTGGTGTCTCCCGGATCTCAGTTCATGCTGCTTCCTGAATCATCAGCCAACCACAACAACACAGCTGTCTGAAGTTTGCTACTGACAACATTCTTCATTTTCATGTAGAATTCATCAAATTGACCATTAGACTTCACTTAGCAAGAATCATCCAATACCCTTAATGGAACATGAAGGAAAGCCTATAAAATGAGTGTTTTGTGGTCTTTAAGTGCATCAATTTTTAAATATTATACAGTGAGGCGTGAAGAAATTTATTTTTATTTGATGTGTAAGATGATACATAGTCTATATGTGAAACTGAAAGCCAGCAAAATTGTTGGATCACACTACGTCAGTAATTTTTGTTGTAATTTATTTTTTCCATGTGGTTGTTGTTAAATAGATTATTGTAGATCTCATTTCCATTTCACCTTGTTCAAAGCCCTGTGCTTAAAGTTAAAGGCCCAATCTCGTGTATGACAGCAAAGAAACTAACAAATGTTCCTTGTCTCAGTATTAATTTATTTGTGGGCCACAAAGTGCACAGGGCCTTCCACCACTAGTCAATCAAGAAAGAATGTGTGTTCTTTATTTTTAAAACTGCAGAGAAAACTGGGCATGGGTTTACACAAGATTCTTGTGTGCAGCTGCATGTACGCTTAACTTTTGCATTTATGTTTATTAGTAAAGTATACTGTAATGATAACTATTACGTTGAAGTATGGTATTTTACCAGTGGACATGATAATGCAGAGTCATAGAACTGCTGTCATTTTATATGTGAATGGTGTTCAGGGACATGCGTGTTGGGATCACTTGTTAAAATGTATTACTGTAATGTATAAATCTATTTTGTTGTTGGTAATAGCATTATTTTGAATCTGGAAGTCAGATCTATGATGCAACAGAAAAATATAATGTTAATATCGTTTCAAGTTATGCTTAGCCACATGCGCAATGCAAGACAAAGGAAGAAATTTCCCCAGTCCTGCATTGATTGGCAAAGCAAATTGAGACATGAGCAAGCAATTTCTAGTCATAAAAGCCAATTTCTGGCTTTCACCCAGTTTTTACTGGAATTAAAAATTTAAAAGGCAAATTCTACAGAATGACGTGGAATCATAATTATGTTATAAAAACTCATATTCCCAGTGAGTTATACATGAAAGTTAAATTGCATTTCATGCATAATTTAATATTATCCAGAATTCTAGACATATATTTCATATTCATAATACAGGAGGGAAGTGTATGTTGTTCCTCTGAAGTTTTACAATTCCAATTAATGGAGCACTGTAATTCTTTGTGAAAACATTCCATTTATGATAAGATTTTTAAACAATGTACACAACAGCCAAGTATTCACTCCTGTTCACTGACATAGTAAAACTGTAAAGAGAAGATGTTACAAGGTCTATTTCAAATAGGATTCAAATGTTCCATTAGTGTGGAAATTCATTTGACAGCTGATTGTTTCTAGTATTCCACCCAGAATCTCTGAGCATGTGCTGTTAAAGGACATCAAATAAGTGGAAATCTCAATTATGTCGATAAGGTTTGTTTTTCTCCAGTGTGATCTATCAAGGGTTTGAAGAGTTGTTTACTAAAAGTACGCAGAAAAGGATTATACATGGTGAACTTGAAACTGTATTTCTTGATTCTGTATAGAGTAAATAAATGAACACTCACTATAAGTGACATTTTTAACAGAATTAACCTAATTAAGTGAGATATATAGATTGGTGCCGTCCCTCGTCATGGGAAAGACATTTTGACACCAAGAATGTATATTCGTTGTTATAGGTATTGAAAAGAAAGTGATGGATTTGGAAAGTGATTACACTGGATGATAAGATTCTAGAAATGTTTTTGTGATGCTGGAAGTTATAAAGTGAATTGGAAAGTCCCTTTTGAGCGATGTGCCAGGATCTGGTTGGACAGAGCACAAGTTGTTTTTTCAACTTGTAGCCCTCTTGACTCTCAGTAGTTTGCGCTAGCATCTAGTCGGTTTCCCTAGCCCTGTAGACTCCCTCATGCTGGATGTCACACCATGCGTGTCTGTTCTCTTTATTCATTTTGGAATTTTTGGTGCTAAAATGAAAGGCTGCAAAATTTTACGGGAGGCTTGATCCTTACCGGAAATGGATACGAGCCTCCTCATTCCTAATCTGCCAGAAGTGTATGGGGCTCAGTTGTTGATGAGTTGCCTTTCCGGAGCTTAACTCATGAACAATACGCACATCTGGCAGGTTTGAGAAGTTGAGTGTTTAAAATTTGACCAAAGCATCATGTTGCTGTTGCATTGCATATTAGCTAACATTATATTATGCTCCGTACAATCTTATACTAAAAACTCAATGTGCTTTGTTTTTCTGTCGTTATACCCGAAGCCCGAAATTTTAAGGAGCTTTCTGAAATCGGGCACCGGATTGCACGGACTCGATACAAAGAGGCTCTCTGACTTCCCGGCACGTTCGAGAATCTTTCCTGTTCGACCAAGTATCGGTTGTGTTTTGGACCATTCCTGGAACACTTGTATAAAAAATTGTGCACTGTAAGTGTTCATTCACATACTTATTCCTGGAACGGTTCAATTCTATATAGGTCGAAGGTATTTTATTGAGTCTTGCAATAAGGTATCTCTATATAATAAGATATATAAATATATATGTATATATGTATATGCATACATATATGTATATATACGTATATATATATATGATGTGATGATGGTAATATAGATTATATTATAACTTGTGGATATAGAAGGTATTAAATGTAACTTCCGAAAGATGACTTGTGTTTTATTTCTTCCATCTTATTCCTGATGGTAAGGATGATTATTGTAGAGAAAAAAATTCCCTGAAATGAAATGAATTCATGTCCTTGGTGGTTTTGCAATGTCTGAAGAATAATTGTGACTGCCCAAGTTTTTATAGAATTGTAAAGGAACCATTTATTTATTGTGTTATTTAATGCTAGATCTCCATTACATGAAGCATATTTACAATCTGAAGAATATTTAAAATAAAACATTTTTAGAAATTTATATTTCATTGGTACTAACAAAACTGTGACCACCCTTATCAAATACAAGGTTGACAAATTTTCTTCCCACGAATACTCCAAGCTGACAAAAAAATAAGAATATTATTATTGAATTTAACAAAATTAGCTTTCAACTGTTTCACTGTAATACTTATAAGTAAACTCTCAAAATTGTATGATCTTATGGTTCAATTGATTTAAGTTACTTCACATAAATCCACATATTTATTGTCACTAAGGTAATAAAGAGTTAAGGTCCTAACCCTCATCATAGTGGTATGTGATTTTATATTTTGTTTAATGTGTCATTCAGAAAAATAATGAAAATATATATAAATATATAGAAAGTCTTATATTGTCTGACATAGATAGCCATGTTTATAAAAAATAATTAATTGTAACTCATCTCTTCATGCCTTTCAGGCACTGTTCTAAAGCAACTTGAACTAAATATCGCTTCAATTAAGAGAGAATTTTTAGAAACTATCTTACATTACTTTTAGGTTTGATTTCTTTTATATTTTAAATGAATAATATATATTAGAGATGGTAGAAATATTGGAACAATATTTACAGAAGCTTCCGAATAACAGTGGTAATGTTGAAGTAGAAAAAGGAGAGAATACTACATATCAGAGACCAGAAAAAAATGTGCAACCATCCAAAAGAGGGAGGTTTTTAATACAGAAGCAGGCTGAAAAATAATAAAGTGTCTGGTGAGGATGGAATAAATGCTGAATTAATTAAAACCGGTGAAATAAAACTATGGGGGGAAAAGGGTAGTTTGATATATTTAAGAGGAAACCAGATTGTTTCAATTATCGGCCCCATACACAATAAAGGAGTGCAACTCTCAAATTACAGCGGAATTTCCTATTTAAGCAAATGATACAATGAATTATCATGTTAAATGATTGATTGGTTCCTTATGTGGAAGAAGCATTATCAATTTCCAGTGTGGTTTTAGGAGAGGAAAATTAACAACAGATACCATCCTTTGCTGATAATAATTTATGAGAAATTTTAGGAACTTAACACTATTTATTAATTTCAAACAATCATATTCTTCAGTGGACCAAATGTTTTTGTATATAAAACTGCTGATGTAATTTCTTTTCATGTACAAAGTCTATGCTAGCAACATAGGATTTTTACTAAGGTTCAATTAAATGAAACTAAAAATTAAATCAATTATTTGCTAGAGAATTGTGTGGAAATATCATTAAAGTGACAATTGTCACTTATTAAAGTTGTGAAAAGTGTTGAATAGCTGTCTCTCTACGATTAGACCTAATTTATTAAGTCTGTACCTACATAGAGTAAGACTCTTCTACACTTGTTTTGTATGTACATTTTCCCCTGTTGGAGAAATTATAAGATTTGCTACATTTATTTTGAAATAGGTAAGTTGGCTTGAACTTGATCATGGAGAAAAATAGCAAAAAACATGTTAACAGTATGGAGATGAATTGATATATTGTTTACTGTCAGTTAAAGTTAATAGTGTATCAGTCTACATGCAGAATGTATTGTTACTAATAACACTCCCCAGTAATAAATTATACCATCCCCATACTTGGTGAGGATGTCAACCCTATTTTTCCCCAGCAGACACACTCAAATTTAATATATTTTCTTCTGAATTCTTTTATATGAAGATCTATTTTTACATTAATATGCTTTTTGTGATCATATATAACTTTTCACTTAGGCTGTGCATTAGTTCCCCTTTTTTCCCCACAAGAATTCTTTTTCAATCTCATTGAGGACATTTCATAGGCTCAGATCTTCTTTGGCAGATTGATGGGATCATTGTCTTTTACTTTCTGCTGCACCATTCAAAAGCTTACTCTTCTAGGGCAACCACAAATCCAATGCATGATTGTCAGTTTGTGAAGTTCCCAGCATAGTTAGTATCAAAACAGAATTTCAGATACTCTTCTGTTGGTCTATACAAATGGACACAGTCTTGAGTCTCCTTGAAGTACCACACAACATGTCGAGTCCCGTCCAATGCTTCTCTTTTGGAAATTCATTGAACTAGCTCAGGTAAACTTGTGTTATTGTTCAATGTAGTCTACACCATCTTTGACTTGGCTAAAATCCCGATGCTACTAATCTTACTTGCTGATAACCTGGTTGTCAGTCATTGACTGTTTTTCTCTTGAAGATCTCGACTGGAAATGGTACCAAGACCAAAAGGAAGAAATATAATCATCGGCTTCCAATTTTGAGACTGGCACAAACTTTGAGCCGATATCTTAAATAAATGTAATAATTAGTTTTATTTTCACAGTTTTTTAATAACTTATTAAAAAATTATTATGTATTGAAAATGTTGATATTTAAATTATGTTGTTTTTTACCCCAATCAATATGAAAGATGTGGAAAATATTATTTTCAGAAATTAGATCCAAGGAAGAACAGCGTATATTTTCCTACAGCATTTACAAAGAAAATAATTATTTACTTTTAATTCTCTTTCAGAAATATGTTGATATAACTTGGTATCCAATTGACAATATTTATTTTGAAACATAGCCACTTTTGTTAATCTTCTGTACAAACTTATATTTTTACATAAAGTACTTAGTTATTGTGAAAAATAAACAATCCACATTAATCTCTCTTTTGTTGCTATGAAATACATTTTACAAGATTCAAATTTTGCATATCCACTTCTGGAGCGCCCAGAGAGTTGGACCTCAAGGAATAGAGGAAACCAGTCACGCTCCAAGCCTTGCTATTGTAATTCTATATATCTATTATAATTATATTTGATAAATTGGAGAATATCTTTGTAAAAATTGGTTTGTCGTCTAAAACAATTTTCAATAGGTACATTTTTACGGGAAAGGGACAAAAATTTCGAGCCGTCATCGGCACATACGGCGAGCGGGTGCAGACGACTTTGAACACAGTTTGGAAAAAACAATGCTGCATACAAGAGGGAACATTTTTGTTTAATGTCTGATTATATTACAGTGTCATTCATTTGATAACACCATATAACTAACCGTAAATTCAAAAATAAAGACATTGAAGTATTTCTATTGCTTCCACATGCATCTAGTCATGGTGGTCTTCCACCATGCATCTAGTAAAATGGCTCGCTTTTTGTAACAAAGTTGCATTGCAGCGCGTGCTCCTGTTACAAGTTATATATATTATACTCGTTTCTGTGGACATTGCGACTCTATCTACTGAAGCATTTAAGATACTCTTTGCAAGACACGACCATTGTCGTCTGGTCTAGTTCATATGCATGTGACTCAATGTAGTAAATATTATTTTGCAACCTCATCACTAACTTCCCAGTAGACGGCTTGATATTTTAACACAATATAAGCTATTCATATATATATATATATATATCAAAAATCTATGCCCATAAGAATTCAAACCTCCATTCTAGAAGCTACTAAACTGTCTAAAATTCTCGAGGACGAAGCTACTAAGCTACTATAATATTCTCCGATGACTAGGAGGCTATATTGCAGATAGATAACCCGTACAAATGTAATGAGATCCCCAACCGCATCCGTAGTAACCTACTTCAAGTAAAAGAAATGTCCTAGGTAATTTGCCTGTGTTGGATCCCGTCCCACGTAGGAATTGTTGGAAATGAGATGACTGACCTTGCGACGAAGCGAGCGAGTTCAGCAAATAACAGTCAACTTATATATAGCTGTGTGGAAAACAAACCGATTACCAATTCATTGAGCGGGGCTATTGTTTCAGAGACAGGAAAAACTCCCTGGTTCCGGAATATCTATGTAATGGCTGCGAACTACAGATTATTTTCCCTGCAGGCCTAACTAGAAGGGAGCAGTTCATCTTTTCCAGAATCCGTTCGGGTAACACCATACTTAATCATGCCTACTTATTTAAGAGGGAAGCTCGACCTATTTGTAGTGGATATGGGGAGTTACTAACGATAAAGCACTGTATACCTGTCACCCTGAATCAGATAATACACCCCCAGATGCTCACCATATCAGAGAAGAGGAACTCGCTCACTCGGAAAGTGTCATTAAATTTTTGTTCATTACAAACTATTAGAAAAGATATAAACGGTTCATATTCTCTTGGAGCTACAACTATAGGTACTCTCCTTAAATGTCTCTGAGTGCAAGGTAATTGTATGGAAGTTCCTAATGACTTTAATTGTTAATATGAAATTAAAACAAACTAAAAAACAATAATATGCATCATATTAAAAATAATTAAGAAGGAATAATAACCAGCAGTCAAGAAATTAGCGCTTTCTTGGCAAACACATTCGCCGCAAGTTCCATTTCGGCTAATTATACTGAAATCTTCAGACAACATGAAACAAAAAGCGAAGATCACTTAAACGACTGACAGAAAAAATGATCACCCAAAGGAATAGAAACTTTATTAGAATATACAATATTGTTTGGACAACAAACACAATTCCAAGCATATAGAGAATAGCAAATGTAATGCCAATACCGAAACCTGGGAAACACAAAATAAAACCGGCCAACTACAGACCCATTTCATTAACTTGTAACATGGGACAAATTCTGGAAAATATAATTAACGCCAGACAATGATGATTTCTGGGGAAAAGGAAATATTTAAAGGCAACAAATTTGTATTCTCAGTTGGTTAATATTGAAAACTGCATTCGCGTAGCACTCGTCAACAAATAACATGTTGTAGCAGTTAGCATGGATACGGAAAAAAGTATATGTTGACTAAAACATATTGTCTAATCTACTGCAATTAGGAATACATATGAATATGAAGGATCTTCACTCAATGCAAAAACAGCAGAACCAAGGTAAAAGGCCATTTTCTCTAGATATTGAATTAGGAAACGGATACCACAAAGATCCGTACTAAGTCCCACGCTCTTCTTATTAGCAATTAATGAGGCTGACGAAAAAAAATCCTACCCCCAGTGTTAGTAAGAAAATTTGCTGACAACGTAACAATACTTTTCAAATGAAGAAATATAGTCGCCCTTCATAGCAACATCCAATATGCACGTTGTCCCAAGAAACTAGTTTCAACGTTTCTACCACTAAAACTAAATGTATATTATTACCATTCGTCAAATGCATAAAAATACTGGGAACGCACCTAAATCACAAACATATGTATGGAAAACATACTGTTTATGAAAACAAAACTCGATTAAACATTCTATGTAAACTGTGGAGCAGACAGAGACACTATATCTTCATTATATCAAAAACTGACTACGGATGTCTCAAGAAGCTCGATACAATCCACAATTCGGTTGTGAGGATAGCCACAGGATTTCTCCACATAGGCAGTCTCTACATTGAATCATTAGAAACGTCTCTGGAAGACCGAAGAAAAGCCTTATCCCTCAAATATGCTGTCAAAGCTTTAACGTCCAGTAATAAAATTATTAAAAATGACACTACTCAACTAAACACCACCGCAAAACAAGAAGCACACCAAGGAAATCCTATATATACAAAAATTAACAAAAGCATTGAAGCTAGTATTACATGACATTGAAATGCATCGTGCCTTCCAATTTTCCACCATGGAAACTAACTACTATAGAAACAGACATCTAGAAAAATGGAGAAATGAATTCCACATAATGAGACAGAAATAGAGATACCACAATTTTATATATTGTAACATGAAAAGTTACGATGAACAATGCAGGCCAGCTTGCGAATTGCAATTGTTGAGGAACTGACGCAACCCGGGCTAGCAATGTGGTCTGGCGAGACTTTGGGAGTCGTCATGGGGTGATTGGAGAAGCAGGTTGTGTCGGCGGGACGACAGATCCGCCACATTTGACGCCGCAACGTTGGGGCATCGAACAACGAACATAGGGTCAAGTGTTCCAGTAACCGGTGCGTGGATATCTTCGAGAGGCGTGTGTGTGTAAAAAAGCAGAGTACGGTGTCTGTGGAGAAGTGAAGTACGAGTAAGAATACAGGCTCCACAAGTTGGTGGCAAATAAATGTATTTTGCGTGATATTTTGGTTGCGGTTTGTGTGTTCTGTAGCGTTTTAAAAATGGAAGAAGTGCAGGAGGGTATTACGTGGGAAAGGGTAGCTGAGAAGTCAGAGGACTATATGTTCAAGTTATTGTCCCTGTTAATTAATAATAAATTTGATGAAAAAAAGGAATTTCTTGATGACATAGTTAATAGTATTAATGAAATGCAGATAGATTTGAAGTCTAGTTTAGAAAGCGTAAATGAAACATTAGAAAATACAGGGGAAAGAATTAATGCACGGTGTAAAAAAAGGGGGTGAATCACGCGATAACTGCCACGACTCCGATCAGCTGATCATGCATGAAGGTGTATATAAGGAAGAATGTGTAAATAGTAGTGTTAAGCAGATAGAAAATATGGTAGAATCAAATAGTGTGGTAGATTTTAAGGTTAATAGTATACGCAGTGATTTTACGCTGGCTAAGCATTCATGTGCTAAGAGTTCCAAAGAGAATATAAAGGTAAACGATACAGATTTGGTAATGAAACCTTTCTGTATGCAAAATTATGCTTCCAATTATAGAAAGAAAATCCCCCCAACAACACAGAGGAAACAATGTGTGGGAGGAAATGTTAAGAGAAAGAAAGTGCGAATTGTCAAACGTGGGTGTAAAGTTAAGGAAGTTGAAACGGATGTTAAAAATAATGTTGAGAGTGGTGGAAGGTTGTTAAAATTAATTGGTGTATCTGCGGATAAGTTTAAGAAAAATTGTAAACATTTAATGCGTCAGATGAAAGTTGGTAGATATGAATGTAATGTGAACGCAGTGAATAAGCAGGTTAAGTGGCAGCGAGAAGAGCTGATCGTGGTTCTCAACAAAGATAATGTAATTAAATGTTTTGCAAATAGATTTAAGAAAAGCTCCCGAAAAATGTACAAGAAAAAATTACTTGGGATAAAAAATTGTCGTAAAATTAAGCGAAACTTAATGTATAGCAGTAAATTTGTTTCCATCTCTCAAAAGTATTCATCCTGTGGTAACAACAGAGTAGAAGAAAATTTGTATGTGTTAAATAGTTGTGATGATTGTGGATTTCCTTGGAATCCAGGGGGATAACCGGATGCTGTATTTTTGCTAATGTCAAAGAAGTGTTGTGTTGAAGTTATATTTTTGTAATTTTGATTAAGGGCGTTGGTCATTCATATTGTTTACGACTGTGGTTCAGTGAGTATCATATTAAAAAATTGTACAATTTTTTAAATTCATTGAGGGCGTGGAAAATGTAACATGAAAAGTTACGATGAACAATGCAGGCCAGCTTGCGAGTTGCAATTGTTGAGGAACTGACGCAACCCGGGCCAACAATGTGGTCTGGCGAGACGAGGGAGTCATCTTGGGGTGATTGGAGAAGCAGGTTGTGTCGGCGGGACGATGAGAGAATGACCACGCCCTTCAGATATATTTTTTTCGTGCTCTGATTGAAATTAAAACTATTAAAATCAATTTTTGGTGTTTTTATGAAAAATACCTGGCGCCCTAAAAGAATTGAGGAATTCTCGAATACGGAAGAACGTAGTATCGGCTACTATATATATATAGATAGATGGGGAGAAAAATCCTAATGGTACGGGCAGAGCCGTATATTTTGAAAATACCCACATTCTTCAAAACCACAGAAATGTATTTCTTACTCATGACACTGGAACATGGTCCAGATGACATCTCCACAGAAATAATTAAACTAGGTGGGGAAGCTATTATTCCGTATTTAATGAGGCTATTTAATATATCCATAAATTACTCAACTCTGCCAACAGACTGGAAAACTGGAATAATTGTACCTGTATTTAAATATGGAAATAAAACGGACATACGAAATTATAGACCTGTTAGTCTAACCTCAGTGGTATGCAAAATCATGGAGCACTTAATAACTACGTACATTCGGGATGCTCTTGAATCTAAAGGGTGGTTCTTTGAAAACCAACATGGTTTTCGATCGGGTTTTTCGTGTGAAAGTCAGATAATCAATTTGTTTCAAGATCTAGCAGACGAAGTCGATCGGGGTGGTAGAATAGACGCCATTGTTATTGATTTTGCAAAGGCTTTCGATGTAGTTCCTCACAACATCTTGATCCAGAAGTTAGATGGGACAGGTATTGACAAAAGAATAGTTCTCTGGGTGCAAGAATTCTTAAAAAATAGGCTACAAAAAGTCAAAGTTGGGAAAGAAACTTCAAAACTGGGATCTGTAACATCGGGAGTCCCCCAAGGATCAGTTATTGCCCCATTATTCTTTCTCATTTTTATTAATGATTTGCCTAATAATATAAATTCTAAGGTCCGACTTTTTGCAGATGACTGTGTAATTTACAGGGAAATAACTGGGGAACAAGACGCAGCTGCTCTCCAAACTGGCTTAGATACTCTAAGTACATGGGCTAAGCGAAATAAAATCAAAATCAACAATAGTAAAAGTAAGGCGATTAGTTTTAATAAAATGCGCGTTCAATATGCCTCGATATATAAAATAGATGGGGAAACACTGATCGAGGAAACAAACTGTAAATACCTAGGCATTTATTTTAACAGTAAGCTGGGGTGGGCGGAGTAGGTAAACTATGCTACAAGGAAAGCGTGGAACACCTTGCAATTTGTCATGAGAACACTCAAGAAGGGGAATGCCAAATATAAAGAGTTGGCATATTTGTCATTAGTACGCCCACTTATGGAATATGGTGCAGCATGCTGGGATCCGTACAGGATAGGTCAAATAGAATAGATCTTATTCATGATCCATGAAAAAAACAGCGTTAATTCTCCTGCAACATTTGGGAATAATGTAAATATATTTATTTATTAACTCCATATGTTTAGATATGTTGATATAACTTTTTATCCCAACAGCAATATTGATTTTAAATCAAGTACACTTCAGTTAATCTTCGGTATAATTTTTTAATTGTACATTACAAATTTGAACATACTTAATGTGTAAACAAATAATTCATTTTTATTTCTCTTTTGTTGCTTTAGAATACATTTTACGGGATTCAAATAGTGCTTAGTTTACAATGCCACTTATGGAGTGCTGAGCCCTACTGTTGCCCCAACTCTAATATATACGTATCTATATTATTATGATCTTTGATAAATCGTAGAATATCTTTATAAAAATTTGTTTGTCGTCTACAACAATTTGAAATGGAGTACATTTAGACGAAAAACGAAGAAAGGTTTGTCTGCTTGACGAAGGACCTTAATCGAGATGATAATTTATGAAAATAAAGCATTTGCTGTGAGTAAATTCCAGAAATACGAAATGAATAAGTATATCATTACGAGTTATATAATTTAATAATTTTTTCTTAGCATTAAGTTGATAAACATATTAATCTCTCTGTTTGTAATGTCATTAATAATCCAAATATATAATTCGTAATTTTATGGAAATTTAGTGAAAGTATCCAGAAGCGTTTACTCATTATTATACTGTCTTAAAAGTATTCATAGTAAATGTCAACTGACTGGATAAGTTAAGCATCAACTGTCACAAGTTATAAAAAAGGTGATTACCTTTCATTCTATGAATTTGTCCAGTTTATATTAATGTTACCTGATGTTAATTTCAACCGAGATAACATGGCAATAATAAATAATGGTTTGTTATTTACTTGTCATTTAATTAATAAAATATTCTTGTCCATTGATTTTCATATAGTTGTTGAAAAGTCTTGCTGTAAAATAGAGAAATTAACACTTTTTATCTATACTTTATCAAAATCCTATTTTTTTATTAGTTGCAAAGTAATCACAAAATTCTAAAATGCATACATAATCACATTAAAATGAAAGAATTGTTGGGTCATTATTTCAATGAGTATAGGTAGTGTGCAGGAAAAGAATAATTATTATTGTTCATATGGGACTATTGTGGGAGATGACAGTTAAAATAATAACTGCAAATCTTAGCATTGAATTCTTGGGCAAATGTTGACAGACCACACTACGAACAAGCCACACCCATTACTAAAGGTGACGTTACAAATATTAATAGCATCATGTGAAAAGAGTAGTTCCTAATTCATTTAAAGATTTTATCACTTCAATATTTGTAATTTAAAGATTGCCTTCAATCCTATCCAATCATGTGTGAGGGATATAAAATAGATGCAGGGCCTCCAAGTCTACCAATTCTTGTTGCAAGCGTTTCTTGTAATTTCTTCTTCAACATCAAAGCTAACTAACACCAGAGAGAAACTGCATCATTGCCTTACATTGCTTCTAAATTTGCTTCTTTCTCAGCATTTCTCCTCTTACTATTGCCAATTATTTTCATATAGATAGCATATTATTCTTCATTTGCTGTACTTTATTCCTATTTTCTTTGTAAAGCAACATACATTATTATATTTTAATTTACAAAATTGTCAAAGGTTGTCTTCCCTAGTCTGCAAATGCCATGAAAGTATTCAATATTTTAATACTTCCCATTTTTACCCCAAAATCCAAATCTATCTTTTTCCAGAACCTCATGAGCTCTTTCAACTCTTCCATATAATACTTATTGGAACAATATACTATTGTTCTGTAATTTTCACATTTCTCTGTGTTTGTTTATATTCCTTCCATCTATTTATCCTTCTCTTTTCACCTAAATGGTGGCGCCCATCTGCTTTCTATAATATTTCTTACTGTAAGTCTTTAACTTGAAATATTTTACACTAAGTCAATTTTACTCTGTACAAGCAGTGGCGGCTGGTGCATATGTGCTACAGCACATTAATTAATTTAGGAGGAATTATTTGTTTTGTAATTTTTCGGAGGCTATCTACATCCTATCCTGTTGCCTGGTACATACTCAAGCCATTGGTCATTTTTGATTAACCTGCCTTTAGGCAGTTTCTCAGCCAATAAGTGAGAGGTTGGCCATGAATCTGTCTGCTCATCTGCTTTCCAAATAGACTTGGAAATTAAATGAGTTAGACTCCATATCTTAGGAGTCACTTCTCACCAGAACATGATTAGTAGAAACAGCAGTCACCATGTGGAGGTGAAGTTGACAATTGGAGAAGAAACATACTAAAACAAAATTTCCAATTAATTAAAGATTACTGTGTACAGTTGTTCTAATGTGATCTATCACCCATGTACTGTGTTTTATCACTTATTACTTCAGCTTGTTTTTGCAAGTTCTATTTTGGATCCTGCACTTGCCTTAAATTCACACTTGTCTATGATTTCACTGTACAATATATGTCTTCAACCATGCTGCTGTGTGTGTACTCTTGTCACCAACTTACTATTTGAGAAGAAATTTTATCAACTATAATCCAGTGGTTTGATCAATACACCCATAACACAATTTCAATAACTAATTCCTTCATATCTTGTAAGATAAAAATATTGAAGATATTTTAATTTTCTGAAGTTAAATAATTGTCAGAATATTTTTTATTATATTTTATTTTCCTGGTTTATATTACAACATTCGTAAAACTCTTGTTTTTGTCACCAACTTGTCCACTGCTTTTTCAAATTTTGATTATGAGGATATAAACATATTTTTAACAATTCTATACAATTTTAATATTGTGATTAATATTTAAAATATTTTGAACAGGTAAGAAAAGTACAAATTTATCCTGAACATGGTGAAGAAGTTTCTTCCTGGAGATAAAGTATTTGCCAAGGTGCGTGGATATCCACCATGGCCTGCGCAAGTTAACAGCATCGTTGACTTAGGGCCAAATAAAATGAAGTATCATGTTACTTTTTATGGAACTTTAGAAACTGCAATTTGCAAAGTAGAAGACATATATCCATATGCTGAAAACAAAGAAAAATATGGGAAGCCACTTAAAAGAAAAGGTTTTAATGAAGCATTGGCTGAAATTGAAGGTGCACCATCAATTCCATATGCAAACATACCTCTGAATTCATCGGATGATGAAATTAGTTCAGAAATTGATTCAGAATTTGGAACTCCTCATAAAAATAAAATAAAATGTGAAAGAAAAAATTTTAAACATAGTGTTAAAGTATCCAAAATAAAAGATAGTCTAACGTGTGATGTTAATCCAGATGACTCTACCTCTGTAAAATTTACAGAAGATTTGTCATCACTTCCATTCAGTTCAGTTTCTTCTGCTAAGCCCCTTATTGTTAGTCGATCAGGACGCAAAATCAAACCAAAGAAATTTGCTGATGAAGACACTTCCTGTACTTCTCCAGAAAGTGCTAAACTTTTGAATGACTCTTCAAAAATTACTCCTAGCAGCGATAAAGCTAGTTGGAAAAGTGAAGTGCATGGTGATTTCTTTGAGCACAAAAGTGAAGAAGAGGATGAAAGCAACGAAATGCTGAAAGAAAAAGATGAAAGTTTGGAATGTTCCTCAGCAATCAAAACATCACTTAACAAAAGAATTAGGTTGAAATTAAATGGGAGGAAAGGTGATATGTCAGTAAATCGACAACAACATTATGTTGCTGTATTTCCACTTGTTAAAAAAGTTGGTAAGCTGAAACATTTTCAGACTGAATGTCGTATGTTAGAGCTTGATGCTCTAATAAAATCATGTTTTTTCAAAGATAATATAAATTTGGAAAAGTGTATTCATTATTTGACAGATCTATCAAATCTTTCATTAAACTGTCGTATGTTAAGGCGATACCCTCAGGTAGTTAGTACAATAAGGAAATTGTCCTTGTGTGTAGATCGCTGTGAATCTTGGAATATTGTGGAAAGTGAAAAATTCAAGTTGAAGAAGAAAGTTGGAATAATTCGAACTAAATCAATTCAATTGTATAATAGATTTAAAACCATGTTTATACTACAAGAAAAGGATTTAGCTTTCTCAGCAAGTTCTGGTTATAAAATCCTTTCAAATAAACCAAAATCATCTGTTTCATCTGAAATAATTACTCAAAGTAATTTAAATACAAATGAAAATACACCAATCATGTCATAAACTAAACTTTAGGGAACATTTTTATTTGAACATTGAACACTATTGAAAAACATTGTAAATAACCCTAAGTTGAGTAATATATTTAATGTTTTATAAGAATTCAACTTTTAATATTTATCTGGTTTGCACATTTATATAATGGAATCACCAACCCTTTGAATGTTGCTGAATATTTTCAATACAGAAGAAAGTACATATACTTTTATATTGAACGTTTTAATAAAGTGATTTACAAACAATGTGATCTTGATTTTATGGTGTGATTTTAGAGTTATAGAAATAATTTCAATTATTTTATTGCAACATTTGTTTTTAATATTTGTTAAAACTCAGTTATGTACACATATTTTAACTTATTTCAGAATGCATTCATTTACTTATAAAGTTTGCTCTATAATTCTTTATGCTTGTACACTTTTGAAATGTTGCCTGAAATAAATTTTTAATGCAAGAGAGAATTAAAGATAACATAATTTGTTTTAACATTTATTAATTTATTACTACTGAATACTCATAACACGCTACGAGGTTTATAATTTATGAGAATCTTATTCTGTTATGTCCCAGGTTATTATTTGAAAGGCCTGTGCATGTTCTTTCATTAAAAAAAGAATTTCGTTAATACTCCAAACACAGCTTTTTTTCATTCCATTTTAACTTTGGCCCACGCTCATATAATTATTTGCTACAGATTTTAATTTCTTCCAGTTGAATGTGTTTTTTCTGTCCTATGTTTAACTTGATCTGTTGTTTTAAATAGAGTTGGAAGTTGATTCAGTTCCGTGAGAAAATAATTTTTAGAGTAAACCTATTGATGATTTCATTTCCTAAATTATGAGAGGGGAATAAAATACCTCAGATTTATGTAAAACAAAAGAATTATTAGTTCTTACTCAGATCTCAGAATAGATGATGTTGAAGGTGGTTTTGGATCAAGTGTTACATTACAAAACTGTAATAAATGGGGTCAAGTAACTTAAGGTATAGAAGTGTGACTGCCTTTTATTTCTGTTAAAGGTAGATATATTAGTATGAGTAGGAAAATGTGGGTTACTTCTGTCTAAAAGTAAATCAGAAGAATATATGTGAAAAAGTAAACAGGCCAGCATTTAAAAGATTCGATTAAGTAAAAGCTGAATAATGATTAGGTGAAACAACTTCTGATTCTATACCATGTGATGATTTCAGCAATAGTTACAGATGATAAGCATAAGGAAAAGAGTATTTGAGGATTAATGTTCAAAATATTGTATTCAGTCCTAAGGCTGGTTTGATGCCAACCCTCCATGCTAACCTATCATGTGCAAACCTTTTCATTTCCGCATATTTTGCACATCCTCCTTAATCTGCTTAGTGTCCTTGACCTCCCTCTTCTGTTATTACCCCACACACATCCCTCTAATGATCATGTCTCAAAACATGACCTATTAATCTATCCCTTCTCTTGGTCAACGTCCTCTATATTGATCAACAATACTATATAGTAACAACCCCATTGCTGATCACTGCCAAACAGCATATTTTAAAGTTGATAGATTATGATCAATTCTTTTTGGATTTGATTTTGTCATGCCTATTCTATATTATTTGTCATCTCTCATTTAGATATGATTTTAGCAACTATAGTGCTATTCCACTGGCACCATAGTCTTCAAACTTGGTAAATAGAATATCAAAAGGTTTGCTCAGGTCAAGGAAAATACCTGTCACTAATCGCTTGGTGAACAGAATTTTGAACACATTATAGAAAGTTGTACATAGCCTGTATGATGGATAGCTGCCCCCTAAATACATTCTGAGATGGTGTCAGTATTTCAAATTTCTTTAAAAAGTTATTTTAATATATTTATAAAAAATTTTCAGAGATTTTACAAAATCTGGACAGCAAAGAAATAGGTCTGCTGGTTTTGATATCTTTATTGCTTCCTTTCTCGGGAAGTGGAATGGCTTTAGCAATTTTCAGTAGACAGATTAATTGCAGAATTGAGTTAAAGGCTTTATTAGTTGCCAAATTTCTTTATGATTGGACCAGGTATTTCATAAATTCCAGAGCAGTTTGATAACATATCAATTTTGTTTTCCGTTACATTTTGAAGAAATATGCTATTATTGACTTTACTCTTTATATATGGTGGGTAATTTTTACTTTTTCCATAAGATATCAACAGGCTGTAATCATTTCCTTTGGTCATTTGATGATATCCCATATGGTTTTAATTTGATTGGTTGAGTTGTTTATTATTGTTAGTTACAAATTGTTTTGCTTTATAATATACAGTCAGCATTTTAAGTAATTTCTAATAATTAAGTTTTGTCTACATTAAGTGGATCATTTTCTTCTTATAAAGTGAGATTCTTATATCTTTAGCTATTGAGGAGTATTTGATGTTGTTTCTAATTTATTAATGCCATGTTAAATAATATTTTGTTATGTCAATAAATGTGACAAGCTTCTGCAAGTACATCAATCTACGTTTCTTGTTTAAGTAACTGTTTGAAAACATTCAGTTTGCTTTAATCTAAGATTCTTTTCTTGACCAAGCTATAAGCATTATTTGTTTTTAGTAGGAAGTTAATGTAGAATACTCGAGCCATGTGGTGAGAAAAATCGGTATCAAACACATGTGGAGTATGAGGATTTGTTTCGAAATAATTGTTTGATCAACAATGTGGAACTTCTTGCACAGGCTCTTGTAGGGGTTTTCACAGATTAAATGGAATGGGAGGAGGTGATTTTCTAGTGCTAACCTCCTTACATATATTTTTTACACATGTATGACAGTGGATTGTTGGAAGTTTTTTTTGTAGACCTTTAATGAGTGTGTTGATATACTTAATGTTTGCGTTGTAACTTGTAAATTTAAAAAAAGTCAGCATTTTTAGTCCAGTCTATGTCCAATTATTTATTAAATTACTATATATATATATATATATATATATGAGCCAGGAAATGACATTGTCATGTTTATTAAAACAATTAATGGGGAAAGGACAGAGAGATAGAAAGAAAGAAGATGACTTACCTGAGGTTCATAGATGGTAGACACCTTGTGAGATTTAGAGAACTTGAATTTTCAGAGGCACTGCCCCCTTCATCAGAAACTTAGGAAGACATTTCCTGTGATCGGCTAGCCGACGACTGAGCAGCCAAAATTTGCTGCTCTGCTAACTTAGGTCGTAAACAATTGACCCCACCAGGTCACCAACTTTCTCTCTCAATAAGGGTCTGGGAAGAGGCAAGGACTTGATGGGGATTGGGGAGATGCATACTAACACCCCCATCTTGACACACATTCATTCAAACACATCCACCCTTAGAGGTGTCAATATTTAAATATTGATACACACTCTCATACATACATACAACCACCATTCAAACAAAAGGCAAGGTATACACACACAGAAGGTTTTATTGTATGTACAATTCCAATGGACTCGTGCTTTGGGGGGGAGATAAAGAGTTATAGGATGTTGAGTCCAGGGCTTTGTCTTGACTGTAGGACATGCTGGAATGAAAGTTCCCACAGATGGAGTTCAGCTTCTGATGAGTCGGGAGGTAGGGCTTTGAGGGGGGTCAGTGTGAAGCACTGGTTGAAGTTGTTGGTGTTGTGGCTATGGGGAATTGGGTTTTGGGGAGTTTTACTGTGCTGCGGTGGTTGGCAATCCCTTCGGGGAGGGGTCTCTTTGTCTGACCGATGTAAAAGGCTGGGCAGTGTGTGCAGTTTATTTTGTAGATAGTGTGGGAGGACAGACAGGTTATGTTTTCCTTAATTTTGTAGGTAGTGCTGTTGGTGCGGCTCTGGAAGGTAGGTGGGAGTATTGGGCAGATATGGCATCTGTTTCTGCCACACGGTCTGGAATTGTACATACAATAAAACCTTCTGTGTGTGTATACCTTGCCTTTTGTTTGAATGGTGGTTGTATGTATGTATGAGAGTGTGTATCAATATTTAAATATTGACACCTCTAAGGGTGGATGTGTTTGAATGAATGTGTCTCAAGATGGGGGTGTTAGTATGCATCTCCCCAACCCCCATCAAGTCCTTGCCTCTTCCCAGACCCTTATTGAGAGAGAAAGTTGGTGACCTGGTGGGGTCAATTGTTTACGACCTAAGTTAGCAGAGCAGCAAATTTTGGCTGCTCAGTCGTCGGCTAGCCGATCACAGGAAATGTCTTCCTAAGTTTCTGATGAAGGGGGCAGTGCCTCTGAAAATTCAAGTTCTCTAAATCTCACAAGGTGTCTACCATCTATGAACCTCAGGTAAGTCATCTTCTTTCTTTCTATCTCTCTGTCCTTTCCCCATTAATTGTTTTATATACATATTTCCTTATAATCTACTTATTGTACAGTATTTCAAAGCCAGGTAATTGTGTTCAGTCACTTTATCATTGTGCTGAGATGTTTGAAAATCCTGGTGATGTGATGGCTGCAGGAATAAATTATTTTGGGGTGAACCTTTTTCATAATTCATTAAATAATATTTCCAAGGTTTTGTTACCAACCCTAACATTTTTATTATACAATTTACATTAAATACAATATTTAAAAATAACGTGCATACAATTGTGTACTTGCCCACATTGGTTACAATGTAAATTGAGTGTACCAAAAATACATGTCTATGAACAATCTGTGGTACATTAAAGAACTGTAACATTAACTGAAAATAAAAGTTGTTTTAGGAAGTCCATAATAATTTTAACATTAAAATAAAGTGTTACAAGATTTAAAATATATTTACATAATGATTTGAGGGTCAGGAACAGATATAGCTATAGATTTATGAGGCAGCACTTGCCCACCATTAACATATAACTCGTCTTTTACAATAACATCTTCACCAAGAACTGTTGTATTCTCCATGCGAACCCACTGCCCCACAACACTACGCCATCCAACAATACACCCATCCAGCCACGAGTGAGATCGAACAGTAGCTCCTCGGAGGAGTGTACTACGTTTAACACAAACACCGTCTTCAATTATCACACCCGGGCCAACTGTAACATTGGGGCCAATTCGGCAACCCTGACCAATTTTTGCTGTAGAATCGACCAATACATTCCCAACAGCACCAGGTCCTGTGTATAGGCAATTAGGACTTTTCTGTCTTAATGATGTCAAGTAGAGGCACATGCCTGAAACAATTTTCAAATAATTTTAGTATAATATGCTGTTATGAAGTGTGTCAATAGATAATGACTTACAGAATTTAAAAGAAATTAGCTACAAAAACAAAAGATCAAGAACAGAATTGATATTAATGCAAAAAAAAAGTTGCGGTGAGCTTGTCTTGTAAAATTGCTTATGAAAACTTTCTAAATAATGACAATTTGGTATGAAAAAATTATTAAACAAATTACACTACATTTACTTCAAAATATTTGGAGATTGTTATTATTAGAGAACAGAATTTGTTCTAAATTGTTTGATGTTGTGGTAAACAAGCTACACTGTTAGACAATAAATCCAAAATAAATAGAAATCTATTCAAAACTTTCTATTATAAATAAGTTTCTTCAGCCAAAATTTAGTATATGGTGCCAATCGACTGTGGCTCATATGATACTGCAAAATTATTCCCTGAAACAAACTCTAAACATTTTATTAGTATTAGGAACAAACACATGCTAACCTGTTAAAAAATCCCTTGGTTGCCCAACGTCCATCCAAAATCCTTGCAGTTCCATAGCATAAAGCTGCCCTTCTTGTGCCATATCTGGAAAAACTTCTTTTTCTATACTTGTAGGGCGTAGCTGAATTCGACGTAGAATGGAAGGATTGAAAATGTACATGCCAGCGTTTATTTTATTTGAAACAAATTCTTGAGGTTTTTCAATAAAATTGTTAATTCTTCCTTGTTCACCATAAACAACAACTCCGTACTTGGATGGTTCCTCTACTTTAGTCACTATTATAGTTCCCTCTTTTCCATGATTATGATGGAATGTAACCAAATCTTTAAAAGGAAATTCACATATAATGTCAGAATTTAAGACAAAAAATGGCTCATTGCTTGCTCCTAAAATATCTTTAGCTAAGGCAAGTGGTCCTGCTGTGCCTAAGGGCTCCGTTTCGTGTGAAAACACTAAACTGACGCCCAACTTCTTTGCTTCTTCGCTTAACTCCTGCTCCATTTGTTCGGCACGATACGAAACTGCTAAAACAATTTCTGATACTCCAGCTTCAACCAAGGCTTCCATTTGATGAAGTAGCATTGGCTTGTTGGCGAATTCCACGAGTGGTTTAGGCCGGCTCAGTGTTAAGGGCCGAAGGCGAGTTCCATACCCACCAACCAAAATTAACGCTCTCATTCCGGCTAGTTTAGTTACTTCACCGCGCATTATGACACTTCTAAAAACATGAAAGCCGATAAATGTCAAAATCCTTAACTAACTTAAAACTGAAAAGCAGCGCCTCATATAGACTTACAGGTTTCTGTCTGGTAGTGACTGTTCTTATCACTTAGCAAACTTTTCAGCCACGTATACATAGAAGATTTGCTATGACGTCTGAATTTGTCGACTCTGCTTCGAAGCTAATACATTTGCGAAACAGCTTTGTTTGCATTATTTCTGCAAATAAAGCATATAATATCGTGTTATCCTTCTCTGGAGACCTTGAACTTCCCTTCAAATCGAGCAATATCTGCAGACCACATCGCACATAACATTTGTAGACAAATAATTACGTGGACAACATTTGACAAATGCAATGATTGTCAAAGAAAGACAAGTCACTTCTAGAGGATCAACAGGGATTATAGGTTGCAATGTTGGTAATATTGAAACCTTTTAAAAACATGAAAGTTTATAAAGAACAGCCTACTTAATTATTGCACAATCGTGTATTTTAAATATGACGACATTTGAGTTGTTCAGGTTTTATTATGCATACATAAATACTAATTTTTATAGCATATACCTGAGTATTAAATAAATATTACATTTTTAATTGCGGTATTCTAAAATCTCGTTGACAAGGGGGTAATAAATTTAGCTAGAATATACGTATAATATAG
Organism: Eucriotettix oculatus; assembly: GCA_034510155.1. Classification (NCBI taxonomy): domain Eukaryota; kingdom Metazoa; phylum Arthropoda; class Insecta; order Orthoptera; family Tetrigidae; genus Eucriotettix; species Eucriotettix oculatus. The sequence continues at coordinate 133,617,874 of CM067377.1, forward strand.
CTTATAAAAGTCACATTAATCAAGCCACGATTTTTTACTTTCTGAATGTGCCTGCGTAGTGCAGAGTATTCTCTGCTGGATGAATAGTAGATAAAACTTACCTAATTCGCGGTAAACACCATGATCTAACTAAATGGCCTGTATATTCTTATAGGTTGTAGGATTCAACATAGTGTCAGCTTCAGGAGTAGTTAGTTATAAATGTAAGTAATTTTTGGTCGACATTAAAGCGCGTTGAAGTTTTATATAGTTTACAGAAGAAATAGAATTCATAAACGGATTGGAAGATCATAATTAATTTGTGGTTAACTTTAACACACTGCCAACGATTGAAATGTGCAATAAAAATTTATTTAATTGGACCCTTTAACGTCTTTCGCGAAATACCGCATACGTTAAATTCTGAATCCTGTGCCTGTCCTATATCCGCAGGTACCAACATAAGTAATCATTTTTCGAGTACACAAAAGTCTGCTCTTTATATTGGTACTATTTTTAAAAAGTTTGGAGTGAGGCATATTTAGATGTGTTAGTTTAAAATTTGGTATCGTTTGGGAAAATTTAAAGCGGAATATGTATGTTTTTGTTTCAGTACTTCTCAGTATGGTAATTTTTCTAATCAGTTTAAAAATATTATTGCATATAGATCTTTTGCTGCTGAGTAATTGGCCTCCAAACTGACGTCAAAATATACCACGAAAAAAATTTGTGGTGAATTTGGCTCGAACAGATATCAGAACGGCCAGATGTACTACTATTTTGATCATGGGCTAGAATTTGTATGGATAAGTTAAGTTTCACACTTATCTGGCCGCTATTACTGATTTGACAAGGTATCAAAGTTAACCCTTTCGGGGCGCGTCCGCGTTATCAAGGTGACAACCCATTTAAGATGTGATTGTAACTTCTTAACCAATGTACAATGAGCACAGTTTCATTTGGGGTCTGGGTTTACTTCATTACAAAATTTCGTGAGATTGATATGGAATGACCCATGTAAATTCGCAGAAGTTGGCCTGTGTGATGGAAAGAATACAGAAAGTTTCACAAAAAATCTTTATGGATAATGAAAGAGAACACAAGAATAAAAATAAACTTTTCTGATAAAATCATAACCAATATATTTTAACGTTTTCTTTGCCGCTGTCACAATGATAAATAACTCTAGAACCACCAATGCACTTGCCCATCGTCCACAGACGATAATGCGTCAAGTATACAATGCTGACAGAAATATTAAAGTGGAATGGGTGCGTGGTCATGACGGTAACGTTGGCAACGAACGTGCTGACGAGTTGGCCAAAGAGGCAACACGTGATGATAGTCAGCCTCTTATATATGACAAGCTTAGCCCAGTGGGCCCAAAAAGATCATTACGCAAAATAACTATGGAACGGTTGCAGATTGAGGGGGCACACGTATATTCAACCCAGACGTGCGTTTCCAAAATAAACTGAATATGTCTTCAACGCCTACCTAACAAGATTCAACCTTGCCGCAAACAGCGATGAATGCGACTGCGGGATGAACTCAAGAGACGACGCCGTCCAACTTCATCCAAGTTCGAGATGCAGCGACGAGAACTTCGAGACAGCCTCGAGTCTGGTGACATCGCCGGAAACCTAATTGAATTTACCCGAAACGAAACCTGTGCGGCAGCACTATATAGATTTGTGAAATCCTGCAAAAAACTGACCGTGAAAGTAATAATAATGACAATTAGTGCGTAACTTAAGTGTCGAACTTTAAATAAATAATCAAATTTGTACAGTGCAAACTCAATTTTACTGTTAATCAAAATAAATCTAGAATTCTTTTGTTTTGAACCCAACCGCTCAATGTTAAAACGGTAAGCGGTGTATATGTATTCTACGGAAATAAAGGAGAAGTCAATCTTTAACTTGATGCCTTCAGGCGATCGGTTGGCCATCAGTAATCACGAACCTGGAGTCGCGGGTGGTCAGTGGTAGATCGTCGGCAATCCGGGATTAGGACGACGGGGTGGGGTTTGGAAGTTTGGCTGCCAGCGAATCTCCAGTAGGGATTCGCAGAATTTTATTTATGCAGTTTCCGACTCCCTGATATTTAAACTTATTTTTGGTTAACAGGCTACACGAGGGTGCTCCTGAAGCAGGCAACTTCCCTTTAATAGCATAGGAAGTTAATTGAAAAGAGGGAATGTGGAAGACAGAGCAAGGTAGCCAAAGATTGACTATGGCCCCCGGGCTACAGTTTAAGGTTTCTATCGGGTGTTTCTCCTAAAGAGGCGAAGTGAAACCCTGGGTACTATTCTCACACCCTTTCGAATGGCGGGAGATTAGTTTTCTGCGGGGTCACAGAATTCCCTTCTCCGTGTCTGCGCCATTTCGGAGGTTGTTGGCCGACAGATCCAATGGAATCGGGGGACAACTCTTACCGTATGCCCAAGGTCTTCGATCTCATTACATACACCTCCAAAATAGGTGAAGGTGTCTCGGCATGTGATCACTTTGATAAATCAGAGAGTACGAGGCATTCCCGACGGTCAGGTGACCCCCACAGTCAATCTGCAAGAGAAAACTCCCATAGGCATCTCTGTCTACTTAAGCAAATTTGTTTTTTGTTTTTTTCCGGGTTAACAGGCTACATGAGGAGATCCTGAAACAGGCAACTCTCCTTTAATAGCATAGCAAGGGAATTGAAGAGGATGCGGAAGGTAGAGCAAGGTAGCCAAGGGTTAACTAGGGCCCCCGGGATACCAGTTTAAGGATCCTACCCGGTTTTTCACCTAAAGATGCAGGTAAAACCATAGAAAACCTGCATCAGGTAAGTCGGGCATTGGGTACTATTCTCACGCCTTTCCGAATGACGGGAGACGAGTTTGCTGTGGGGTCCCAGCATTCCCTTCGCCGTGTCTCCACCAGTTGAGAGGCATATTCTTGCCTGATATTGAGGGCTCTGCCAATGTACTTGATATAAGTCCTGAACTCTCTCCTTGTTGTACGAAAGTGTGGCTGAGTGGTTATAGAGTCTTCGTCTCGTGGCGAGGAATGGGGTTCGATTCCCGGTACTAGTTAGTAAATTTCCCCGTCTTACCAACTTTTTTTTTTGTTATTAATCATCATATTTTTAATATGCATTTAAAATTAGATCTTCATTTTTGGTACACTTTATACTATAATAAAATACCGCGTCTTCAGCAGCGGCAATGTTCCATATATTTTCGTAAATATGCGAGGTAATATGGAAATTAGAGGGTTCGAGGTTCTAGATTTGCCTTATTAAAAAATTAATTCGAAAATGCGCTTGTTTACACACCATAATTTCTTCCCACATTTTCCAGCAAAGCCATTTGCTATGATCAACAAATCACAATTTTATAACTAATCTTCATTTTTTTGCCTTAGCTTTAGTTGTGAAATCTATATACCCTTTTTTAGTAGGGCATGCTTCTGATGAAAAGATGATAATTTCTTAACACTTTCCTCCCAGCAAAATTAGTTTATATTCCACCAAATTTGTATATAAAATATCATCTATAAGGGGTTTTTGTCAATGAAGCCATCGAAAATGTACCATATCTTGGATGGTTTCAAAGCCACCGAATACATATTCCTGCCCTGTGAAATTAGTATGAATTAGCAGACACCTCGATACCCTACTTTTTAAACTATGTTATCGGATATTTAGGCTAACTTAGCTTAGATACTTGCAATGGATAGCTTACTTCATTTTCATCCCTACACCACCCCCCCCACAGAATATTCTAATCTTTCCGCCAACTGGAACTACATGCTCTTCCTTCATCCTGGCTATAGACATTTTTATTAATTTAATATTTACCACTTATGATGTAGATGGAAAAAGCTGAGATATCCTACCAGTTATTGATTCATAGTATTTCCCTCCTCATATTTCAACTACTTTTTCTACAAATTAAACAATGGTTCCCACATAAAATCATCATCTCCATTATTGAATTTCATATTTAAAATATAATATATTGTACCTCACTGTCTGAACAAATTAATTCAATAAAGAAACATAAGGTTAATTATGCCAAGGAGAATAGGCTGAAAAAATTGTCTGCAGTTGATGATTTACTGAATTGAATGTTTTGATACACTATCATGCATGCCATTTGCATAGATTTACCATTTAAAGTGAACATTTATTCCTCCAGAAGGATTACTGTGTCACCTTCGTAGGAGCAATGCTGGTGGGAGCTTAAGATCCTGGTAGGGCATCCAAAGGGAGATAGATTGAAGGGTGGAGGAGAGTTTCACTTGTTCTGCAGGTTTAAGATTGAGCATGGGGCTAAACATAACAACCTCAAACAATAAAAAAACTCAGACAGTCTGTGGAAGACAATTTTGACATGGGAACAATGGAAAAATGACATGTAGTTAGTTGATTTCAAGGAGGATATCAGAAAGATGGGAATAAAGAGACGGAGGATAAAGGCAGAGAACAATGGAAGATTCTTTCTTGCCCAATTCAATGCAGTATATATTTCTTCAGTAACTTACCTTCAGTACTGCTTCAATATCTAGCCGACCTCCTGTGATATAGTGACTAGAGTTGCTGCCTCACAACCCAAGGGTCCCAGGTTCGAATCATAGTATAGGCTTGGATGTTTTGGTCAAGCATCATGTGAGAGACTGAAGTCCCTTGTGGACAGTAGCACCAAGGACATAAGAAGGAAGTTGACATCGATTGATTCTTTAAATACTGCACTATATGGCCATATGTAGACATGATAATACCCATTTAAGCCCAGATATTTAATTATGATGACAAATTTTATTTTTGGATGCCTTAAGGGTTAAACTAAATACAATTTAGTGAAATAATATATCTCTAACTCAAAATCAGTTTTGGAAAGTAGGACTCCTGTCAAGGTGAGTAAAAAAGCTATATAATGTGTATCTTATAAGTAAATGCAGCCCTGAGAATGTCCTTAAATCAAGATCTACAATTTCACCATAAAAAAACAACCCCACCTGTATATTTGTATTGTACAAAGTATTCACTGATATTGCCTTCCAAGTGGTAGTCATAATTGATTTTTCCAAAAACCTTACTGCTTCAACATCGATTATTTGCATTTTCTATTTCAATTGCCATTCAGTAGCCATAGAATATAGAACAGGTGTAGCAAAGAAGCAGTTGGCTTCCATGAAAGGTGTGTCAATTGAGTGGTTCAGAAAAGCCTCCACCTGTTCTTTTCTTTCTTATTGCTGTAAACTATGATAAAGATAAAGACTTCAATTAATTAATATCCATATAAATATAAACCAATAACAGTCTCAAATATTTATTCATTATTTACACTTTACTTTTCAGCAGATGTATCTCAGTCTTTATATTTAATTACAATTAATATTTTAAATAATAGATTATGTTGGACTCATAACAAAAGCTCTGTTATTAATAATAATGACTTTACATGTAGTCACATAGAGCAAGTCATAAACAAATATCACTATTACACAAAATAAGATTATTAATTCTCTTTTCAAAATCTTCTTTTATGTTTTCTTCTGCTTTTAAAGCCAAATTCCTCAACTGATATTTATCTTTTTTCATATCATACATTTCTCTGAAGTTCTGGAATAGACAATATTTTATCTATATTAATACCACTCAATACAAATATAAATTTAGACTTTTTTTTAGATAAAATAAGAGAATTAATGGTAATTCAAATGACATTTGCCATCATGGGACATTGTGGGATGACTCTTCCCTAATACCAAAATTTGCTAATAAATAAAAACATATATGTGAATAAAGAACATGGAGCTTTGAAGTGTTGTATAATTATTAATAAATGGAAAATAAAACAACAAGACATTGTATTGATTTAACAAATGGGAGAATGAGAAGAAGTTTACCTCTGAATCCTTAAAAATGCAATATATACTGTCCTTCACTTGAGATATTTCTCTAATACAATTGTATGTATTATTTCGCGAATCTTGACACTTGCATTCACGTACTGCAGCACATTCCTGAAACAAAATAAATATTACATTTTAGAAGATCAGATTGAAAAATCTCGACTGTACCCGGTAATTGAACCCAGGACCTACTGCTTTCTGGACGGTTTCTCTAACATTGAGCCAGGACCCAATGTGAGAACCATAACCCTGTAAACCGAAAGATTTGTCAGAAACATTATATTTTAAAAAATATTTAACATGATTAGATAATTTAAATACATTAAAAACATACTTATTCATGAAGGTACCTGCTAAGCCAAACATATTGATATCAAATTAAGGTGGAAGAATACAATTACAGCTTCCCTGCCACCGCTACATGTCTCAACTGCCTATCAGTGACAATCTGAATTGGCCAATTGATAAAACAAGAGTAACAACCATATTCATCAATGTGAATATATACTTCTACAGCATTAATTGAAATCTCTAACCATAAATAGTTGGTGAGTTTAATACAAGTAACTATTATTTATCTGAGGACAATGACATTGAAACATCAAATAAATATTTAACCTAGATATAAGCCCCTGAATGATTTATTTAAATATATAATTATTACAACTTACACTTAATGTGTCATCCTTCTTATAATGACAAATAGGATCCACATTATCATCATTTCCTTCCCCTCTATATTCAATTAAAAATGATCTTTCTTCAAAATTTTTTTTCCCAATTTTTGATAAAATTGATACCCCGTCCATGGGCAAGTACGACTCCACTCCAGCAATTTGTAGTATTGTTGGCGCAATATCTATATTCAGCACAGAATTTAATTCTCTGAAGTTTTGTGGAATTCCAGGGCCTCTAATTATGAATGGGACTCGAATATCAAATTCATATGGAAGCCTTTTATCATCTAGTTGAGCAAACTGACCTATAAAATAAAAACATAAAATTCATAAGTATAAATTGTTCCCTACATTATAAAAGAATAACAAAGCCACAAAGAGATCATTAAAACAAAATAATCAAATCCTACCTTATAATCATGTTTCTTTCTTTCTCATAAAATAAAATTACTTTTCAAATAGCCTAGTTAGTCACAAAAAATTAATAAAAGAACTTTTGTACATCATAATTTTATTAGTTTATATCTTTTGAATTTATTTATAATCATTTATTATTCCACCAGGGGTTGGGTGCAAGAGGTTCCAATGAAGGGAATACAACATCATGTTGTACTAAATTTTCTTATTAAATTTTATTTTATTTCCAACAAGCTAGGTTATTTTATTTTCAAAAAAATCTTCAAACAGAATTTTCAGCAACCACAAAATGTTCATTATAAACAATTAAAATTATAAAATCCCAGAATATCACTCAAGTTGCCTTTTAGTTAATTCTGTGATTTATAAGTAATACAAGAACTTTTTATAAGTGATTCTTCCTCCTCCTCATTAGTTTCTAAAACAGTTTAATTTTTTTGGCAATATAGGAGAAATTGAATTTTATCATCTTGACTTTTTTTATTTTTTTTATTACCTCCTGAATTTATGTAAAAAAAGGATTGTAATTGTCATTAAAATAATTTTTGTCAAAATGTTCATCAATTATAAAAATTATTCATTCTAAAAAATCTGCATTCAAATGTGATCTGAATTTAGAAAATCAGAATGGAAGATTCTCAACTGGATGTGGGTTTGATTACTGGTTTGATCAAGATTTTTCATGTATAATTTTCTGAATTAAATGCTTATTTAATATTAAGCCACAGATTTTTATGATAGAATTGTATTTTCTTCTCAGTTGATAAGAAGCCAATAATCATTTGACTGCTTAATTTGCTAAATTAGTGGCAAATTATTAGTATATAAATTTTAGTGATCAGAAAAACTACCTTTAAAATTACATATATTTCAATGGAATATAATAATATGGATTATAACTGATTGAATTGTAAAGTAAAATAAGTATGAATATAACTTTATTATTTAAATTAAAATCACTCATAGAATTTATTATAATATCAAATACTTGGATGATTCCTAAATTAAGAAATTGATATAAATGTTAAAATGCAATAATAACATAAGTTGAAAGCTAATGAAACTATATTTTTACCCATATGATATCCATGGTCTGAACTAAAAATAATATATGTGCTGTTCATTAAATTTAAGCTATTAAGTTTCCAAATAACTTCTTGTACTAAGTCATCCACAGAAAGAAGTGTCTCCCAACGATGCCTATACATTTGATCAACAATTTTCAAAGATGATTTATTTAACTGTTTTGGAGGAAGACGGAGTAGCCAGTGTTTATCCTGCAAAATAATAATGCTATATAAACACTAAAATTGCAAAATAAATATTTACAGTTACTGCAGATGAGGTACAAACAATTTTTATGATAAAAGATCTTTAATACAATTTTATATGTATTCAATTAAATGAGCCTTAAAGCATATAATATAAACAGTATTTTAATAACATTTGTAATTTAATAATTTCATATACCAGAAAAAGCACAATGTATATATCATTGCAGATGGCAAGTACAGGGTTAGGGAAGAATGTCAAAACCAAATAGAATAAGGCTGTGATCATAAAAGTCAGGCTACAACAGAAACCATAAAAATCACAGCAGTCAGATATTTTGCTTCAAAATGCAAGAAAGATACCAAGAGGTACCGTGATAGCTGGATATTAGCCCAGATCAGTAGGCATTGACTGGCAGGAATGCCAGAAAAAAACCCTTTTCCTGCCAGTCCTCACATACTATATATGTACATATAGTCAGAATAATAATAAATTGAACAAGAAATAGAGACAGAAAGCAGACCTTAAATTGATAGGTAGGGAAGTATGAAAATATTATTTTCAACAGTCTAAAGTCCTTTTCTCAGACCAGCCACTAAGAAAATTAGATAACACACTAAGGATAATGTGACATTGCCTTATATTAATGTACTCAACCAGAGGGATAGAAAGTGGTTGACTTAACTTAAATCAATCATTGGCATTACCAGAGTGGTTAGCTATGAATATTACATATTTTCGAGGAATCAAACCCTTTAAACCTTGGCACAGGATTGAACATCGTGTTTCAAATTATGATATAAATAATATAAATTTAAAATCAACTGTAAAATATATTTTAAGAAATATTGATTTGAAGTTAATGCAAAATTAAATTCATTAATCCTGACTGCAATGGAGATTATTAAAATTATAAGACAATAAAATATCAGTCTTCATAATATTATAAATGAGTATATTACATGGCTGACACTGTCCACAACTTTAAAGCCTTGCATGTGCTAAAGATCTACAGAAAATGACTTATCTAATCTATCTTAAATTTTTGGAAAGTGATAAGAAAGTTACCTTATATACTGGATAATTAAAATTCAATGTGCGTTTTGCTTTGACATTCTTAAAGAAATTTTTATATTTAGGAGATGGTGTGAAAGGTGCATGTGGTGCTGGTGGAGCCAAAACCATTAGAAAGCTTGATTGTTGAACCACTCTCTGTTCCAGGAACTCTAGTGCATAGTCTTTCTAAATAAAATGAAATAAATAAATATAAGTAATAATTTACAAATACTTGAAGTGGGTATATAATGTTAATACAGTTATAATGTAAAATATATTTGTTGTAGTAGTAGTATTCAGTCCTTAGAAGATCCTCATGTCAAAAAATGGATTTATATAAACAAAATTAAATGTATGAGAAAGATTTGTTTGCTACAATTAAAGTTGAGTAATGTTGATATATTTACTGAAAAGTTTATGATGCTCAGAAAAATGTTAAAAGTATTCTAGTAATATGGAATAAAATAAACACACATAACAATAATATTTAATGTATGGTCTTCAAAAGAAGTAAATTACCGACCAATTCATGTTTTTTATTCAAGTTTTTTATTTTATTCATAAGATGTTTTGGAACTTATGGTAAGGTATATGCAACCAAATATATTTTCAAGTGAAATTTTGAATTTGTGCAAACACATACAAATTAAACATAAGAGGGCCTAAAAGTGAAAAATTAATTTCGAGAACTGCAACCAGTTGAAATGTCACAAAAACTTGGTTTTCTGTGAATTTTTCATTAATTTAATGCTATCTCATTCCACATAATATTTTTTGTATTATATAAGCTGTAATGAAGTGTAAAAAATTTTGAGCTTTTGTCATAGGAGATACCAAGTGTTTAGTACGCCAGACTTATTATTTTAACAGCCAATGTTCAGAAAAATGTTAATAATATACCAGTAATATGCAATAAAATAAGTATTTAAGAATTCCATACAACAATAATATATCACTTCATGTCTGGAAACAATTGTGTAATATTCCAATGTATTATTTACAATTAATCTCACAATTCAAGTTTACCAGCTAATCTAAGAATCTGATTGTAATTAATTTTCTTAAAATACTCCCATATTGCATCATTCTTCTTCTTTGGCTCTACAGCCCATTGAGGGCCTGGGCCTACCGGGGCAACTGCAGACTGTCATCTTGTATGACACATTCTGAATTTGAAGTGATACATGATCAGCGTATAAATTCTTCAGCAGTCTTAATCCTGGTCTTCACAACCATGACAGCACAAACATCCAAGCCCATACCATGATTCGATCCTGGGACCCTTGGGTTGTGAGGCAGCAACTCTAACCACTAGATCACAAGAGGTCGGCTAGATATTGAAGCAGTACTGAAGGTAAGTTACTGAAGAAATATATACTGCAATGAATTGGGCAAGAAAGAATCTTCCAGTTGAAAGTATGTCACAAGAATAACAGTAGTTCCTTAGAATTACATTTAGAAAGTACAAGCTAATAAGTTTTGGTATCTAAAGGTAGTGTATCTATAAGATTGTGAAGCATTAAAGTTTCATTAATCATTGAGTAGAATTATTTACAAAGCTGAAATTTGAATATAAATAGAAAGTACTTACAATAACATCAGTGAGGTAATCATTCTTTCTGAAACTCGAGGTTCCATTGACAGAAAGTGTGTAATTATAATACTTAGAGTTTCCAACCAGTCCTATCCACCAATCCCAGCCTAGTGGAACATGTACAGTTCCTCCAGTTGAAATTTTACCATACTATATGAATATATGAAAAAAAAGGTAATATTTTCAGTTTAAATTACAACTAAATATTATGTAAAATATTTTAATATTGCTGCCTTCAAAAATTGTATTTTGATTTCAAATTTATTTCTTATAATTAATGTCCAAAAAAGCCAATTTTAAATTATTTTTGTATTTAAAATTTTCTTGTGATGAGTAACAGCACATATATAAGTAACTAAAGCTGATAAAAATTATTAAATTACTTAATCTAATCAGGAAAGATGGATAGAAAACAGCTGACTTGTCATAAATCAACAGTCAGCAAATCAGGCTGGAAAGGAATATGTCAGCTTTTCAAGGGCCTAATTGCCTTCCTCAGAACAAAACTTAACATCATTCCAGCAGGCCATTCAGACCATATATCAGTTTACTCCCACTTGTTAAACCAGCATCAGGTAGGTCAGGCTATTGGGGTACTATTCTAACACCCTTCCAAATGACAGGTGACGAATTTGCTGTGGGGTGCAGTATTCACTTTTCCATGTTTCATCCAGTTTATAAGTCAGCTGGCAGCGTACAACTTTTACTGTATGCCCTTTGGTCTTCAAGCCCAGTACATACACCTCCTAAAATAGGTAAGGTGCCTTGGTATGAAGAGCCCCTTGATACTAGATGTTGCCCTACTACAGCAACAACCACCCTGCAGTCTCCTGGCCCACGTGCACTCGGCAATCTTCGCACACAAGCTCAATATTCCAAATTAGCACAGCATGGGATCTGATCACTACCACCTATCAAAATATATCTGCCCAACATTAAGACAGAAAGAGCGGTGGTAAATAATTTGACTAATCAGAACACGGAAAGTCGTAATTTTGCAGTGCTTTGGTATTGTCATTGGACGGCACCTGCAGTACACTACGTGGGACCTATTTTCATCTGACTTCACAGAGGGAAGATCACCCTCATGTGCCTGTAACCCAAAAGAAACTTGGCAGTATGGTCTATGCAACTGATGGCAGTGGATATGAATTTCGCCAAAATGTTGTGTTCAAACGCTGATTTCATCCGGTTGATTAATCAAGATTCTTTTATTAGTTATTACACCAGGAAATTATATGCTATGTGATGATTCTATGTGTTTATCAGCAGCACATCCTGGAATTGCAATAGCATAGTTTGTATGTAAAAAATAATAATAATACACTTTCAAAAGAAATGTTCTTGGCTAAAGAAGACTGATTATCTTTTTCAGGTAGAAGAACTTTTGTTGCATATATAATCTGCAAGATTACTTTATTGTCTAGATGGGTGTTCAGAAATGTTGTTGATTCTGTGGAATTAATAGTTTCGTCATTGTAGTGAATGCAAATATTTTGCCCCTCCTGATAATGTGTCTTTAACCTTACATTAGTTTTAGAAGTGTTTATGCTTAATTTATTAAAAGTAAAGTAGCTTTTCAGTGTACAAGTGTAAATATGTGTAGATCCACCCAAGTTAAATGTTAAATTTAATCATTATAATGTATAGAATTATAAAGATACAGCTTTATAAAACTCATTATGTAAAGTAATTTACCTGGTTGAGATACTTTCCTGCATAAAATGTTTTATACCCATTATCATGAAGTAATCGAGCAAAAGTGTAAGGTTCAAACGTCTTCTGCCAATAATGATTAGAGCAACCACCGTTAATAGAGTTGTTCACTGTTCCGTGATTATGTAAATACAAGCCTGTCAATATAGATGATCGGCTAGGGCAACAAATTGGTGTTGTGGCAAACTATAAAAGAATAAAATTCTTATTCTTCTTTGAACATATATACATGAAATTGGTTTTGTCAGAAACACAAACTAATTTGTTATATCAGAATATAAGAATATATGCAAAAGTAAGTTATTACATGCACAATATGTAGTATATCAATTATTATTATATCACTTGTAGAGCATTGGCCTAATAAAAATAGCAATCTTACAAAAATTAAATTACATATTTTACTATAATGTTGGCAAATGTATTAGCTACAATTGTAATAAATAAAAGTACTCAATTTATATTATTATATTATATTTTATTATTTAATATAATATAATAATAATATTATAATTATAATATAATAAAAATTTTAATTTTTTATGCTAATTACTATTGCACTTATGAATTTATTAAACAGAGTTGAGTACACATTATTTGGGACCTTAAATAATAATAGATGTAAAGTTTTTAATAACTTTTAATATTATAAATATCAATTTCTAATTTTGTGTGTCCAATTGATAGCTTTTGGTAATATTCAATTTTCATTCACATAATCTATACAGTTATATAGATACAACATTGGAAAAGTTGTTATTTTTAATTGATTAAAAAATGAATCCCTTGGATTTATTCAAGGCAATGCATGACATCTTTCCATATTTGAAATTATTGTTTTGAGTGCCCTGGGATGAAAGTTGCTTGTTTTTCAAATGTCTACTTAATTATGAACTGGAATATGGTTCTTTTTAAATATTCAAAGAATGTCCCTATATAAATTCTGTAAGCAGTGTTTAGCCTAATCTTTGTTGAATATTAAAATTTATCTTAGATGACCACTATAATTTTTAATTATTTGCTCTAATTCAACAGTTGAAAAGTAAAAATTCCTTACACTTTCACTAATAGTTTTGCCTGCTTAACCTTACTTATTTCTTTACAAGCATAACATAACACACCTCCCTAGTTACCAATAGCCCTAAGCTTAGATAGTTTTATTTCCTGTCCATGCATATTTCTCAGCTCCAATAAAATAATTGTTATTTTCATAATTTTCCAATTCTATTAAATTTTTGTGTTTATCATTAATTTAAATTTTTGTTTGTACTTTAACCATTATAGGGCAGCATTCTTCATTATCTGCAGTTACTATACCTATAAAGAATTTAAATATTTCACACCTATAAAAAATTGAAAAAGTTCACACAAGTCTCAATTAAATAGAAAATCAAAATCAGTTAACTAATTTTAGTCTTGCTCTTAGTTTCTATTCATTTTTCCCCTACAAAATAATTGCAAATTTTCTCAAATTTATATTGGTTTATTGGCAATTTTAGCCTATTGCTATCTGATATATCTAATTTGACTGTTACTAGTTCAATATATTTTTATTAATATTTGTTAATACTAGTGGCAGCTGAGCATGTGTACCCATGTGCTTCAGTACATAAATTAATTTATGAAAAATTATTGTATTCATAATTTAAAGAATCCATAATCATTCAAGTTTATATGCTCACAAATGCCGCAGAGGAATAGGAAATTGAGATAATCTCAGAAGAAATTGAAGAAATAATTAAGTATGTTAAGGGAAATGAGGATTTAGTAGTAATGGGTGATTGGAATATAGTAATAGAAAAGGGAAGAGAGAGTGATGTGGTTGGGGTCTATTGACTTGGGGAAAGGAATAAAAGGTGAAATAGGCTAGTAGAATTTTGCATTGAGAATAGATTAGTCATGATGAATACCTGGTTTAGGAATCATGAAAGAAGACTATACAAATGGAAGAAGCTGGGGGACACAGATAGATACTAATTAGATTATATAATGGTTAGACAGAGGTATAGAAATCAAGTGCTAGACTGCAAAGCGTACCCAGGAGCAGATGTAAACTCTAACCGTAATCTGCTCATTATGAAATGCAGACTGAAAATTAAAAAACTCAAGAAAGGAATTAGCGCAAAAAACATGGGAATTAGAAAAACTAAAACACAGAAGGTGCTTCAGGGTTTCAAAGAAGATATCAAGAGTAGATTGATGAAGAAAGAAACAATATAGAAGAGAAATAGGCGCTTTTAAAGGAAGAATTGACCAGATCATACGAAAAAAAATAGGAAGAATAGCTCAGACCAATAGAAATTGCCAATAGAAAACCAAGGTAATGAAGAGTAGTATGGGAAGGAATATTTTGAAGGAAGTTAAGGAATTCTGCTACTTTGGAAGCATAATAACTAGGGATGGTAGAAGTATAGTAGACATAAAGAGTAGGATAGCACAGGCAAGGAAGGTTTTTGTGAAAAGAGGAATTTAATTAATGGGTAAAATAGGTGTGAATATTAGGAAATCATTTAAAAAATTTCATATGGAGTGTGGAGTTATATGGGTGCGAAATGGGTAATATAGGTATGAATATTAGGAAACGTGGATGATAGGAGTTGCAAAAAGGCAAAGAATAGAAGCTTTGAAATGGGGTGCTATAGGAGTATGCTTAAAATCAGATGGGTGGACAGAATCACAAATGAGGAAGATATAAACAGAAAAGGGGAAGAGTGAACAATATGGAGGATGTTGACAAAGAGAAGGGATAGATTAATAAGCCACATTTTGAGACATGAGGGTCTTGTAAAATTAACATTACAGAGAAGTGTGTAGGGTAAGAACAGAAGAGGGAGGCACAGGATGGAATATGATAAGCAGATTAGGGAGGATGTAGGATGTGGTAGTTTTGTGGAAATGAAAAATATGCACATGATAGGTTAGCTTGAAGGGTTGCATCAGACCTGTCTTAGGACTGAAAACCACAACAAAGAACCCTTACAATAATTGTGTTTTAACATGTGAATTTCTTCTTTGATTTTGATTAAAAAATTGTAGATAAGCCTTAGCTGAGTCTATACAAGGGACTGAGGGATCTTACAGCAATCTAGGAGTCGACTGTGATTATTGTAGATGTTAAGTGCCATAGGACCTGGGTTACAATACAAAATTGCCTTCAGATGTCTTATAAATGCAAACCACATCCCAACACTCAATAGCCAAAAGCTGTCTCTATCCATATCTGGCAGTTGTATAATCTTGCCTACCACCTCAATCACCAATTAACATTCATAGATATCAAGCATATCCTCCCGTATCATCCATTAATTTAAATACAAACAAATATTTTCCATACTGAACAAAATAACTCTTCCTTAGGATATTTAAAATATTATTTACAAATGAGATCTGTATATATTTTAAGCAGCCTGAGCTTTCCTCTAATTTATTCTAGAATAAAGGGCACATATAACTCTCACAATACAAAGTAAGATTCACTGCTTACAGTTCTGAATTAAATAATAAATATAAACAGTGATATTTAAAGTTAATTAAAAAAAATAAAACTATTACCGCATTACTAAATGTGGTACCATAATTTGACATCAATCTCTGGGTTTTAAGCATAGGATCCTGAAAAAGATATAAGGAACTATTAATTGGTCACTTATGAAAATAGTCAAGATATAGGACATTTTTTAAGGTTAAATTACCAAGACTATATCCATCTACAAATGAAAATTGTAAATATGGATTGATGTAATAGCAGTTTACTATTTCCTTCCATTTTGCTAATTTCTTCTGAGTAAACTTCAATATAATTTTAGTTATACTGTACTGGCATTAATGATAAAATATTATATAATACAAATAATTATGAAATAAAGTAATGAGCATGAATATCAGTAAATAATATAACTGGGAAAGTATTTCATAAATTCCAGCAAGATGGATAGTTTTCTTCTATGTGGTACTTCATAAATTATTAAATTCTTTCCTCACTTTTTGACCTGAAGGAAACATCTCTACAAAAAAAATGTCAATAGAAATCTATAAGAAAATATTACTGCAATCAGCTAATAACATTCTATTTGCTGTTCTTCCCTTTGTTCAATTTTTCCAATGAACATATATAAGGAAAGAAATGTTCTAATTAATAGTACCCTAACAAATCAAATTTCCTGTGATGGCACTGTATCAACCATTTAAAAATATTTTGCTACATCTACACAGTAAATTACCTATTGCACTATGTCCCTTATTTTGTGATACAACAAATTTTATACTTAGCTACGTATTTGAAAGTAAAACTTTAATTGTCAAATATATTTCTGGATTAATTTACAGTCTTCCTGGTCAAAATTATAATCAACAAAATAATAGAAAAATAATACTCACTAAACCTCCTAAGACTAAATCTTGATCATCTGTTAAAATTAAAACTATATTTCTTTGAGTTGCTTTTATGAAGGCTGTAGGTAGCAGGAAAAATAAAATGATGAAATTGTTCATTTCCTTGGCTTGGACCAACCAAATCTATGAAATAAGGAAATGTTGAAAAATTTAATAACTACATTGAACTATACAAATTTTATTTACATAAGCAATAAATATAAACACCATTAATAAAAACATTCTCTGCCACAATACAAGAACAATTGTTATATATAATTTAATTAAAATGGTATGCCAACTATTGATCTGATGAATTGGTGTTCTGCATTTAATCATGAACAGTGATTGGGAATTCGGTTTTATAAAGTTTGGCAGTAATGCATTCAGGAAGAGGTCATTTTGATTGGCATATATAGAAATCTGGACAGAGTCTGCAATTTATCTAGTGAATTATGTCTTATTTTGCATTTGCTATTTGTGGAGGATAGGGCAAACAAGGCATCTGTTAATACTGTAATGTTGGCAACCAGACCTCCATTAAGGAGATGTGAGGTTGGGGCCTACAAGGGTTGGAAGAGTATGTTGGGAGAGCACCTGAAGGAAACATCTCTACAAAAGAAAGTCAATAGAAATCTATAAGACAATATTCCTGTAATTAGCTAAAAACATTCTATTTGCTGTTCTTCCCTTTGTTCAATTTTTGCAATGAACATAGAATTATTACAAACTTTTCCTTAATCCGTCTCCAAATTCAATTTATATTCATATTAACTATCTTCTTAATGTTTTAAAATACAGGCCAATATTTGATTCTACGATGTTTCAACTTAATGCTTTGCCATTGTCGTCAAGTTGACTGTGATGCCAGACAGTGGCACCTGTACTTATACTCAGTCACTGGCTCCTCTCCTCTGGGAGCTGTTCTGTGTTCCGATTTGTC
This sequence comes from Eucriotettix oculatus, assembly GCA_034510155.1. NCBI lineage: Eukaryota > Metazoa > Arthropoda > Insecta > Orthoptera > Tetrigidae > Eucriotettix > Eucriotettix oculatus. Next base: position 133,635,802 of record CM067377.1, read on the forward strand.
AACTTCCTTATATCTTCCATGACTTCTTGGTTGGAACATTTTATAGCTGTGATGTGTGGATCCCAAACTTTTCTGAACTGGAACCCACTGTCATGATTCAACAGAATTTGTCCACACACTAAAATTCCCTAAGCTGTCGTCTCAAGACATGGTCAGCTGTAATGTGGTTCCTCTGCTAACATGGATACTCATCAGGGAAACCATGGAATAACTCAAGAATCCTGAGATACTTCCTCTATTCCACCATGGTCTCACTAAAACAACCTTCAATTCTATTATCATCTTTTATCAAGTACATGGGATAACGGTTGGAGAAATTCTTAGTACACTTAAATCCTATCAATGATAACGTTAAGTTCCCAATGGAAGTGGGGGAGGATGGAACTCTACCCTTTCTGAACTTAATGATGAGAATTGTATTGTTTAGCATCATGGATTGTTCAAATTTCACACTGTAACAATAATTGGGTTATTTCAAGGCCTTGAGATATTTAAAAAGCTGATGAGTATCGACAGGAATGGCCACATTCTTTATATTCATAAATAATAAAAACATATCAATTTGAATGTATTAAATTCTTGGGGAAACATTAATAATCCATATTTTTCATAATATTTTAATGTGTCACTCTGGGGGGGGGGGGGGGATGCCTGCGAGAGAAACTCCCACAGGCACCTCATCCCATTGAAGATCAAGAAAAGAAAGCAGATATCAAGAAAGGAGTAAGACAAGGATGCAGTCCGTCACGCATACTGTTTAACTTATGTATAGAACAGGCAATGAAGAAAGTTAAAATGGAATATGGAAAAGTAATTTTTTTATTCATTCACCAAAAACGTTTTAAACTGTAGCTGTTGCGGCTACCTCTGCGTCCCCACGCACAGCATGCTTCCAAGTGCCTTTCTTGTAGCACAAGGAAGTGTTAGTTCGTGGAGCTTCGAGGGGAGTAAAACAAAATAAAGTATATGCTGCTTTAGCGGAAGGGATTGCGCAGTCTCTGTAATCGAATTCACAAAAAAAAAACTATTATAGTAAAGTTTCTTAAAATTGGGAAAAAATTCTTCTTAAATTAATTCAGGTACTGTACCATAGATGCGCCAGCCGCCGGTGGTAGTGAGCATATTATTAAAATATGCATGAAAACATAAATTCAAATGATTGGAAAGCATAGGAACTAATCTTTCCTTTAATTGTAGGTATGCCAATTGTGAGTCAACAGTGAGAAACGTTATTCAAAAAACAAATTTAAAAATTAAGTAAAACAAAGTAAGGTGATGTGACAAATTTCCATTAATAAATCAATCATTTAAAAGAAAAACATGAAAGCACTAGTGAGTCCATAAAAGTAATGTGAAAATGAGTAAAAATAATAATTAGATTTGAGTAGGATATATTTTGAGCACGACTCTTGTCTTATTTTTATTTATTTTAAGAATGACTAACTTTTCTTCGGATAGGTTGAGCAGTAGCTACTCTATATGGGAGTTTCTCTCGCAGGTACTTCTCCACTCATTGACTACGGGGCTCACCTGCCTGCGTTGGGAATATCTATTACTCTCGCTTGTTGTTGCAAGGTTCTCACATGATGAGGAAACTTAATCTATTTTAGAAGGTGTATGTACAGGGGTCGAAATATAACAATTTAATTTATCAGTAAAATCCCGGCCATTGCTCACTCCTACGGCTCCACAAGCATTGAACGTTGATTTTACCTACTCACATTCATACTCACTTAAACTAACTACAAAATAATTACAAAGGTTTAAAAAAATTAAATATTAAATTGTTTAAAAGTACTTCCGAAATTCAATTGCCGGTTATTGTAGCCACAACCACACGAAGTAAGATCAAAGGGAAGGGGAGGACTTACTGTATGAAGATCTCGTTGCAACGGCGACGATGTCCACTGGTTCGCCTTGTACGATCTCTCCGTTGGTCATCCGCGCGCGGACCCGCGCTCCAAATCGCAACAGCTACGCCTTTTAATTGGCCGTTACTGTACTTCACTCCAACATTCTCCACAAAAACGGTACTGTTTTCTCTCTTCCACTCTCCGCTCACATTATCTCCTCCTACATCAAAATCTGTACTATCTCTCCTTACATAGATCTGCTTCTCAACCCTGTCTTCCAAATACACACTGACCTCTCGTCGCTCCCAAACTGTACTACTCTCTTTCCAAAAACACGCTGCCCTCCCTCGCCGCTCACAGCAAAAATATTTTCCTGCATGCAAATTGGCTCTATTTATTACTTCCCAAACTTGCCCACACTTCCTGAGGGTTTTTAAATGAAATTTTACGGTCCGCCATGACCGCGGACCGCTCCCAAGTCAATGACCGCCCAACATCAAAACTTTTAACCTTATTTTTATGGATCCGCCGACACAATACGTCCTTACCCGCCGACTTGCCACAATGACCGCCAGCGCACACTTTTAAGTGGCGAAAATTAACAAAACACCTGAAGGGCGAAGTCACTCATTACAGTACAGCAATGATTTTTTTAAAATTATTTTTTATTTAGAGTCGCATTAACGTCTGTGGTCATTAGGGACTAAATACAATCAATAAATTGCATTTACAACTGATTACAAAATTAAGTTATATTTATCTTAATATTTTGACAGCAGTTTTTAAATTTCAGAATAACAGTTTATTACTTTCATAAATTGCAACAATTTGTGGTGTAAGTTTGGAGAATTCACTAGTTCGTAGATTTAATTTCCTATTAGTACATTCCTTTAAAACTGTTCGTATGTGCTGCGTTGTGATTGGGACGTTGCACTGATTTCAGATTGGTGGACGTCTCTTTTCTATCAAGTGATGATGACTTAACTTGGGGTGGCCAGTCCTAATTCTTGAGATGACGCTGTAATATAGTTGGATAAATTACAACTGTAACAAAATTCTACTGAATAGCATCCATTAGAAAAATTCTGTAGAAGTAACCAACGTGCTACAACACTTTGCAATTATATATACAAGAACATCAACCGAAATATTTTTGAACTAATGAAAGCTGTCGTCTTTTTGCCAAGATTCCCAATAAGCTGAAACGCGTTTGGGAACCATCGCGGCCGCTGGAAGGTAGAGAAATGGTCCATGTGCCATAGGTTTGTTGGGAAGACGGGAAGGCTGGGAGGCCAAGTGACTACGACTGACCAAGGTCGCTGTTCACACGGGATTTCCTTGCCTATCACAAGACTTGACTAGACTATCGTGTGAACGCGACCATAGTTTTCAGTTAGTCAGGTAGTGAAGACTACGTCCCCTCCTGTCTCAAAGACAGGGTTAGTTAAGTCAAGTCTGTCTTTACCTCCTCTGAACGCCTACTATATTCACAATGCAATTAGCAGGTACCCGTTGTCCCCAGTTGACTTCGATAGCTTCTGACAAAGAGTCATAGACTATCGTGTGAACGGGACCCCATCTATCCATATATATATTGTAACATGAAAAGTTACACTTAACAATGCAGGCCAACTTGAGGGTTGCAATTGTTGAGGAACTGACGCAACTTGGGCCAACAATGTGGTCTGGCGAGAGGCAGAGTCGTCATGGGGTGATTGGAGAAGCAGGTTGTGTCGGCGGGATGATGAGAGAATGACCACGCCCTGCAGATATAATTTTTTTCATGCTCTGATTGAAATTAAAACTATTAAAATCAATTTTTGGTGTTTTTATGAAAAATACCTGGCGCCCTAAAGGAATTAAGAAATCCTCGAATACGGAGGAACGTAGGATCCGCTACAATATATATATATATATATATATCATTGCGGTTTCTATAATTTGGTATCATAACTCTATTCTTCTCTGGACAGTCAAATTTTTGGTATTTTGATAGTGAGGCGTAGGTTTCTATAGTAGTTAGTGCCCATGGTGGAATCTGGATGGTACAATACATTTCAGTGTCCTGTAATACTAGATCCAACGCTTTTGTTAAGTTTTTAATTTTTATGTATAGAGGATTTCCTTGGCTAGCTTCTCGTTATGTGGTCGTGTTTCGTTGAATGATCTCAGTTTTAATAATTTTATTACGGGAAGCTACTTGAGGGATAGGGTTTTTTTTTTCAGTTTTCCAGAGACGGTTCTCGTGCTTCTATGTAGAGACTGCCTATGAGGATTGCGTGGAAGCATCCTGTAGCTATCTTCACAACAGAGTTGTGGAGTTTATCGAGATTCTTGAAGTATTTTCGATTTGCTTGAGGGTATTGTAGACAGTCATAGTCAATTGTTGATCTAATTAAAGTACGGTAAGTTATAAGTAGTGTCTCTCTGTCTGCTCCCCACTTCTTACCTGATAACGCATTTAGTATGTTTAACCGAGTTTTGCTTTCACGGAACAATATGGTCAACATGTTTTGCATTCAGGTGCATTCCCAGTGTTTCCATGCAGATGACGAATGGTAAAGTTCTTCCTCCTAATTCTAGAGGAGGTAAGTTAAATTTGCTGTTTCTGGAGAATAGTATACATTTAGTTTGAGTGGTAGAGAACTTAAAACACGTTTTTTGGGACCATGTGTATAGTTGGGTAATAGCTGTTTGGATGTCGCTTTTAGTAAAGTAAAGAAATGTAAGATAAGAATCAGGCACGGAGAACGGAATGCTGCGACCCCACAGCAAACTCGTCTCCCGTCATTCGGAAGGGCGTGAGAATAGTACCCAATGCCCGACCCATCTGATTCATCTTTAGGTGAAACACCGGGTAGGATCCTTAGCCCGGGGGTCCTAGTAAACCCTAGGCTACCTTCCGCATCCCCCCTTTTCAATTCCCTTCCTATGTTATTAAAGGGGAGTTGTCTATTTCAGGATCACCCTCATGTAGCCTGTTACCCGCCAGAAAAAAATGTTGGAGAACAGCCCTTGGAGAGAGATGGAGATTTCTGAGCGGAAGAGGAGAGACGCCGACGACAGCTTAATCGGTATCCACCATCAATATTGGCAGCACGTGACCGACATCGAAGCCCGGACACTCCTCTCATTGCCGGCTACGTGGAACCCTTGTCGGAAAGTTGAAATTTTTTACACTGGTGAGGTCCACCTATTTTACCTTCCGATTTTCATGCATTGTCGGACCCAATCTTTCGTTTAATTGTGTCTCTGCAACTTTGGCCAAAAATCCTCCGAGTAAAAGAATTCATTTATAACCCGACAGTGAAATTGCTCTATGTATAATTTAACTTCATTGTCTAATTAGTGTTAATAAATTTTTTAAGTTTTCTATTTTGCAAATTGGAATTACTTATTTAATTAATCCCACCATTTTAATTTAAAATTAAATTAAAATAGTAGAAGTCATTTCATTACAATATATTAGAGCCTCGAGGGGCCAACAACCGGATAGATGTGAAAGTAGCTGATTTGCTAGAATGCTCCTCAAACTGCAAGCCGGGTTATTAGTGTGAAACAGGCGTAACTCAGCCAGATGCACGTATGATTATATTAATAAAAATATTTTATTCTGACGACAATTCAATCCAGTCGATTAGCCAAAAATCATTCATTAAATCAATCCACCAAGAAATCCTATGTTCATCAAAACTTTCTATCTTTAATATATTTTACAGTGAATATAAAACTATTCTCATCTGCATGTGTTTATACTAACGCCTCTGAATATCACATGCCAAAAACCTATACTTTCCATACGCTGAGTAATAATTAAAATGTCTTACTTATGAATTGGTTAAGAAAATGCACGCTTGTGTTAGTTGTCATTATTTAATTCCTTAATGCTTTCAAATTTCTACAATCAAATTTCATAGTCTACAGGACACTTCTCCGTCTAATTTCTAATTCTATAAAATCAAACTGGGTATTAAACAAAAGGTTTCCTGTGAGTTCTCTGTAAATTTGAACTTCTTCAGCAAATACATCAAGAAAAGTGGAACCAATAGGTATACAGAAAAGTGATTCATATTTATTAAAAATAAAATTAGATGTGCGCTGAACTTTTGCTATTTTTCTTAAATTTAATTCGTATGCTTCACCGGAGCCTTCTAAAAATTTTAAGCTATTACCATATTTTCTTAGCTCGGAAATGGTCAACACTATATTTGGGTGTCTCTTCAGCATCAAAGCATCAACAAACATAGACTTCAGTTTATTTAAAATAAATATGATTCGGTCAATATTTTCAAAAGCTTCGTGAAGGTAATCTTTAAGTAAAGAGAAACTTCTTACGAATTTATATTCTGAGTTTATCCAATTGCTCTTAAGTTTTTTCAAAGTTGAAATACGCATTACAGCATATTTCTTTGACATTACTTCAGGAAGTAAGCATGTGCTGTCAATATTTTCCATTATTTTACGTATTTTGGCAGGAATTGTTTTATGATTCCTTAGTGATGTAACAAATGTGATATTATCCTTAACTTTTTGTGGAGAAAGCTTATAATTGCTTTCCCTGTCAGATTGACTTGAACAGAACGTGTTAGATAAAACACATCTAAGTACACGAGAAGTTGCTTGGCATGGAGCAGGATGACTAACCAATCCAAGAGCTGTATCTTCAACTCTCAAGGCATTCATAATTCTAATGTGTGAAAATTCAAGCTGAAAAAATAGGTAAATCATTACAATACACTTGCATTATCAAAAGAAGAATCAACATATGGTCATAAAATTTATCTAATAAATAATGTAAGTGTATATCCCATGCATAAATTCGTCACGTGTGGAAAACTTTCAACTAAACTTAGTACACGATCTAGGAACCAGCCTCGGGTACGAAATTTAAAAAGACGCGAAAACGGCTGCTATTAGTACCGAGTAGATTTCAGAATTGATAGGAAATCATTGCGTCTTTTGGATGTCCAATCCCTTAACTATATTCGACGTTTACTTACTCTGTCTCAAATTCAGTAATTAGAATCTCAACTCTAATTTTATTCCTTCCAGTAAAAGTGTCCATCGGAAAAGGCAGACATATCAACTATTTTGCTTTTCAAAAATCAATTATCTGACATTAAGTGCAATAAAAAAAATACAGTCAATTTTGACAGCAAATAATTTAACTTATTTAATGTAATTATGACATTTCTTCCACCTTTATCAGATAATTATAGAAGAAAAAATTAAAAATCAATGTTAATAATGAATATATAATATTTCGTTCAACTATGGGCGAGTTAATTTTTTAATTAAATAAGGAAAACTTTTTGACATTTAATATTAAATCAAATATATCAAACACAAATTTGGGATCCATCAATATCAGGGTTATGAATGTGGAGATTTACACAGCAGAAAGATAGTCATTACGCATTTTGATGCATTAATTGCCAATGGTACAACTGTTTCCCGTACTTCCGCGTTTGTGTGGCGGCTGCTTCCTTCGTTGGGTCCGGCTCGGTTGCTTGGGGCTGGTTCCGGGAGATCGCTGTCCCAGTACCTGGCTCTTACTTCCGAAAAATCTGGTTCTGCGATTAAGTTGACGGGCGAAGCCACCTTGCCGTCAGTCTTCTTTCCTTCTCTTATCCCAGCAAGATTACTAGTTGTAGTGTCTCTATTACTGTCGGGTCCCATCTCCTCTGACTTCCTCCTTATTCAAAATGCCACTGTGGTTACAATGACTGGATGTGCCATGGAATATTGTGATGTTTAATATAAATTTCGGAAACGTTTTAAATATTTAGGCTAGCTTAGAATAGTAGCCTATAGTTTTAATTGCGTATGGGTGTGTGCGTGTGTAGAAGCAATATTCAATGATTTCGGACCCGAGGGACTGAACTTGGCACGAACAGTAAATTTATTTGTTGTCCAAATTAAATTGTTGAAAATTTTCCCTTTGTTTCATTATATAATAAACCCGCCTTCTAATTGATTATTTAAAGCGAAGACCCGTGAGTCTCATCCTGGTTCAATGGCACATGAGTCTTGGCTCGACGCTCAGTATCAATCGGTTCGCGATTGTTGTTTTCTGTTATAGATATATATTAATTATGCGTATGCAGTAGATACCGGACCGGTATTCGAGGTAAAGAATCCAAGGGAGGTGGTAAGCGTTACATTAACAATGATTACTTGTATATTTTTTTACATTGAGTGCATTTGGGTTGCACCTCATATGTAAAATTCGCTCATCATTCTTGAGGAGCATTCAATGTATTAATGTTGCACCTGATACATCAAATTCTCTCATTATTGAGAAGCGAATCCAAATGTACTAAATGTAAAAAATGATACACGTAATTTACATATGGCGCTGCGGGAGTTTTCTCGCAGGCGCTTCAGCCCAGAGTGACTGTGGGGCTCACCTGATCATGTCGGGAATGCCTCGCACTCTCTCTGGGTACTTTTTATCAAAGTTCTCATATGCCGAGACACCTTCACCTATTTTAGGAGGTATATGTACCGGGGTCAAAGACCTTGGGCATATGGCAAGAGCTGTCCGCTGATCCCATTGGATCAGTCGGCTAACTGCCTCCTGAAATTGGTGGAGACACGGAGAAGGGAATGCTGCGTCCCCACAGCAGACTCGTCTCCCGTCATTCGGAAGGGCGTGAGAATAGTACCCAATGCCCGACCTACCTGATGCAGGTTTTCTAGGGTTTTCCCTGAATCTCTAGGTGAAACACCGGGTAGGATCCTTAAACTATAGCCCGGGGGCCCTAGTTAACCCTTGGCTACCTTGCTCTACCTTCCGCATCCCCCCTTTTCAATTCCCTTACTATGCTATTAAAGGGGAGTTGCCTGTTTCAGGATCACCCTCATGTAGCCTGTTAACCCAAAAAAAACACGTAATTTACATAAAATATACAACACTTTCTTACTACAATAATTTAATTTTGTATAGTTTCATTTGCCATTGTTAAAATTTAATGGCCTACATTACTTACTAATTGTTATATAGCATTTCGACTGTAACCTCGTTGGACGCAGTCCACGACACAAAAATAAACCACACCTGTAATAGTTTTGTCCGTTTTAAATGGAAAACTGTTATTTATTTTATTGAAAATTATATTTATTTTTTAACGAAATATTATGTATTCAAAATTAATATTGATTTTTTGTACAGTTACCTGATGAAGTCCACAAATATGGACGAAACGTCATAATTATATTAAATAAATATTAATTTTTTTCTGACAAAATTGTCTGTAATTTTTATTGGTTTCAAAATTTTTATTGTATTCACATTATTTCGCAAAACTGTAATGTACCCAATATGTACAATAATGTTACCATTATTTTTTTTTAAAAAAAGAAAGTCGTCTGTCTTCAACTTTACAAGCAAGCCTACTGCCGTTCAACCCCGCTTGCATCATGCAAACCTACCTTAACGAAAAGGGAAGAGAGCAAAGGTGAGAATCAACCAACAAAAAGCTGTAACTTTTGCTGACCATTTCAACAAAAAAAAGTCCCGGATATTTAATCTAATACGGTTAAATAATTTACAGAAAAATTCTACAAATTACTGACATATCTTCAAAACCAGTATTAGTGCTTAAATACTTTCTTTGCCAATGTAAAGTTTCATAAATAGTTACGATCTTAAGAACAATAATTATACAACAGCAGCTTTTACCTCCCAATCAGTTTGGATTTCGGAGAAATCATAAATCAAATAAACCGAATAGTAAATAAGTCAATCAAGATTTCGACTGTCTTCATCGGAATAAGACAAAAGAATGACACGATGTGGTATAAAGACTTATTGCCCTATGTGACAAATTTAGAAAAAAGTTCTGCTTCTGGTTTCAAATAAACGTTTCCTGTTTAATTGTGCATCAAGTATGTAGAAAAGAGTAGTTAGTTATAACCCTAAAACTTTGCTTTTGTGGCTGTCACGGTGTATTTACTTAGCAGCCAACTTTTACACTTTTAAATTATTTTGGTACAAATTTTTTAACAGAATTTTTGTCTATTCGTGGAAAGACTTATTGGGATACAAGTTACGGCCTGTTTCACGAGTCTAATCCTAATAACTTATTCTTTTCAATTTTCAAAGTACCCACAGTCATTGAGTTGACCGAGTAACTTCAAGAAGTTGCAAGCATTCCCAATTTCATCAATACTTAATTCGGGATGCAGGATGTCTTACAAAGTACATATACTTGACACCCACCTTGATAGCTTCAACAGATGGGCAAGGAGAGCGCTTTCATCATCTACCAGGGAACCTACAATGAACATATGATGGGGACTTATTCGTGAAAGTAATATTACATACCCTCGTCCTTTAAATCGTACATAACCTGGAGTTAATAAAAAATAAAGCCAGTTCATTTCCATAAAAACAAAACATCGAACATAACCTGAGATTCAAGTTATACGAACACTTACTTTTCAAAAACCATCTCAGATGTACAAGCAATCCTTAGGATACAACACATAGTGTTACACACTTAACTGTCAATTATTCATGCAAAACACAGTGTACTTAATATATTCAGAATGTTAATGTCAGTGTAATAAGAGATAGTTATTCTTTGGACAGAGCAAGTAGTAGGCCTATAAAATGGTTGGATCAGAATGAGAGATTTTTGTGTAACACAAAGCGGTATCAAATAAAATTGTCAGTATCAATAGAGTCTGTAACATCTTGAAGATTATGTGGATTGATTGATAAAGTGTCGGCTTTACTTTGAGTAATGTATATAATTGGTGACTGTATTAATGTCTACGAGATTGATGTTTGTTGTAATATAAAAGAAATAATTGGGGGCATAGTGTTGTATATTTATTACTTACTGTGTTATTACATCATTGGGTAACGGTGTAATTTAGATTACTATATTAATAAATAAAAGGTTAGTTGTCACTGGTTACAGATGCCGTTTGCATGCTTTTATTCAGTTTTCACAATATAACACACATTAATTTAATCAGTAGTTTTATACCGGATCAAACAATAGTGACGTCTTTGTTAGAACGCTATAAAATTGAGAAAATCAATAATTCCGCGGTACAGGACAGAAAATCGCGCCAACTAATGTCAATGCAGACAACGTTAGCAACCTTGCCGTCAAAAATGGAGGAACAAGAGCATTTAGCCTACAACGCGATTTGGCAACATATACCAAATGTTGAGGTAATGCAAAAATCGATGGTTCAACCTCCAACAGTACAATTTGAGAATCCTGATAGGTCACCGAAGGTGCCATTTCAGCGCCATCGGGGAATTGTTGGGGACATTTGAGGGTAACTGCAATAGACGGTAATCAGAAGCGATTTTAATTTGAACCATAACGTAATGAGGTAAGGCATTGTTTTTGTTTAATTGAAAATCGGATCATATAGGCTAAAGTTGCCTATCGACACCAAACCTAAACGTAAGTTTTCTGTTAGAGAAAATTCTGATCTTTTTAATGGTGTTAATTAGATAACGATATCTGTTGACCACCTGAACGATTTTTCCCTTTGAAAAAGCTCTTTTTTGTCGATTTTTACTTTGGTGTCGTTTGCTGCACCAAATTCACCAAACTATGCAGACATACGAAATACAAAATATGAATACCGTTCCTACTTTATTTATCCCAGCAGGAAAATTATTGAAAATTCGAAAAAAATACGGTGACATTTTTTTCAGGACCTTGGGGGGGGGGGGGGTTGGATGCTTGTTAGGTGTGATAGTTGTGGTAATCTTCGTAATTTACGCAAAAAGTTTACCTCAAACGCGAATTTTAAGGGTCTATTCTCTAATGAGTACCGCACTATTAAAGCTCAAAAGAGGCGACATCGACTCTGACGAAAAAAAAAATTAAAAAAAACGTCAAGCCTTCTACGAAAAAGTGCGTATTTCAGCCAGAAATTCAATCCATCTAAGACAGTACAAACTGCAATTTTTTTTTCAAAATCGGAAAATGATCGCGCGGTGACCCCATGGCTACTTGACATAGAATAACTCATAAAGCAAAACTAGTGAATGGTTCGTGATTTATAATATATGGTTCCGTTGAACATGCAATAGTAGATCGTTTGGAAAGAAATAAGTCAAACTCCAAAATTGTGGTTCAAATAGAACCAAACGTTGGCAAAACCATTTGATCCTTTTAGTGTTTACCGTGTAGCAATTGGGGCTGTACAAGAAACCGACGAAAAAATATTTCTTGATAATCTACCACGTTGTTTCCATCAAAATTGGCATCGTCTATTGAAGCGATTGGTAATATGAAAACTTATTTCTGTCTTAAAGCAGTCCTAAAGTCATTGTGCCTGATAGAAGCAGTTGTTTTACTTCAAAAGAGTTCGCTGATTTTATGATAGCTTATAATTAGGGTCCGGATTTTAATGAGCTAAAAATAGCAAAATATTTAACTATTTATTACCTAAGTGGCATATAATTTAAAAAAATAAAATATGACTTTATGGTTTATTTTTTAAAAAAATCCTTTATTTATTTTATGCAACAAATTGTAAGGTGGTTCCTATTAAACAGGTTTTGAAACTAATTAATGCTTGTTTAAAAATGGCATGTATCTGAAAATACAAAATATGAAGTACAGTAGACTAAAGCCTAGCCAATCAACAAAACCTTGGTTTTACTACTGCAAACTACTTGTTTTAAATATTCAAACATTTTCTTTGTCTTCAGTTTCTGCAGAGTTTTACTGGATCACAAGGAGCATTTTCAAAGGTGGAGAGGTCACTGCAGGGCAGTTAGTATCATGTCACAACATTCCCATGAATGATGTCACTAATTTTGCATATTGTAGAATATTCAAGATTCTGCTGAGAGTACTTTTCAAATGGACACTGATTTTGTCAGCTACATGACCATTACCCACATGCAACTCACTCTTCACAATATCCAGCGTGTCACATAGTTTAGTACTGGCAGCTTAGTCATTTATTTCAGTGTAGTTTGTGCAGTAAAACTCAGCAGCAAGAGCCAAGAACCCCACCATTAAGCAATAGACAAATAAAATCTTGCCACGGGAAATTAATTTGTCCCCATGATCATTATTTGACCACAATTGTTCTGCAACTCAGTGTAAAGCATGTGCAAGAAAAGTGACATATTGGCTTACCATACTGGGGTAGAGGATCTGAAGTCCTTGGCTGCTTTACCCATATATGAAGCACAATCTGTCACTAGTAGCAAAGCACTGTGCAAACCATCTGGCCCCAGTAGATTCACAGAATTTTCCAACAAATCTACAATCCTAGAGGTGTTAACTCTTTTGAGAGCTTCACACATTAAGAGTAAAATTTCTCCTAGTTATCACTTATTTTGACCAGATTTTAATGACAACTCTTTTTTTAACCATAACATGAATATTACAACTATTTATGCTGAAATCATATTTTTACTAAGTAAGTAATATTTATACCCCTTTCAGTAATAGGTCATTTAAATTTGGACAAACTTCTTTCCACACTACAGAGAAGGACATAAAATGTATTTGATTTTGTTTTGGTTGTTAATGTTCAAGATTTCTACTTAATTTATATTTATATAAATAATGCATAATGTAATTACCCCTGAAGTTCAATTGCAGTATTAATTCTTGACTAAAAGTATTCACTGAAGAGTAGTTGAACAATTTTCTAGCATTTTGTCAGTTATATCTTTTTAGTTTAAAATGTCATAAAAATTCTGAAATTTTACCATATTGTTTCCCAAAAGCTTCAATCATTTTTAATAGGTTTAATTGTGATGTACAGAATATAATAGGAAAAGTTTATTTTACATTAGTACATTGACAGCTTATTCATAGTCAAATTGATGTTTCATTCTGGGTCTAATTCCGTTTTTAAAAGGAATTTATGCATAGCATCAACAGCAATTTTAATATGATCATTTGCAGGTTATCTGTAAATTTTCACTTGTTTGGTAATTAGAAATCATTAGACAATCTGGTGTAGAGGTTAATTCTTTTGCAGAAGTGCTTTCAAATTAGATTGCAATCAAAATTGGTGCTTTTGTAAAGAATATGGCAATGTCATTTTCAAATGTGGTAAAAATATAGTGAATATTTCACTTAATGTCAGACTTCAAAAGTTTCATATAAAATTAAATGATTAAAAACACAGAAAAATAATCTTTTATTTAATTTCTACATCCTCATTGTAGCTTCATATTTGTAAGGTTTGTTAAAACAAGGTATAATATATTATTATTAGTTCCACATACATTAATATTTACATTATGTAGATAAACATTGATTTAGACAATTTAAATTAAACAAACAATAAACACAATGTCCTCCTCATACCTAATAGTGTATTTGACACCAGTAACTCACATTTTCTAAATCCCCCAGTTTCACCTCCCCCTTTAGGAGTGTTTTATCCTCACAGTGTTTTTACCTAGTTTGTAAAATCATGCGTGTACCAAGTTTAGGTGAAGTTTCTCCATGCATTTAAAAGTGTATGCGTACACACAGACATCGGTCAAGTCTGTCAACCGTGATTTTCAGACACTCTTTGTCTTTGCTAATATTTTCCAACCAGTCAATGCCTAAGCTCCCTTTTCAAGATAGTATATGTGTGAAGGGTGTGGCAGCCACTCCATATATACTCTGTTTTTAAGAAGGGAGCTTAGGGTTTCAAATATAATTTTAATCAACATACGGAAAGCATATGTTGAATACCATTATTTCTCACTATTGATGAACCACACAAACCATTGCTTCATCATTCTTACTTCTTTTGATACATTTAAAAAGTGTCTGTATCACGGAAAACCTAAACTCTGCACTAAGGAAGCAAATGGAATAATGTAAATATTGTGAATAATTTCAAAACCATACCATGAAATTAAGATCTTATTAAACGCCAACTTTAACTGCCTTGATACATGACTGTGCAATTCAGTTTAACAATTTCGTGTGAAGAGAGGAGTGTCTATTGCTAGTGAAATGTGGGAATTTGACCTTCTTGATCAAATGTGAAAACTCTTCCAGCAAAATAAATGGAGACCATTCAAAACAAGTTGGTAATGTTTTTATAATTTCTTCATAAGGAAGTCATTATTTACTGAGATTATAAAATTCCTGCACATTTCTCCACAAAATTTTTTAATAAATGTACAAATAGCACTTTGAAGGTTATGGTAAATTTCGTTACTCAGAATGAAGTATTTAAAAATACATTACTGTGAAGAACCTTCATATACTTTTACTAAAAATTAGAATGTATCGTTAATAAGTTGCTACAGTTTAATCGACTTCTGCAACAAGCCTTAATTAAAAATTTAAGAGAATTAAACTTCTTACTTCTTTAAATTGGAAAGTGTAGTTCGGTTAAAACAGTAATCTGATGTTATATACTTACTTGTGAGACATTAAAAGAAATATAACTTTTATGAATCTATTAAATTAGGTATTCTTTTTCGTAAGGTTATGTATGACCATTAAATCAAGCGTTTTGCATATTACGCGCATGCGTTAACATTAGAAGTTGCTATCAAATATATGTGGTAGCAAATAAACCACCAGCCAGTTACTGAATGAATTGAATTATACAAATAATTGCTATTTAATTAATTACATCAAACCTAGTATTTAAAAGGTACGCAATGATTACTTTGGACATTTAGTTTATCTTGTTTAGGATTATTGTTTTCCCCTTCTTTACTTACTTTTTGCGTCAACCAGTACCAACCGACAGGAGCCCAATACGTATAATATTTGTTCCAAGCATCAATCCTCACTATGTATTATCATTAAGGAAAAAATCAGTTCTTTGTGTACACAAAACGTGCAATGTAAAAATTTTCCCTTATAAACGGACTTCTTCACTTCCAAACGTTAAACATCTTAATTAACCTGTATACAATTATTCTATGATTTTCCCACTTTGGAATCAGTGATATGGAATTAATGTGTTCAGGGTCCTTTCCGATATCTTCATCTGATTCAAAACTTTGTCCTATCATCAATATTTTCATGTGACAAAAATAGCGATGGGAAGGAGAGACCAGAATCGAATATTTCGACCATCAATTTTTCTCCCATCCAGGGAAAAACAGACGGGAACTTTCTATTAGTGGACTAAAGATGCTTAAGGCCCTTTTACGTTCACCAGTGACGACAAAGAACTAGACGTGGATGAATGTGAAAGTGACAGTGCCAATGCGTACGTACGGCAAGACAACAATGTTTATCTAGCAACAATGACGTCGTGTGAACTGTGTTGGGACGAATCATATTTTTTAACCATGGCTGGATTTGGATTTGATGAGGCCCTAAGCTATTTGAATATATCTATTCTTTGTTATCAGCCATAACATCTTGTTCAACGTGGCCATCTTGCACAAAATCCTTTATTTTACCTCGATGAACTGAAGTTTACCTTGAAGAGACTTGTTGAGTTCAAGAATAGCCTGGCTTTAAGTAGATGAGGAATTAGATGAAATGATTGCTGTTTTATTACTCAGAGCTGCCATATGTTGAAAACAATCATGCTCATTGAGTTCAGTTTGAATATAAAGCAAGCAACAATGAACTTGGTTTTGCTTTCACATAATATGACTGAGTGTCTTACCTGCTGAATAGTTGGATCTTTTGTATTATATTTAGGACAAGTTTGCAAAATCCTGTAGTTGAAGCTAGTTCCAGGAATTATTATAGTTGGCAAGCAGTAATCACACATACTTATTTTTATTTACATAATTTATGTATTACATTTGATTCAAATTCTGAATGTAACAGATGTAAGAGCTGTTTTCTGTTTATTATGTATTCCTATAATAAATATATGAAAATCATTTTTATATAAACATGTAATATGGGTTAACAAATAAAATAACTGTTTTTACAGAAATTAAAATATAAAAATAACAAAATAAACATTTATTGTTCCAAACATTTAATTATGCATATCTTTTTAATGTCTAAATAAGTTTATCACACACTGTTTTCCACATTTGGCATATTCTGGCAGCAATATGTTATCATTGACACCAAAAATAATGTTACCAGGCCTTTCTACCTCTGACCGTTGCTCTGCGTAGGGTAGTGAAACTTCTACATGAGGCATTTTTAGTCCATAATCTTCATCATGGCATCTTTATCACTTTCATCTTCATGCACTTTTACATAATTTTCTTAATATCTACATCTGTTAATTGCTGTTCAGTGTCCATTCTCATTTAGACTCCTTCGTCCTCTCATTGTTGGCATTTTCACTACCTGGAATCTAAGCATGAGAGGAACTAGAGCCCCCTACATACTGTACTCCTTGCATGATAGTTGATGAATTTTGTAATTTTACTATGATCAGGTTGAGATTCTTGAACTTCTTGCCAGGCTTCATGATTGAAATTACAACACTAGGATTTTTGTAACCTTTAACACAACTTCATCTGTTGGGTGATACAAAGATATGATGTTTGAAGGAATATTGTGTTTATCTTGTCACTGCTGAGTTCTGACACACTTTGATGATACTGGTCATTTACAATACAATTTTTTTATATTTTAACTAAGTTTCCATTGACACCACAAACTTATCTTTAAATAATTCAGACTCCATTCAGGCATTGTGTTGGTTTTTGTATGACAATGCTCTTAATTATTTAGATTTTCTTATCATCACGTTCAATGCAAAAAGTTGAGTTCCTATATGCTATGACCCATTCAATACCAAAATGTCTAATAAAGACACTCGAAAGCAGTTTAAGAATAATAGTTCTTATTCCTTAAACAAAATTTATCTGGATATATATAAGTTATCAAACACTTTGAAGTAATTCTTTAGTATTCTCAATATGAACTGTAAAATAATCAATTTCCAATATGCAGAAATATAGCCTTTTGTATCAGTAGGTTGGCTGTTTATTATGGAAGAGCTTCAGAATGATAAAACTACATAAATAAAGAATAATATAGAGGAATTTAATTATGAATGTGTTGATCAAAATATTCTCTATTACATTAATTCTTATAGATCCTAATTTTATTTTCATGGGTATAAATGCAACCATATTCATATATGTTAGTTTAAGATTCTCTAATGAAAGTGTTGTATGTTCAATGAGCATTTGACGTCATTTTAATGTTAAACATATATAAATTAGGTGATTGTAATAAAAGCAATAACCACAGAGATTTAATGTTGCTCCACATAATTATGATACCATTCAATTGAAGTAATTTTTAAACATTTCTCAAATATGGATGTAACCCATTCTAACATGGACATTGTAATAAGGATTACATTTTCCCTGCATCTCTTTAGGTGAAACACCGGGTAGGATCCTTAAACCAATAGCCCGGGGGCCCTAGTTAACCCTTGGCTACCTTGTTCTACCTTCCGCATCCCCCCTTTTCAATTCCCTTCCTATGCTATTAAAGGGGAGTTGCCTGTTTCAGGATCACCCTCATGTAGCCTGTTAACAAAAAAAAAAAAGTTTCTAGACCTTTAAATGAAGCTGCTCTCTTATGATCCTCACAGAGACAATCTGTGGGGAGCAGAGATGTTGCTCCACACGCAGCAGCATCGCTGACAGAGACTTGGCAACGCTGCACCTTCTCCCACTCTGGCAACAGGCCTAGTGGGGTGCAATCCGCCTCTCGCTCGTTCACTCACTCAGCTCTCTTGAGACGGGCTGGTCGCCCTCTCATGAATAAAGCAAACTAACGCCACGTGGTCGTCGCTCGTTATTGGACACCCTCGCTCCCAAATTGGTGACCCCGACGCAAGCCGATGGAAGATCAGCAACAGCCAGGCGTTTACAGAGTAGCGCTGAAGCTACCTGCATTTTGGGCCGGCAACGTAGCATTATGGTTCGCGCAAGTGGAGCAGCAGTTCGCCATCGCCGGCATCACACAGGACACCACGCGCTTCTCCCACGTGGCCGCACACTTGGACGGGCGCTGGGCCGAAGAGGTCCAGGACATCCTGATAAACCCACCGGCGTCGGACAGGTATGAGTGCTTGAAGAAAGAGTTGATATCGCGTCTGTCCCCTGCACAGGAGCAGCGGACGCAGCAGCTGCTGACCGACGCCGCGTTGGGAGACCGGTCCCCGTCGCAATTCCTGCGCCACCTCAGGGTTTTGGCGGGAGGATCGGTCTCAGAGGAGGTGCTGCGAGCGTTGTGGCTACAACGTTTGCCGACTTCGATGCAAATGATCGTCCGATGCCAACCCCTCGTACCACTGAACGAGGTGGCTAAAATCGCGGACAGCGTCATCGGCTTAGCACCACCGGATCCGCCGCCCGCGTCCGCCGCCATCGCAGAAACCCACGACCACGCCGACCCACGTGCTCGTAGCCGTGCCACCGACCTCGAGCTACGCGTCAGCTACGAGCCAGCCGCTCGACGCACGACTCCACCGACGCCGGGAGGTGTTGGTACCACCGCCGATTTGGTAGCCGTGCCCAGCGCTGCGAGCCCCCGTGCAGTTACGCCCAGGGAAACTAGCAGGGCGGCCAACGATTGCAGCCGTTGGCCGCCTACCTGGACGACGCGTGGTCATCAGGGACCGAATAAGCGGCCACAAGTTCCTGATCGACACCGGGTCCGACATCTGCTGTTTCCCCCGAGCTCTCCTCAAGAGTCACCGAGAGCCCACGAAGTACAAGCTGCAGGCGGCGAACGCGACCAGCATCGTCACCTACGGGTACGTGCCCCTGCGGCTGGACCTGGGCTTGCCCCGCAAGTTCCCGTGGCGTTTCGTCGTAGCGGACGTGGCGTCACCCATAATCGGCGCAGACCTTCTGACGCACTACAAGCTGCTGCCAGACTGCAGCAACGGGCGCCTCATAGACGGGATCTCCGGTCACGTCGCCGTCGCGACACCCAGCAACCAGTCGCAGCCCAGCGTCAAGGTGTTGACGACGGTTTCGCCGTACCAGGAGATCCTCGATCGCTTCCCGGAGCTCACGCGCCCAGCCGGCGCACCCCGGGCCGTCCGCCACACCACCGTTCACCACATCCTCACGACGCCGGGCCCCCCGGTGTCCTGCAGACCACGACGCCTCGCGCCAGAACGACTCCACATCGCGCGGGCAGAGTTCCAGGCCATGCTCGCGGATGGGACCGCACGGCGATCGAAGAGCCCGTGGGCATCGCCGCTCCACCTCGTTCCGAAGAAGAAGGACGGGGAATGGCGCCCATGCGGGGATTATCGCGCTTTAACGCGCGAACCATCCCGGACAGGTATCCCGTGCGCCACGTGCAAGACTTTGCCCTTAGCCTACAGGGCAGCTCGGTGTTCTCCGTGCTCGACCTCGTCAAGGCGTACACACAGATCCCGGTCCATCCACCGGATTAACCAGGCCGTTTTGCAAGAGGCACTATCTGGCCTCCGCGGAGCCCAACCGGTGCCGTGGACACCCGCAACCTCCGCGGCCTTCGAGAGCTGCAAGGCCTCCCTCGCCGACGCCACCCTGTTGGCCCACCCCGACCCTACGGCTCAACTCGGATTATTCACCGACGCTTCGCAAGGTGGAGTCGGCGCCACCCTCCAGCAACGGGTCAACGGAGCATGGCAGCCACTGGGTTTCTTCTCCAGGAAACTGACTCCCCGTCAATCGCAGTGGCCGGCGTACTACAGGGAGCTTCTGGCGATCTACCTGGCGGTCAGACACATCCGCCACGCGATCGAGGCGCAGCACACGGTGGTCTTCACGGACCACAAGCCCATCTGCTTCGCGTTCCTCCAGCAGAACGAGAAGCTCCCACCGGTGCAGAGGAACCACCTCACGTACATCGGCCAGTTCACCACCGACATCCGGCACATCAGCGGAGCCGAGAACATCGTCGCGGACGCTTTCTCCCGCGTCGACGCCCTTACGACGGCCCCGAATCCGGTGGACCTCGAAACCCTCGCCCACCAGCAGACGCGCGACGACGAGTTGCGCACGCTGCTTCGCAGTGGCGCAGCGCTCCAACTCCGCCTGGTATCCATCCCAGGCCACGCCTCGCAGTTTTATTGCGACGTCTCGACCGGACGCCATCGGCCGTTCGTCCCAGCACCCAGCCGACGCCAGGTGTTCGACGCGCTGCACAGCCTCAGCCATCCGGGGACCCGCGCCACTACGCGCCTGGTGACGTCGCGTTTCGTGTGGCCTGGAGTAAACCGCGACTGCCGAGCGTGGGCCCGAGCGTGCGTGCCGTGCCAACGCGCCAAGACCACGCGGCACGTCGTGACGGCTACCGGATCTTTTCAGACGCCCACCACCCGATTCCGCCACATCCACGTCGACATCGTCGGGCCACTACCACCAGCAGGGCCTTTCCGCTACCTGCTCACGATCGTCGACCGCGCCTCGCGCTGGCCAGAGGCAGTTCCCCTGGAGCAGATCACCGCCGAGAGCGTAGCCAACGCCATCCTCCACGGCTGGATCGCCCGATTCGGGTGCCCAGAGGTCATCACAACCGACCAAGGCCGTCAATTCGAATCGCGGCTGTTCGCGGCTCTGGGAGCTTTCACCGGGTGGCAGAGATCACGGACGACGCCGTACCACCCACAGGCGAACGGCATGGTGGATAGATTCCACCGGCAGCTGAAGGCGTCGCTAATGTGCCACACCGGACCATCGTGGCTAGAGGCGCTCCCGATAGTCATGCTGGGCATACGCACCGCCTTCAAGGAGGACCTACAGTCATCGGCAGCCGAGCTGGTGTTCGGCGAAACACTCCGGCTGCCCGGCGAATTTTTCGCTCCAGTTCCAGCACAGTCTGCTGGAGTCGACCCAACTTCGCTCGTCGACCGCGTCCGAGCAGCAACGCAGCACATCAGGCCACAACCCGTGACCCGGCACTCGCGCCCCGGGACCTTCGTTTTCAGGGAGCTGGCATCCTGCACCCATGTCTTCCTGCGCGACGACGCCGCGCGACCACCGCTCCGCCCACCCTACACCGGCCCCCACCTGGTCGTCAGCAGGGACGACAAGACTTGCGTCCTGCGGGTGCGAGGGAACGACGTCCGCGTTTCACTGGACAGGGTGAAACAGGCTTTCACCTCAACCGAGGAAGCGACTGGCGCACCGCCCCGACCTGTCCCCGTCGCGACGCAGGAGGCTCCAGCGCCGTCAGCCAGGAGCGGACGCCAACCCAGCAGGGCTCCGGTGCCTACGGCAACTCGCGCGGGCCGCCGCACACGCGCGCCAGCCAGGTACTCCCCGTCGCCCCAGCGCCGCCGCACCTCTCCAGCACGCCCGCCGCAGCCCGGACCCTCTGCGAGTGCGTCGTCAGTGCGGAACTTTGGGCCGCACAGACATATGTAGAGACTGATAGTGCTAGTTTCGCTTATATGTATATACATTATTTTCTCTTTCTATGTTTTCAAACCGACTCCGTCTCTCGGGAGGGGGCTGCTGTGGGGAGCAGAGATGTTGCTCCACACGCAGCAGCATCGCTGACAGAGACTTGGCAACGCTGCACCTTCCCCCACTCTGGCAACAGGCCTAGTGGGGTGCAATCCGCCTCTCGCTCGTTCACTCACTCAGCTCTCTTGAGACGGACTGGTCGCCCTCTCATGAATAAAGCAAACTAACGCCACGTGGTCGTCGCTCGTTATTGGACACCCTCGCTCCCAAAAATCTATTAACTGAGTATTGTCAGCCAATTTCTATATGAGGACCAAGGAGGGCTCCTTCCTATATAACCATTTATTATTTTATAAGCAATAAGCAACATATGCTATAACTGAGAAAAGCCGTGTATTTAATGAAAAGTGGTCTTTGATTCTTTTTTATCAATAGCTTAATTTGCAAATAGTGTGTAAAAGGTTTTAAGTAATTATTAGGCCTACCTTAATTTCATTTGTGACATCACAATAACACTAAAAATAAATTTCTTCAAAAGCCTCAACAAAATATTTTTAATGACTGTAATGTGGCTTATTTCAGTTAAGTGGCCTAATTTGAGGAATGGTCCTCGTATGTTCATTTTCGATTTTGATGAAATTTTTACAGTTTGTACTATGTATAAGACTTCTGAAAAATTTTAGTTCGAAATAATGCATTTCTGGCCGAGATACGGACTTTCGCCTATTTCTTTTATTTGCAACGAGAAAAGTAAACGAAAACACAAAAGTATATTTTGCCGGAGGGTAAAATGAGGGTTCTGCAGCCCCCATATTCCTCTCCGTTCTCATAAAAAATTTGTTTGATCCAGTTCATCATTTTGGAAGGTATGGTTCTCTTGTAAATCTTTATTTCCCATTTCAGGAGTCTCTTTCCTAGGAAAGGGACGTTGAGACTCGTCACCGTCGTCGCGTATGTTAACATTGACGCGGTCCACTTGTCACAAATCGTTCCAAAACTGATATTTGCTTTTGAAACCTCCGCGGTTTAATGACATCCGGAGCATTTCTACTTTTCACACATCGCTGCTGTCGACGTCGAGAATCACAATAGCTAGCCCTAAATTTCATCCATATAGATTTTGCCTCTTCCCCTAAAATAATTTAAAATTTTAATTGTTGAGAATAGACTCAAATAAATTTGAAAATTAAGCCGACCTTCTACGGCGTAGCGGTCAGCTTTGCTGCCGCTTGCTGTTGTATGGCGACGCAGAGCTGTCGGACATTTCTTTTCTTGGTTTCTTTGGTTAGATAATTGTTTGGACTATGTGTAATCTTTTCTCTCAAATCAAGACTTAAATTCTTCGTTATAACGAACTGTTAAAACGTATGCACAGTTCAGGATAATTAGCTAGTCGTGTGTCAAGACGTTTCTCAGTGGTCAGCTCCGCCCATTGTAGTGGGGCTAGACATCAGCTCACTTTTACTCCAATTTTTGTTGAAACAGGTTGGTCGTGTAAAAGCAATTCTGAAAATATTGGCGCTAGGAAATATATTGCTGTCAGTTCAGGATATGTGTTACCTCCTTAGAATATAATAGATAATAAGCATAGCGTCTATGTGTTCGGTTCCCACCTGGCCCCTCAAGAACTGAGGGGACATCGGGGGCGTCTATGAACAAAATCCACTGCGTAAACAGTCCTGCTCCCATGGGAAAACATGCCTCCTCTAGTCCAACTCCAATGTGCGTTGCCAGGGACGTGGACATGCCATCACTAGGTGGGCTTTCGGGGCCTCTGAAGGAGGTACCAATTTCCCCAAAGAACAGCATTGGTCGGCCGCGCGCATAGCTCCTTTCGGTTCTTGGTCGCCCCGTAGGGAGGAGTTGCACTTGGCATTAAATGACCCTTGAAGCTAGTCTGCTCATTCCGGCAAACTATAGTGAGCTTTTAAGCTAGGTCTGCATCCTGCTGCTAACAGCATGGGCAGTGCTGCCAGATGCTTATGGCCAGGTGGTTTCATCATCGAATAACTAGAAGTGCGAGGGCTAGTACGGCCCGAAGACCCCAGACCCAGCGCCGGAAAGAGGTGGCACCGATGCTGTACCAGCCCCCACACTTCCGACACCTTAATCACGAATGACGCTTGCATCCTCCCTAGCACCCATCCTAGCCCTGAGAACAAACCTCATTGGTTCAGTATGGATATTACAGTAGCCGCCAAAAGGATAGCTACTAACCCCTGAAGCAACCAGACTCCGGGACATGACAACCGAAGACGGCAAGCCATAATCAGTGGCCAATGGCCCAGAGTCATACTTACTCCGCGGTATAGCGTGTGTTAAAAAGATGTCGTCGCAGTCTGTATATCCCGTTCGTATGAAGGCAATAAATGTTCTTAAAAATGATAGTAACGTTTCGCCAGGCCTTTTGGAGGGGTAGTACCCCCTCAAACGATAATACTTCCCTTCTCCGTATAGGCCCATCACAATTACTTCGTATCAAGATAAGTCTGACACTTTGTTTCATAGTTAGATGAATTAATGTACATATATAAAAATGTGTTTTTCAAAATAATGAATTCAAATGAATAGCAATTGACTAGCTCTTAATTCGAAAGGTATCGCAGACGCCAGACTGGGAAGCAGTAACATGTCAAAGTTTCAAGAACCTGAGCCCCCCTCATCAATACTGTTCAGGCAAACTACACTGTCTTAAAGAATGAGGTTCAAGCTCTCAAAAAGGCTGGGAAGCTTACTGCAAACATTTCGAGGTTCTTAGCCCCCTTCTTCAGGTTTAATTCAAACCCTGGTACCCCAGCCATTAGACACCTACAATCAACGCCCACTAAAGCCAAGAGCATACACTCTCAACGAAAGGTCACGACAATGAAAGAATAATAAAATAATACAATATAGGTGGATGGTAGAAAGTAAAGCGAGTGCAATTGGGGGAATGCAGTTGTTAAAACATGTTAAGTTTAGGACTTTGCCCGAACTGTAGGATGTGTTGGAAAAAGTGCTATTAAAGAATGAGTTCAGCATCTGATTACTCGGCTTTAAGGATCGAAATTCTGTTGCACCTATTGACAATTTGGCCACCGTATGAATTGATTTTATTTGGGTCATTATTCTCTTTCTAATTGTTGAAACAAATAAACAGATCAAAAATTTGTTATTACGGAGAAATATACATGCACACCTTATGTAGAAACGTTTCTCGGGTTTCCAACCGGGTAGTCTCAGTAAACAGCGACGTTTCGACAGATAGCAACTCCGTCATCTTCCAGGCTGGAAGATGACGGAGTTGCTATCTGTCGAAACGTCGCTGTTTACTGAGACTACCCGGTTGGAAACCCGAGAAACGTTTCTACATATTCTTCACCGGGAAAGCCTTCGTTCTTTAATGCACACCTTAATTTAACGGAATATTTAAGAAAGATCTAGAAGACTGGCGTAGTAATTTAAGAATGGATGAAGCAGCCTGTAACGAATTACTGCACTTAGTAACACCTATATTTAGAAGAAAAGATATTGCCTTCAGTTTGTCACATTGCCGAAGTACTTAAACACCACAGTTCTCAAAAGACATTGAGATTTCCACAGATTTGACTAGCGCGAGCTTACTTGTATCATGTGGCCACTGTTCCGTGTTCCCATTTTGACTGTGCAATTTTAATTCCGCATGCAAGAACGAGCGAGTGGGCTGGTCTTAATTTTGGCATGTACTGCACATTCAATTCGTAAATAGCTATATGGATTGATTTCAACTGAATTCAACGTTTATTCTTCAAATTAACTGATTCGTTCACCTTAACAGAAATTGGATTGACTTTTGTAGCCTCCTTTGGTTTTTATTATTAAAATAAATTAACATTTCGCTGCTGCTGCTTTTTATAATTCATGAATACGTTTTTTGCCACATTTAAAAACAATATTTGCCTGAAGGCCGTCGTTGATTTAGTTCACGTCTCATCAGATATGTATATAGATAATCGTACATCGAGAGCAGAAAGCTGATCTTCCGATTCGACGCCAGACTAAAAACATGTTAAAGTTTTTTAGAAACAAAGATTTTATTTTAGTGCCTAAAATTTTAGCGGTGACTAGTTAACAGGAATAGTTTTAGGAGACACAACGCTGACCTAATTATTACATTTCCTCTCAGTTTCTCGAACACTGCTTTATGGTGACGTCAACGGAATACGGGTTACAAGAGGGTAGGTTAAGTGAGCTGGGTTTCAAAGAGGGCGGGGGCGGCGTCTGTGTAGAAGCGCGACGCCTGCATGGCACGGCAGAAGACCTGCCAACTGCAGCACCTCCGCCAGCAGCAGCAGCGTCCTCAGGAGCCACAGCAAAGCCCGCGCCATCGGGCTCCGGCTCCGGCTGCGGCGCTCTTCCTTGTTACTGCACAGACACACACGGCTACACTTAGCTTGCACAGTTGGCCGTGACGATGTTCCTCGTGGTGGCGACGATCACAGAGATTTCACACTCACGTTCGCTCGTCGATGCCGTGGCTCTTGCGGCGCAGCCTGAGGACCGGAGACTCGCTCTCCTCCTCGTCGCCGCCCGTGCGCGTCGCGGTGGCAGTCTGCATCGGGGTCTGGCTTCGGCTCAACTTATTAACGAGCGGCACCACGCGATCCCTGAAAGAGCATAAACGCTTTGCCTGCGAATATGATTATCTTTATCAAGTAACAAAATCTTTGTCATCTTAAGGTCGTTCTACACTCTCGCCGAGTCGGCCAGAGACTATCCGAACACGGCGAGTGTGGACAGTCCGCTTCATGACTCCCACACTCCATTTGGCTCGCCCCCGCTCCGTTCCAAATCTGGTGTTTGATTCAAAGTAATTAGACACGTTGTCCGTGTATTGTGTTGAACCACTGTTTATTTTTGTAGTTATTTTCTTGGATGAAGAGTTCTCGAGATTCCAGTCTAAAACCTAGGAATTTCGAGGGACATAACAATGAATTATAATTTTGTGTCCCATATCATTTCAAAGAACAATATTTAGCTACAATGTTATGTCAGTTCGGGTTTAGTGTCTGCACGGTGCAGGCGTCAAGTGGCGATTTTGTAAAAAATTACGTGGTAGACCAAGAGTACGCAGCACTGCGTAGTCCTATTATCTTCGCCTCACAAACATCATCTATTCTTGAATGGTCATTTTATCTCGTTTATTCCACAGTTCTTTTGTTAATGCTTTTTTCACTTTACGAATAATGAAATTATGTTCCTTCCGTATTTTTACCAAAAATTTACATTTTATAATTATAAAAAATCAAAATAAGGTTCCTACTATACGTGGAAAGATTAAATTCCAAGAAATCTGTTACCGGAATTCATTCCATTTTACCGCTACCAAAACTAAAGGAAAAGAGAGTTAAAAGGAAAAGACTTTCACTTTCCAATAAGTCAGAAATAATGTCTTCACCGTTTAAGAATGGATTAGAAGAAAAAGAACAAATGGGAAATATAAAAGCGAAGCAAAGACTGAAAGGATAGAAAATAAAGCCACTAACCGATACACAAAAGAATGTGACAGGAGAAATCATCAATAAAAGGATAATCTGAAGGTCAGAAAGGGTTTCAAATTTTACCTACAACCCAACACAAGTACCTCTGAAATCTCTACTGATGATGATTGTCCAGGATGTGGACAATAGTTTTCCGATAGCTGGATTATGTGAGGTATTTGCTAGGACTGTCATGCTCCACTTGCGAAGGCAGTGGGCCATTTGTTAGTAGTGACCATTGCTAGTGCGTACACTTACCCTCATAGGAGGCAAATGAAATTTTTTATTAAAATATTTTTAATGGCTAGCTTGTTTGTTGTAATCTTATCAAACTTTTTGTGATTAATTACTAAATATTAAATAACATTGTGATCAATTATGGTGTTATCTTTATTATCTCCGTAGATATATCAAGTCAACCACTTGGTGCGTACTCTTACCCTCCCTTACCTTACAGCTTCACCTATCATAGACATACCAGACAGGCCATGCTCGTACAGACTGGCGAGTGTGTAGATGTCAAAACATAATTATGATTCCAACATTCTGCATGTGAAAGTTTAACTCAAACTTACAATTGCGAATATTACTGTAAGGGAAAATAGTCGCCATCTCGGTGACAAAGATTTACTAATACTTTACTAAGAAATTAATGTTTCTAAAATGTATTTGGAGATATTTACTTCCGTATTATAGTAGCGCGAAATTCGTTTATCCCTCCCGACGTAGGCCTATGAAAGATCGAATTCTCCTTGGACTTGAAAATTGATTAAAACCAATAATAACTTGCTTACTTGATTTAGATTCGGTTGCCATTTGTCATCCGAGAAAAGATAACGTTTGGACATTTCATAATCGCTGGTCAGAGATAATTATCCTCCATAAAGATAACGCGAATTCCTTATATACATATCATCATTGTTACAGGATTTTCTTCCATTTTTCGTAAGCAACCGTCCATTTCATTCGGAGATAAGGACGGCCAGCCGTCAATTGTTAATTATTTTGACAATGTTCAATAAGGGCGGGTCGAGATTGAAATGGAAAAAAACAAGGTGTGTGTGAGGTATTAAGGAAATTCTTTTTTATATGCCATTCAAATAAAAAAAGAATTTCGTTAAAAGAAAAGGTTGAGAAACATTGATCTACTGTATTCTCCTGCGTTTCTGTAACGTGGGGGAACTAGAAAATTTCCATTCTTTAATAAATTGAAGCTGTGTCCAATGAAATGTTGGGTAAAACCACACAGAGCTTTGATGTGAGGATCCGAATTTGCGTTAGACAAGAATGACGTATTTTAAAGACATTTTTTTCGCAATGACCCTTTTAAGGAATTTTGCGCTGAAAATATGCGATTATTGACCATTTTGTGTTTTTCTTAGAAACTGAGCCCATTCCATGTCAAGTGACCAAGGGTTCCCGCGCGACCATTTCCGATTTTGATAAAATTTGGACAGTTTGTGCTATGAAACCTTAGGTGAACATATGCAAAATTTTAGTCTGAAATATGCATTTCTAGCTCAGATACGGGCTTTTCCGTCGAAGTCTGCGATTCGTCGGAGGCGACGTCGTTTCAAAAGTGCCATTTTTGAGCTTGACTATTGTGGCCGTTATTAGAGAATAGACCCTGAAAATTCTTTTCCAAGATAAATCGCATGCGTAGATTGCGAAAATAACAAATATTTAAACAAATTTCATCCTTGGCAACTATGAGCCCACAAATATAGCGAAAAAGTTTGCCCATTTTTTTTCGTTTTTTTAAAGAATCCTGATGGGATGAATAAAGTAGGTACGGTATTCAAATTTTGTAGTTCGCATGTCTACATAAGTATTTACAAGTCAGAGGATTTAGAGCTTTGCAGACAATATACTTTGCTGTAGAAAACCTGGCGCCAAAGTGAAAAATGCCAAAAATGTGCTTTTTCAGGACACCAGATATCGTTTTCTAGTTGACACCATTAGAAAAATCAGGAGATTTTGTAATAAAAATCATATATTTCGTTTTGGTGTCTCGACAGATAAGTATAAAATTTTCGGTAGCGTGTTGTCGACAAATAACGTCTCATCGTGTTTTATTGTGCAATAATCGCTGGAATAACGTGATCTTCGGTGTTATTTCACTTTCTTAGGTGCATGACGTATATATGAATTAAAAGTAAACTTCTTGTAATCAATCGCCTTATTTATTATTTACTCCATGATGCCACCAAAATGCACCTTCCTAAAGGCGCGATTTCTTTTTCAGTACTGTATCATTCAATGACCTGCTATGAATTTCGTAACACGACGAGTAAGAATCAAATACAATACACTCAAAATTCCTTGTGGGATCCATAGTAGCTTTATTCTTCCAATCAAAGATTGGAGCCAGGCGAGACCAACACCAACCATGGGAGGGTTTCTTTAACTGTAGGTTCCCAATTCTGATAACTTTTATATAAATTTATTATAATTCAGTTTTTTTTGCCAAGGATTCCAACCTGGTAGTTCATGATGGTTCACCAAATCGTAATGAAGGAAGTTCATATACATCACATTTATTGTCTCATCTCCTCGAATTTGTTGTTAATTCAGACAGTCAATCACTGTAGAAAATTATGTCGGTCCAATGACGTTGCAGATGGACCCGGAATAACAGCCAGAATATCCTGCTCTGTAACCCAACATATGTCCTGTTTGGAAGTCTAGTAAAATGATGGTACAACGCCCTGCGGATACATAAAGTTAATCAAAACTACTCTAAAAATGGAGTCGTCGTGTGAATAGCAAAGCTTCTCTTGCTCAGTGATAATAGAAGCCTTTTATGGAAACGAATTTTAACGAAAGGCAAGAGAAAGTTAAGAGTTAATCCCATAAATAGAAGAGTATAACCATCTTTTTAGAAATTTAAGAGATGACGAAAATAGGTTTTTCGAATTTACGAGAATGTGTATGCGAACATTCTGTTACGTGCTTATAAACACTAAACCATTTTAATGAGGTACTTATAATTAAATTTACATCTACAGTTTTATGAATAATGTAAGTTGCAACAATTGTAAGCGTAATTTCAGTTAGTAAAATTATCCATTAATTCATAATAATTGAAAATATTGTATTATATTCAAAAGTATATTACGCGTACGTGTCACATAAGTTTTATTTCATTGCCAATTTTTTATATCAGTACTTACGCTTTACAAAATTTTATGTCTTAGAAAGCAATTTAATTAAATAAAAATGTTATTAGTAAATGCTCTCATCATTTTATTGTATCTGATAAAAAGAAAAGAAACTATACGTTTCGGAAGAAAAGAAACATGTTTAGTCTTGAAAACATAATTACTTATTTCGTCGGATGCTTTGGATCCTCTATATCATTTTAAACCTGAATTAAATGTAAAAATTATATTAGTTTTTAGACTAATTGGGATGTTTTTAAAGTTGCAAGTCACGGGCGACAAGAAATTGTATGTAATAAGTACATTTAATTGAGATTTAAAATGGCCTAGTAGGCCGAAACCTCCCAACAAATTAAATCATTATTTTTTGAAGACTTGTTCATTGCCTTCAAAATCTATCCTACAACAGTCTTCACTAAGCAAATAAATGTGCTTGATTATCGATGCAAATGATGGTAAAATTTTGAAAAGTATGTGCCTTCCAAAAAATTAAAGTTCTTAAAAAATAATCTTAAACATTTAATTAACAAATTAAATGATTTTTTACTAACGGAAATTACAGTGGCCTCGTCCTGTTTTTTTTTGTGCATTCAATTGGGCCCGAGTTTTTTATAGTCGCTGCCGCTCAGCAGGGGCAAAAAATTAATGTCGGGGGTGAGCTGCAAGCTGAGCGACGGAATTTGAACCGCTCTGCCGCTTACCCTTGTCGTAGCCAGTGGAACCGCGGACCCATTGAATTACATTGGAACATTAAAGTGAGCGGTGCCGCTCCAACTACCTGCTCCCTGCCGCTCGCCGCTTTTATCGTACCCCAGGCCTTATAGTGCAAAATACCACCTATCAGTTTATCAGTGAGGTTATGTAACATCCTGTATAGGCTGAATAATTGAACCACTGTTTCTAATATTAAATTATGGAACAGAATATGTAGCAAAATTGCAATGGAATCTTTCCATCAGGCAATACATGGGAGTATACATCTGCAGAAAGTAAGAAATTCAAAATCCAGAAACTGCAGAAGGATAGAATAATGACCACAGATTTCAGTGTTACTTAACCAACAACACGAAATCCTTTCAAGAATTTATTACGTTGCACATTATTATTTTAAATATCTTAAATTGTAGATATTCATCTAGTTTAGTTCTTTTATTCATCCACTAGATTATACAAAACAATATGAGTCATGCCAGAATTTCTTAGGTACTAAAAATAATTAATCAGTATATATTTTTAGTAGTTTATTAAAATTTACTTTATCAAGATGAAAATATTTCTTTTTTGTACTTAGAGATGATTAACTGCTAATACAAAGATAATCTGAATTTCTCGTGTCATATCTGTGAAAGTCGAACATTTATTTATTTTGATTCTTGTTTTATAAATAAGACTATATATATGTAAAACCCAGGTTACCCTATGTTTTTATTATTTTACTTGTAAATATTCGTATAAGGCTGTTGTATTATTGCTCATATGGTTTGTTATGATAGTGTTAGGCCTGGTACACATGGTGGCGCTAGTGATAGCCCCACGGCAGCCAGTCGCGCGACTCCAGATACATTGTGGTAAATGGGAGCGTACACATGTTGCCCTGTCACTAGCGCGGTTTTATGAGTCGTGCGACTCGAGATTTCTGGTCAGTCAGAAGCGGGGATGCCTCTGCCTCTCTGCTGTCACTAGCGCTACTGACTCCAAGTACATTGTTTCTTATGGAGCCGTACACGTGTCGCACGTTTTCCCTCAGACGACAATGCTCTCGGTTACTTAGATTAATTGTATTGCTGGGTAATTAAATATGGTTTGGAGCTATCAAGCTGTTTTTTAGTTTTTTTATTGTTGGATAAGTAGCAGTCTTTTAGGAATTGACATTTAGCATTTGGAGTTTTGAAAAAGGTCACAGGAAGGAAACATGGAGCCAAATTAAGGATTGTTTTGTTTGAGGGATGGTGTTAGGGGGCAGTTCAGCCATATAAGTTTGTTGTATTTTGGAATTATGTGTAATGGGTGAATTTATTTTGAGTAGGTCATATGTCAGCCAAATTCTTATCATGTTTTATTCGTCAAGTGCTAAGGAGTAATGAATGTTTTTATACTGTATTAATTGTGCCATACAATGGAAGTGTTGAGTTTTATTTTTGAGAGTTATCTAGGTCAGGCTGAAGGCCTGTATTTTGTTAGTTGAAAGGAAAAGTGGGTGGCAGTTGAAAGGCCACGCAATAAGGTGGAAGGAGATTTGGTGATTATCCCCGAGTAGATGGGAATCAACTGTTCTGAGTAAAGCTGTTGAGATACAGATAAACATTTTTTAAATGTAGGCAAAAATGATAAAAAGCTGACTATATAAACACATATGATGGCATGTGAATACTGAAATAAGATGCCAAGTTTCTCAATCCTGGCAAATTGAAAGTTTCGTTCCTGTGAACAGGTAAATTTAAATCATTTAAAATTCATGACACAATTTTTTTTTTAACAATGGGGGGGCAAACGTGTAAGTTTATGTAAACCACGTGTTAATTTTAAATTCTATTCAATTTTAGCTGTTGTCAGTATAGCTAATAGATATTATAAATCTAGTTAAAAAGGAAAGATTATTTTAAAAGTTAGGTGTAAAACGTACTCAGTCTATTTAGATTAATTTGAAATTTTCTCATAAATTATTGTTTTCAATGCAAATATTTTTTAAAATTGATCGGCAACAATGTAATGTAAGCAGGTGCCTGCTGATTTTGGTTACATAGTTTAGTTTCAAGGTGCAAATGGTATATGGATGATTAATTTAATGTTGTAATATGAAGGGGATTCAGGAGTAATTCTCGGTAATTGTTGTCATTGTGAAGTGCAATTGGGCCTACAATGAAGAAAGTTTTGTGCGACGACAATAGAGGCCAATGACAATGAAGACATAAATTGGCTAAAAAAGGGCGAAGCCCTGCAGGGAAACTCCCACGGGTGTGTGTGAAATCCCAAGGGTAACCCCCAGGATTTTGTGGTGAAATCTGGTGGCGGAGAACTCCCAGGGCGAGAAGTTAAAAAGGAGACGTTGGGAGGCTGAGGGAACAGTCGGGGAGAGGCAAACAGAAGGGATGGTGATGTGAGAGGAGTCAGGGAGAGAGATCAGAGGAGGAGAGATAGCCAGAGGGGATGTTGATGTGAGAGGGGCAGATGGACCTGAGATCAGACAAAGAGAGATGGTGAGACGCAATGGTGATGTGAGAGGAATTGGACCTAGATCACACTACATTCCTTGATATAAAGCAGCTGCAAGGTGGACCTAAAGACAGAGAGACACGGAAACATTCGTGAGGTTGAATGTTTGTAGGCCCAGTAATTTGGGGTAAATTCAACATAGCTGTGAAACTTGCTCATTTTGTTGATTATATAAATTTAAATGATTTTTTCTATTTTTCAGTAACTGCATACTTCATTTCTCGAGACCCAAAATCCCCTGGGATATTGTTCTGTTTAAAATCTAATGTGCTAGAAATTGTTAGGACCAAAAGTGTATTTTATATCTTATGATATTTAAATTTTAGTTTTCATAAACATGAATAGTTCTCATATATTAGGATTTGTTTAACCCTTTCCGGTCTTTTTGCCGTATGTTGTATTGTGGTCTGATGTCCCGTATGGCAGGACAAATCTATTTTTGGTGTTCCGGTCCGCTGTCCCGCCTGGCGGGACAGGACTTTCCTTATTTATTTCAGGTAGTAAATCTCAAGTATTACAAAATTTGCTCAATTGCTTACAACAAGGCCTGGTACTAGTAACTTATTATCATTCATGAATTTTTAAGTATAATTAAAGCTTTGTAGTGCGTTTAAATATCAGCAAAGATGGCATCTTTCTCTAAACGTATGAAATTGTCTACAAATGAACTCAGTGACTTAATTAATCTATCTGATGGCGAAGATGACATTCTCAGTTCATTTTCTAGTGAATCGGATGAGTGTGAGGATGAAAGTGACAGTAGTTTTGATGAAACCGACATTCATCGTCCGAATGTATTAAATGATGGTTGGTATAAGCTTACGGGAACTGAAAGTAATTTAGTTCCTCAGCATTTTTCACTGTCATCAACGGGGTTTCAGTTAAAAGACAAATGTGCTCCAACAACGCCAATTGAAGCATATAAAGTATCGAAAATTATTGATAAATGAATTAGTGAAAAGTGTTAGGCGTGAACAATGTATAAAGGTTGGAAAGAAATCAAGCCTTGGCAAAGAAGAAAGGCTAAATTATTTTCAACACTTTCTGGGTCAGCGGGCAAATCGAGGAGGTAAAGATTGTGTTGTGTGTAGTGACAGAAAAACTCCAGGAGGACGAAAAAAGACAGTTATTTTCTGCAAGACATGTACGGGCAACCCAGGACTGCACCCAGTTAAATGTTTTGAACTGTATCATTCTAAATTAAATTATAATATTTAATATTTGATTGTAAAAACTAAAATAAGTTAAAAGTAATGTCTTTCAACTAATTTTTTAACAAATATTTTGTAATTAAGTTGTTTCCCTCAAGTTATATCCTAACGCAACGAAAGCTGCAGAAACAGCAGGTAAAATTTACTGCGGACCGGAACGTAACTGCAGGTAAAGACAATAACAGACTTCTTCCAAGAAAGCACTGTGTCCCGCACCGCGGAAAGGGTTAAACAATAAATTATTTATTAGAAGTCAGAAAATGGATATTTAATATTTTGCCAAGTCCAATAATGACAATGAAAATAAGTATAAAAACAGACACAATGTTTAGCCCTGAATTTGTGATTTTATAATTAATTAGAAAAATAATGAAGACAAACACATTGCAATCAAAACAGTTTTGACGATAGTAAACAAACTAAGATTAAAACTTTTTTTATTAATATAAAAAAAATTATATTGTAAAGATTATCAGTTTGTACCATAAATGATTCAGTATATACAATATTAAAATATTGAATACAAAATTAAAATTGTTTATATAATTTACTTGTTGAGATGGAGGTAGGTTAATCAACTTTAGTAGTGGGTTAGGATGTTTTGTGTGCGTGTGTATACCTGAGAGGCATACGACTTGGGTGGGTGAGGGTTGACAGGCAGTGAACTGGTTATTGGAGAATATGAGGATGTGGTCTGCGGGCATGATGGTAAGGTGGGTTATGGTGTGCCTGAATGATCAGGGGGAAATAAAAACTTATTAAAGAACCCAAGATTTATTTGAAAAATACTGAAAAAGAATGGTATAAATAATTTAAATAAAATGTACAGTATATTATTTTAACCTAATAAGTCCACTATATTTAGTAAATATTATTAAATCGCTCCAAACATTTCCGAGCATATTCATTGACAAAAGCAACCCTTTTTTTAAAGTCTTCCAATAATAGATTTAAACCATTTTACAGTAATATTTAATTTTGACATTGTATACAACATAACTCTTCATCTTTACTGATAATAAGGCATCCAGAAAATAAGGTCTGACATTAATTTTACAGCTGATTTCAATTCTTGTTTAAATACAAACTGTGAAACGTACTACTGTGACGTAAATTGCAGTGTAATTTCCAGTTAAAAATGGCAGCCAAAACCTCCTGAATTAAATTATTGTAAAATCCACAAGGTTCTTATAATAATAAAAAGACAGGATAAGAACAATTGGTATTTCTTTCAACAATCTATTTATCATGTGAAATATGATTTGCACTCGTTAGAATCCAGTGGCTGGTGCACGTTGTTACTACGATGTCAACTATCGAATGTGCAAAACTCCTTTCTTCATATTCAATACCTTTAGAATGATACACAAATTGGCAAACTTGAATTTTTAGGTTTCTTAAAAACCAAGTGCAGTGGATTTAACGAAGTGTCAAATCCCCACATTTTCTGAACTTCTTTGATGCCCAGAAAAGCTTAGCCATTTTCACATTCAATAGTTTGACATGGTAGAGAGGATAAACCTAGATTGATTATGAAAAATTTGAGTTATTTTATACTAAATAGTTCTTCCTTTAAAAATTACACACATTTGGAAAGTATGCAAGCAGAATTAGAAGTGTTGCAAATTGTGTGTCAGATCATTTCCCTCAGAGTATAAATATCACTATCACTGTTGTTATAGTATTTTACATAAAATTGTTACTACGCTAAAAAATATGTAGCAAATAACTTAAAAACCTCAAGAACTCCCGTTACACAAAGGAAAATTTGATTTTACTAAACAAAATTTTTTGTAAAAAAATTAAATATGAAGTGTTGATGTACAATATGATTTTTTCAACAAGGAGATAAATTTTGTTAATCAAAGTGCTAACCAACTTATTTGATTGTCATATATACACTTCCAAAATAATTATGTAGAGGTCAGAAGGAGAGAAAACTCTGGGAGATCCAGACTGCCTAGTAGCCAAGATGAGTGGCATTGGAATGTAGATGATTCCTAAATGAAGCAATACTCTTAGCAGCCATGATGTTTCTCAATGGCTGGGCTTGGCAAAATTGTGTGTGTGTCCTATTTCATAGTTCTATATATAATATTACAAATATAGTGAACAATCTTCCAGAATCACATTATGAACAACTGTGATATTTTCATGCATAATAACAGTCTGAACAGTTTTCACCATCTAATGCTAAATCCACCCATAAGTTTATTTATTGTCAAGTGCTTCTTTCTATATTTGATGTGTTTCGGTATAAGTTTTCCCCAAATTTGAAACATATTGTCATCTATCATCAGCAATCACTTAAAGGTAACACATTTTAAAGGAATTGCAATAATAGAATATAAAATAAAGTGAATATGTAAAGAATTAATTATTATTTCTTTAATTAAATAAGGCCCATTCATTACAAAATGATACAATATTAATAATAAACTGTAAACAACAAATAGTAATACTTGTATATTAAACATATTAATATAGGAACATTTAATTTTAATCATAATCTGTTGTCAATAAATAACCACTATTGTGTCATAATATTCAGATACATCTTTAATGTTTTTAAATTAAGTTTTGTTCAAATTTATATACTTTGCTAAGCCACATTAAGTAATCTCTAGTCGTGTAATATATAGTTTCATATTCCAAGAAATAAATGTTATTTGACTTACCCAATAAGACAAAATTTGGGAACACTTGTATGACCTTGATAATAATTTACTATCCCAATAGGTGAATAGTTTACATCTGAATATCATAATAATGGAAAATAATTTTAAATTATAATTCTGAGTTTATCACTAAAGACTGTTAAAATATCTTCACTGATTGTCAGAGTTCATTTAGTAATCTCATGGAGTAAACAAATAAATAAAAGTATTTCAAATAATGAAATAGAGACTGCTAATTTTGAACTTCTTTCATCATAGCTCTTTGCAATTGAAATATTTAGCACATGAAATACCTACTATTACTGTTCCTTTGTATTTATTCCTAAATCATGACACCTCCTTGTTGCAGCTTCAATTGCATCCATAAAAGCAGACCTATAAAACATGTAATATATTGGAGAATATTATTAAAATTTTAAAATGAAAATTACATGCCTATTAAATGTGAAATAATATTAAATACTAAAACCAACATGCCTTACACTCCAGGTAAATAAAAATACTTAATATTTTCCATTGTTAATGGAATGTTAATGCTACATTACTGTTTATTTTTTATACTGCACTCCTCCCTCCCATAAAGTCATCTGTTTAAAAATGTTATTCTTAATTACTATTTTTAATGTGAAATGAGTCAATGGCTTTGTTAAGTCTTCATTTGGAGTTGTGGCATTTTATCCATGAACTTTCACACAAAACTGATTAGACAAACATTGAGAAAACAGTTCAATTTTTTGTGGATGTAGCCTTCTTCATCAGGGAAATAGTTTTGCAGCTGACTGGCATGAGAACAGCTGCACAATTCAATAAAATAAGCCACATTCTTTATATCTCTTTCTAGTACCAATCATTTACTTAACTACATCACATTATCCTATTATTTTCATATGAGCTCAGTGCTCACCAAACAACATACCTCACTCCTCCTTTTTCCAATGAATGGATGCCAGCAATAGTTGAACCCCCAGGAGAGCAAACTTCATCTTTGAGTATTGCTGGGTGTTTTCCACAATCTAAAACCATTTTAGAGGCACCTAGTACAGTTTGTGCAGCAAATTTAGTTGCCATTAAACGGGGCACTCCCATTTTTACAGCACCATCTGACAGAGCTTCAATAACAAGGTATATCTGCACAAATAATGAACAGCTTTAATTCACAAGACGGTAAAAACAGGTTTTTTTGAATGCATCTGATACTGTTGGTACTATTAACAGAGTAGTGACATTCAAGTAGAAAACACATTAATTTTGAATAGTATAAATATATAGAAATCAGGTGCTAAAATGAAGCAACTCAAGAAATGAATTTAAAAAAAGAGATGAGAATTAGAAAAACTGAAACAGGAGGTGCTTCAGAGTTTATAAGAAGAAATCAAGAGTAGATTAATAGAGAAGAGAAATTGGCACTTTTGAAAGAAGAAATGACTAGAGCAACTGATGAAAAAATAAGAATAGTTCAGGCCAATAAGGAAAGGATAGATAACAAAAGAAATAATAAAATTGATTTATGAAAGGTGTAAATATAAAACTGAAGAGTTAAAATGGTAAACAGCAGTACGGACGACTGAAGAATGAGATAGATCGGAAGCAGAAACCATCCGAGGAGGACATGAAGATTAATAGAGGGAAAACCAAGATGATGGAGTGTAGAATGGGAAATAGTGGAATAACAAAGGATGTTAATTGTAGATAAAAAATTAAAATTCATTGTTAATGCTTTTTGACACAAATTTTAGTTTAAAGTTAAAATTTTCATATCTGAATCTACACTAGACAGGTATACCAGTATTCCCCAGTTCATTCAACTTATTGTTTCTAGATAAAATATTAAACCAGTGTGTATATAACCAAATTTCAGACATGAATAGAAAAAAGTTGCAACTGTATCTTACAAAAGCTGGGCCACATCCTGACAGAGCACCAATGGCATCAATTTGTTCTTCTGGAACTTCTTCACAAATCCCTCCACTTGAAAATATTTTCTTCACAGTTTCTGCATCGTCTCTTGTAGCCATGCTACCACATGCAAATACTGTAAAAATATTTATATTTTCAAATTAATTTCATGTTTACAAAAGAAAAGATAAATTCTAACTGGTAAAAAACATAATTTCAATTACTTCAAAGTCTGTCAAGAAATAGTAAGCACTGCATACAGTATCATTTAACTAAGTACAATATAAAAATATGGTAAAATAGCCAATAATACCAAAGAAACATAGTACCAAGTTTGAGAGAATTCTTTATTAATACACAGTACTACGCAAGTATACAACTTTAATATCATCCCCTACAGATCAAATTGCTGTTTAATTTTATACAATTGCAAACAAAGAAAATTACTTTTCTGGTAAGTTCTATAAATGATGCAAATGCATTTGTTTGAAAGGTTTTTATTAGTATGTATAAGTGACTGACCAAATCTGTCAACTGTTAACATTTGCTGTAGAATTCTGAATTATGTAATAATATTCAATGCAGACTGAAATTAAATTATACATGTTGCTGTTTCAAAAAACTATCAGGATTCAATTATTTCACAGATATTAAAAGAAGATTATTGTACAGGACAATTAATTTGCAATATACTGAAGAGATTTTTTAATATGAAGAAGTTAAATGTATTTTTTCTTGCTTCAAGCATATTATATTGAAGGTAGGCATTTTATTATATCATTTAAACAGAGATATTTGTCAATTTTTCAATAGTGGTGTCTCCTTCAGTCAGTGGTCACATGAAGAAGAATGTTGTCAATGTCATCATTATAACTGATCATAATGACAATGTTATATCGACTGGGAATAGTGACTGGTCCAACACTTTAAGAAAACAGCCAATGAAATATCAGTAGGAGTTGCAAGTTGCAGGGAGACCGATCAGAGTAGGTGTCAGAAATTTGAAGAGTACAGTCATTAGTAGCATTGTCGAGAACAGATGATGGACTTTGTGGAAGCAATTCTGACAAACTGCAAGTGACATCGCTGGGGTGAAACTTCATTCTTATTAACTCAGTTGGAAACTTCTCATGGTTGCATAGTTTTCCCACAGTTAATTTGAGATATTCAGAAGTAACTTCCTCCATGGGTATGTGAAATTTCTTGGAAATAGCCTTACAGATATCCACTCTGGTTTCTAATGATGATGGTCCTAGCAGAGTACCCCAAATTATTTAGACAACTTTCAAAACATGTGTATGAAAAATATTACCTTTCTTATTTAACAAATTGCCAAACATACCTTCTTAATGTTGAAAGGATTCTTGGGTTTGCATCCGGGTGGCATTGTAAATACACAACGTTTCATCGATAATCACCGTCGACATCTTCCAGGTGGAATGACAATCTGGTCGATGTTCTGCCTCTTTATAGAGACTGGCTTTGTGTGAGCTCCCTAGCGCTGGCTATTGATTGGCCGCTGGTTGCCGTATAGAGGGGGGCAGCAGTGTTTCCACCAATCAGATTACACCGCGATGGATTCGTATCCCAGGCGGTCCTGGGTGGACACACGAGGGGTTGCCAAGCATGACCAAGATTGTAGCCAGTATACCGGTTCGTTTCGGGGTTTTTGTCACGTATTTGAAGAGTCTCAAATATAACACTGTCCCAATAGCCACGGGTTTTGATAAGAACCTTTGTATTGTGGAAGTCTATTTGGTGTCTTGTGTTGATGGCGTGTTCAGCCACCGCTGATTTAGATGGTTGACCGAGACCTAAGTGTCTTGTGCCCTGTGATTCTCTCTTCCACGGTTCTAGTCGTTTGCCTGATGTATATGGAGCCGCATTCACAGGGAATGGAGTAGACTCCCGATACTCTAAGGCCCAAGTTGTCCTTTATTGGCTGTAGGGAGTCGCGTATTTACAACGCAGCAAACCCAAGAATCCTTTCAACAATTAGTTCACCGGGAAAACCTGCGGAAGTTAATACCTTCTTAAAATTATATTGTTGTATAGTAATGAACCAAAAGAATTAGCAGTGTAATATTTGAGGTACAAAAGGCCAACATCACTACCGCATCACTATGACAAAAACCCATAGGAATGTTCTAGACCACAAGTGGGGAACGTGTGCCCTTGAGGTAGCATGCAGCCTTTGTGAGTTTATTGTGCGGTCTTCATTAAAACTAATACAGTGAAACCTTGTTTTTTTGTCAATAATACGTCAGAACACGACCTGAGAAATCCCAAACAGAGACAATTATTTTCATATGAAGCAATGTATATCCAATTAATTTGTTCTCATAACTCAATAACAAAAACACATTTTACTTAGAATAATTAATTTGTTCTCATAACTCAATAACAAAAACACATTTTACTTAGAATATACATAGTTTCATAATAAAATTTTACTAGATTGAGATGTGTTATTTAACTATGTAGTTGTTTATTAAAAGAATAATTAAAAACTTTTTATGTTAAATAATGAATAAATCACTTAATGTTCTTTTGTGTTGTGTTAATACAATTAAAACACTATAATAATTTTTTTAAGATGTGTTTATAGGTATACCAACATATGTGGCCTATTTTATTCCTCCCTAATTGAAATGTGGCCTCTTATGGTAGAAAAATTCCCCATCTCTGTTCTGGACCACACAAAATGTATAAGCATATGCAAGATTAAAACAAGTCAGGGATAGGATGCCTACTTAATAGTGAGTTAAGAAGAACAGAGTGTTAGCGATAATATATATATTTGGGGGGGGGGGGGGTGAGCAAAATGGTACTTAGAAGATTAATAAAAGTGGTGAAATGAGATGTAACGACTATTGATCATAATTATATTACATCCAAGTAAAAACATACCTGCACATCCAGCAGACACTAATACTGGAGTATTAGGAAGGACACGGATTATTCGTGATGCTGGTATAACACTATAGATTTTCTGAAATTGAAATAAAATAAAAGCATAATTACTCAATTAATACGGACAGGAAAGGGAAAGAAATTTGATGCCTTACCTGAATGTAAAGTTGGCAGGCTCCATGCCGAGTGCAGAGTTTCAATTTTCAGAGGCAACCGTCCCTTCATCAGAAGATTAGGAATAGCATTCAGAGTGATGGCCAGCCATTTACTGAGCAATGAAAATTGCTGTTAAACAATAGATCTCATAACTTTATTTCTATATGAAGGTCAGTGTAGGGCAAAAATTGGTTGGGGGTGCACATGTACAATCACATATTGACTCACATATAAATAAATCCACATATTAACACACACATCCACATATTAACACACACATACACATCTGCATATTAACACACACATACACATCCACGTCTTAACACATACTAAAAAGGGTGCACATGTACATATTAGCACAAATACACACCCAAAACTACTTGTCCATTTACAAAATAAATATAACTGTTTCCAATAACTTGTACAATTTCATAAATTGACATACTAACTAATTTCAACACAGCAAAATCTGAAAGTCAAGAACTGAGAACTTGCTTCTTGCACATAAATCACAACTCTATCTCAAAAACAAACTACTACTATGCAAAACTGTCTTAATGCCTGAATTACCTATGGGATCAAACTATGTGAATGCAGTAACACATCAAATACAAACCTCTTGCAGTCTTTCAATTACATTGCATACTCTTGCCAACACACCTTTCTTAATTGGTAATCTGAACAACACATACGAAATCACCTCAACAATATCACCATTGTCTACTTCCAACAGCTGGCGCTGAGAAGACTGAAATCCCCACAATGCCATTCTGTATACATGCCAATGGACAGAGACCTCCTTGTGTCATGTCAATACATTTACTCATTATTCTGTATGCATTCATAGTATATTGGTAACTGAATAAATAAATATTTAACTAATAAATTGACAAAATTGAAGTTGACAAAAAGAGAGAATGCTTTGAAATTTGTTTATATGTCAATTAATGAAATTGTACTAGTAACTTGAAAAATTTATATTAACTTTGTAACAAGTGGTTGTATGTATGTCAATATGTACTATTTTTAGTGTGTATGTATATGTATTAAGTGTCATTTTATGTGTGTTAATATGTACCTGTGCACCCTTTTTATTATGTATGTGTTAAGATAAGGTTGTTTGTGTATGTGTTAAATTTTGATTGTATGTGTGTGTGTGTTAATATGTGTGAGTATTTTGGTATGAGTCAATGTGTGGTTGTATGCTCCAATCAATTCTTTGCTTCTACCCTGACCTTCATTGAGAGAAAGTTGGTGGCCTACTAAGGTCTATTGTTTAACAGCAAAAGCTAGCCACACAGTAATTTTGACTGCTCATTTGATAAGTGGCCATCACTGGGGATGCTATTCCTTATCTTCTGATGAAGGGGATGGTTGCTTCTAAAGATTCAAATTCTGTACTCAGCACAGGTCCTGTCAACTTCAGGTAAGCCACCCAGGCAAGTAACAATCTTTGCTTCCCTCTTTCATGACCTTATCTAATTGTTTTAATTCTTAATGTAGATTCTGCATAATTGATATTTTTGTACTTTGACACCAACTATTAATTGAAAGTAAGCCAATAACATTTTTCTGTCTCTCTTTCCTAACATATTTATTATTAGTTTGAATTTGTCATAGTGGATGTCCTTGTTGCCACTTTGTATAAGGGAGGGGAGTTAAATGATTATTAGAATTATTTAAAGAATATATAAATTTATTTTAAAACAAATTTTGGTGGACCAATCCTACAATACATTTTGTTCTACCACTGGCTACTCCG
This sequence comes from Eucriotettix oculatus, assembly GCA_034510155.1. Lineage (NCBI taxonomy): Eukaryota > Metazoa > Arthropoda > Insecta > Orthoptera > Tetrigidae > Eucriotettix > Eucriotettix oculatus. Next base: position 133,680,466 of record CM067377.1, read on the forward strand.
CTATGAAATCTTTAAATCTCGGGTTGACCGTGGGATAAATTTGGTCGGAAAAATTACGGATTTACGATGTCTACGTAATTATGAGAATGTTAAGGACTACTATGAGTGGAACTTATCTGTTATTTCCCCTTGGCGACATCATGTAGTCAGCTTGTCTGGTTTCTCATGGACCCTGGCGGCTTCTGTGGTTTGCCATCGAATGATGGAGACTGCTCTCAGTAGTGTCGTCTTCAAAGTTTTGCCAGCGACTGCCCTCGCCTCCGCTTTCATGCCCTTTTAAATAATTTTGGGGCTGTCATGCTTCTTAAAGGCACAAAAATTCCACAACTTTCAATCACCAGAGCATCTGTTTTGTTCTCCGTCAGGGGTGTGTGTCACATTATTCACCCTTGTGCGTCCATAGATTTTGAAGAGGCCCGGAGCCATAGGGGGTCCGCTTCTTTACCCTTGATTTGGCGATTCTGCAGGCCTTTCATTTACTTCCACCAGATGTTCAACCCCAGGGTCTGGACGTTCCTTACATTCCACATGGTACTACTTAACATCTCATGATTACTCACGCGATTCACTGTATAAATCTCAGTTTGAATTAATTGTATCTATACTTAAATAATGTGCTACAGACAATTGATAAGGACAGGAAAGAGAGTAAGAAAGATGATGGCCTACTTGAAGTTTACAGATGGCAGTGAGCATTATAGAATGTACTCTTCAAATTTTCAGAGCTCCCACTCCTTGTCAGAAGACAAGGAAATTCATTCAAAGACACCCAGAATTGTATTCTTATTCTCCTGACAAAGGGGGTGGTTGCCTCAGAAATTTGAAGAAAATTTCATCGATGGTGTCTGACAGGCAAGTAACCATCTTTCATTCCCTCTGTCCTGACCTTATCAATTTTATGTATGTATATCACATTATTCAGGCTTGATGATTCTAAAAATACTGTGTGTAGACTTCAGGTTGTAGACACAAAATGGTGGCCAAGGCAAATCCCAAGTGGATGGTGGTTGATATGAAATCACTATATCAATAAATAAAGTCTAACAACTTCAGTTATGGAAAAATGAACTTTTAACAAACCTCTGTCCATTTAAGAAGCACTAATGGTTTAGGGTCTGTTTTCAATATGAAAATTATAATTTTTAAATTCTTATATAGAGTATTATTGACCACTATCCTATATAAGGTCAAACTTGGAAAAAATTAATTGCAGGAAGACACAACAATAATTTGGAAAAGGAGTAATTTAAATAAACAGAGATAGGAGCCAGACATGGCTGAGCAACAAACATTTTGATTTTTTTTAGGATGATAAGAAATAAGCAAACAACTTACTTTTTCAAGAACTTTTAGTGGAATGCCAGCCAGTACTGAAATAAACAACTTGCTGCATTCTGTGTATTGCTTTGCATCTTTTAATTCTGTCAAAGCACTGTCTAACTGATGAGGTTTAAATGCAAGAAAGATCACATCTGCATTCTGCAAAACGAACCCTAAAATAAAATACATATCAATAAAAGGTAAGTATATATTCAATGAATTGCCTTACTCACATTAATGCAATTTAGTACTGTAATTTATGTAACCAATTTTTATCAAGAAAACTAACTACTATTAACTTATTTACTATGTCATTAGCTACATCTACAACAATCATAGTTTATTTAAAAATAGATTAATATTTACTCACTAATGATAATAATATTTGCTGTGTATCTGAAAGCACCTTAACATTATTCATTGTACTTCCTATCCCCAAAATAAAACAAAAACTAGCAGAAAAATTCATAATATTATGTAATCTGCCAGGTATATATATCAGCAATAGATCTAGAGGTAGGGAGAATTCCCATCCCCCAATGAGGGTAATATAATTTATAAAAAATTAATTCATTTTGTAGGACAATTGATATTATTAAAATAAAACTAATAAATTGTGTAATTTTTTTGGTCATAACTAATATTGAAAGATTAAATATTTCAATAAATTTATATATATAAATAAATAAATTCATTTATATGTATATAACTAATATTGAAAGTTTAAATATTTCAATAAATATATATATTGAAGAGCAAAAATTGATTAAAAATGTACTGACCTATACCATCATATTTCAGATTGTTTTACTGATATAAACCCTATATTAGAGCTAAATTTAAAAATGATACAGACATGAAATCTTTCACTCAGAAAAAGAATTGCCCATTACAAAAAAAAATTGTATTTTTGGATAATTGTTTGGAATTGTGTACACAATGTCCATTCTAATTATGTAATACTAATTGTTGCTACAAAAAATGATTCAAACACCTTGTTAACAATTAACTATGTAATAAAAAAGTAACATAAAAAATTAGAGACACTGAAATGATTCAGAAGTTGGATTAATTAATTATTACACTATTCAAATATAAATTTTAGAAACCTTATCCGCAACTGTATACTATCATTCACAAATATATGAATTACATGCAAATCAATGTGTAAGGTAAAGAATACTGGTTTTACACCTTCTGAGTTTGAGTTCGTACATAGATAGGTATATAAAGTAAATACCATTATTATTACTAGTTGCCACTCCTAGTTCTTCCCATTTTAATTTGTTTCTGCATGAAGGTGATGATACAACCATTGTAGACGGTAGAACAATTCCTAAAAATAAAGTTTTAATAAAACATGTATTTGTGTCATTTAACAGGGGAGAATAACTACTTGTCAATATAGTTCAAATTACAAAGTAATATTAATATAATACCAATTTAGGAAAGTTTTATACAAAACTGAATAATACATTCAAATAATAGGATTAAATCTCAGTCATGTAATTTCTATAAGACTGGTAGTTAGAAGTGAAATGCAAATGAACTAGTGTAAATTACATGCAAGTATGTGTTATTGTACTTGGTAACAATTATTCCCTTTTTTGCAGTTGTATTCGTATTTAAGAGTAATTTACTAAACAGAATACGTTTTATGGCAGCATAAAACGTAAGTTTTTCTATATTTGTGTCAATCTCGTTAGCTTGGAAGCTGAATAAGGAAATAATATACCAAATAAACATTATTCATGTGAAATACCACAAAAAGATCAACATAACCATTTATTCCAACCTGTTTTTAACAATGCGCCGCCAATAGCTTGAGCCATATTACCGCATCCAATAAATCCTACCGACAATTTTGTCTCCATTATTATTGTTCACCAATTAATAGTAGATTTTAATTACTTTTTTTACAAAAAATGCAAGAAGATAATTTCTATAACAGATCTAAAATATTTTATCGCATTAACCAACAGAGCTTGTCATGCACGGTTTAAGACAGCCGCCCTAGGAATATTTGCACAATGGAAATGTCAATTTAACTACCAATGTTGGCAACAACAAAAATCCTCTCATACCATAATTATGAGAAATCTTATAATCTAAGCGACTGCATATAATTAATAAATTAATTAATCCGTTATTTTTAATTGTTTAGGAAAGGTTTAAAAATGTTTTCCTTTCTGGAGTCAAGCCGTCAAATCTTTTTCTATTTAAAAATGTACCTTTAAAATGTGAAATTTAGAAACTTAATACATCCGGATAATTCTGACCATTTTCGTATATCTGCATATTTCCTCCAAATGAGCACCGGTTATGTTAAATAAAATCATGAATTCTTTTTTCAAACACATAAACAAATTACACAAATATGTTCATCACACTTTCGCATTTTAGGTGTGGAAAATAGTGACTGCGCTTTAATGCAAGAGCTCTGAAATTCACCATGGCTGCCTGACGAGACTCCACTTACATTCATCCTATGACACTTCGAATTACCTCCTTTCAGTCATGAATATTTTGGTTTCTGACATACACCAATAGTTCAAAATAACCTCAAAGCAAGGAAAAATACAAGAGGTTAACTCACATGATCTTGGTGGCCATTGTTGGTCACATTACTCTGGATGAGGTGATCCAGAAACCGTTCATGAAGTAACCCAATTGTTTCGCGTTAAGTATGATATGTAGCGCCATCCTACTGAAACCACAATTTTTGAACGTCATTTACATTGAAACGAGGCCACGGAGTATCACTTATCATCTTCTTCAACGAAATAAGAGCCGATGATGCCACCCAAAAGTCACACTAAACAGTAACAGTCTGTGGTTGCATTTCCCTCTTTTGAACCATGCAAGGTTTTTCTGACCCCCAGATTCGGCAGTCCTACTTATATACATATCCAATTGAATTAATCGAAAGAGTACCTCTTCACTAAAGACGGAGATGAAATTGGATTGTACCTAATGCCTCCTACAGCCTTATCGTGATGGGAGAGGGGGGGTTGTGCCACAATGACCCTGAGAGCTATGCTGGCGAAAACTTAAACTCCAGGTAGGGCCACACAAACCAGAGATGTTGAAGGATAGGGAACAGACCAAGAGTAGTCCATTGGTCCTCCAAGATGGAGGTTGAGCACAGGGCTGACGACTCTATCTCGAAAAAAGTGTTACGAATACTTGCTACAAGCCTCCGAAAATGAAACCCACCGAACGAAGTCGGGACGGCAAGGGAACACGCATAAAGATTAGAGCATCAGCAACCTGGTGGAATGATGGAGAATGCAGAAGAAACAAAGAACTTCCATTTTTATTTAATTTCCCTCCAGGAAATAAGATAGAAGGGTAATGGTAAAATTTATAAAAATACTTTAAACTGTACTACTCATGACCAGAGGAAAGAATTGGATTGTATGGTGCTGGATTTATAATTGACAGTAAAATGCATAAAATTGTACAGGCTTTTATACCACTGGGGTATAGATTATGTAAAATCATATTAAAAGATTAAAAAATATTTTATAAAATGTTTCAAATCAATTTCTCCGCTGAATAAAGACATTGCAACATCCAATCCGATAGCAAGATTCGAACGCCCGATCCTCAAATATCAAGATTGCGCGTAACTCGCCTACCAGCTCCGTTCGGCTGCACCAAACATTAATAAAAACAGCCATCGTATTTATTTATAAAATGCTTTAAATATATCTCTTTGTTCAGTGCAAATAATATCTCGAAAATAGCATAGGTTTCAAAATATAAAAATTACGAAAATGTTGTGATTTTTCCCGCATTTAGACATTGAAAAAACGAAGAGTTTTGGTGTAAATCATACGCTGTGAAGACAATTACGCTCTCACGATAAAACTACGAACTTCTATGAAGGGGACGAGATATCTCGTTCAGATCAAGGAAGAAGAAGTAAAATTGATATAGGACGAATTAACTCGGTCGCGTCAGTTTTTGCTCGACCGCTCAGGACGAGATAACTCGTCCGAGTCAGGGAAGGGGTGAAGTAGATGTGTTGTCTGACCCGCAGCAGGATACCCGCAACCCGCTCAAGTGTGTCACTAATCTTAGGGAGTACCAATCCCCACCATCTCATTATGAGTTGGGAAATCCAGCACTCAAGCTGGCCGCAGCCACTACCACCACCAACAGTTGGTGACTTTGATTCTATCCATACAGTAACACTGTTCATGGGCCACCGTGTACATTTTATTTATTACACCCCTTTGCCAGTACGCACTTTGTTTCGCATATTGGGCTTCTTTGGAGTGTAGACAAACCCGCTTCCAGAGCCAACCTTACCTTCACCAACATAGGCCAACCACCATCAACAACGTGGTAGTGGGTTACATTGGCCCAGCTTGGGCCATGGTGTAGAGGAGCTGTGGAGGTACATTCTGACGTACACTTAGTATATGTAGAATTTTTGTAGTTTATTAATATATGTTCATCGTTCTTAAAGGCGTTTAACAGTTCAATCACCGACATTCTCACTAGAGTTTCCTCGAAAACTCATTATAACTCGCATCCTTAAATTACTGTGTTCCTGTCCACTACTCCCATCTTAATTACAGTCTGGTAGAACTCTTTTTATTGATCATCGTAAACTCTGAACGTTAATTAGTTTCTGACAGTTTGTTGGGGATTCGAAGGTAACTTAATTTTAATCACATGGCTACACACAACTGCACACTCCAAAGTTCACCCGACGACTGATTAGCTTTTAACTTTTCCCACTGGATGGTGCTGTCCACTCTACACAGTTTAACTATCACTTGACCAGACTGTGAGAAGGTCGAACAATACACAGAAGAAAATTAATGTTTTAAATTAGTTCTAATACTTAGCCCTGGCTTCACCTTACGCCATTGTTGTGCCTCCTGCAATAAACTGGCGATAAAAACTAATTACAAATAATTTTTTTACGATACATATTTCATAATTTTATTTTACTTATTTATGTTTTTAAAATTGTAAATATCATATCATACACACATATATAAATTTAAAATATATCATCGAAAGAACGGAAAATATTTTGAAAATAAAGTGCAATATATGCTAGCTTTTAACAGCTCAATGCGATATCGGTACGCAGTGTTTGTATTCTTCCAAAAAAAAATAATAAATGTTTGCATAAAATGGTTTAGTTAAATTTTTTATATCTTTCGTACAATTCTTCAATACCAAATTTGTTACCTTGATATACCTCATGGAGGACATGCACGTATTCATCAGTATGATCGACGAAGCTCCAAAACAGGAAAGAAACGTTGTAATTTTACAATTTAAAATTTAATCCCTTTTGCTTTTCACGTATTAGGCATATTATTTATTAATTAATTCGACTGATGTAAAAAATATAACTTATAAAATATCTTTTTCCGAACTTCCCTTAAGTTCTTCTCGCAAAGATCTTAAGAAATTGACAATTGTATTCAAACTTGAAGAATTTCTGCTAATGTGCAATAACCATAATGACTGATAAACAACATTAATTTGGCAACGCCAATACTTCTACATTTTCTACGTCATCCGTAGTATACGGACTGCGACGTGTTGTTTTTGCATTGCGATATATACGTATACACGTGGTATATGTTTACAATATTTTCAGAAGGTGTTTTACCGAATAACAGAGCTTGGCATTGTAAGTAATTAAAACAATATGTTTACTTAAACCATTTTAACAACGTGTTAATTTTGGAATAATCGTTTTTATTAATTAACGTAATTTATTATTTTGTGAACTAATGTTTGATGGGGTATTGCTGTTCGCATCCATCTATTTCTTGTGATTTATAGTTTCATTAAAATCTGAGCACTGTGATTCATATATGAATTTTGATGGTGTTGTTTTCTGCTAGAAATAAATGTTATACTAACAGTAAAGAAGAGACTGCTGTTGAATGTTAATGAACCTAGTGGAAAATACTCATTCTGTTTAATGTTTTTAGATTATTCTATATCAAACAAATTTGTTTCTCTTACAAATGCTATCTGGATAAAATAATTTGTCTAATTAAAAAATAAAATTAATAGATAAGCACTGCATATCACTTAATGGAGTTAAGTTGGCTTAAGACTTTTTGCATATTAGTAAAAATTAAAACATTTGGCTGGATAACATTTTCCGTTGTTTCAGAATTGCTACTGGAGACATTAAAGCATGCTCCGTCATAATAATCAGCTGCCTGATAATCTTCCTCAGCTACAAAATTTGATAAAGAGAGATCCCGAATCTTACAAAGATGAGGTAATTAAAATACTGTTGATTTTATTTATTAGAGAAATTTCATGTAATCTGATAACTTGGGCCCTCCTCTATTTTATATTCATACTTTTTTACTACCTACATTCTGATATATACATTCTTTCATTTATCTTTTGATTTTAGAAATGTTTGTTAAAGAAATTAGAATAAATCTGAATATGATTCCTGAGATGTGTATGTCAAACTGATGCCCATCCTTACGATCTGTGTAACAAATATCAATCAAAATTTTCCTATTTTAAGCCACACTTTTCATATTAATTTAAAATATTTTGTCTTCAAATACTTGTAATTTAACAAATGATTTTCTATAATTTTAACTACACTTGCTCCACTTATGTGAGGAGTTGGGATTGGTGGGTATGATATCTATGTCCGAGGTCTACCTCAGAAATTATACTTGTGCAGTTACCAAATGAATATGAATTTTTCTAGTCACTTTAACAATTTTATAAATTGACATATTAACTAATTTCAAAGCATTCTCTCAATTTGTCAACTTCAATTGGGAACTGGTGGAGTTATTTACCCCACATATATGCTCCTAACTTGTGGTTGGTGCATTACTATAGACGTCACAGCCTGTTAACGTATTTACAATGAAGGGAAAATCCTGATGTTACCTTTGGGGGATCATATTCCCCTTTAACCATTTCAATTTTGTCAATTAATTAGTTGAATTTGTATTTATTTATTCAGTTGCCATTTATTATGCATACATGTAGAATAATGAGTAAATGTATTGACATGATTGGTGCACGACACATGAAGGTCATTTTAAGTTGAGACTTGGCCCAATGTTTTCATTTATTTGTATGCATCCATGTCATCATGATATTCTGAACATCCTGATTGGCATGTTCAACAGAACCCGGGTTTTGGCTATGCCTTGGTTTTCTGTGTAATAGTTTCAACTCAAGGCACAAGTTCTTTAGTTAATTTATAACTTGGTTCACAAATTCTCCCATTATCTGATTGAAGCATGCTAGGAACACCTTCAGTGGTAAAGATATCAAGTACTTGATATTTTTTTGGAGGTTGTAATAATATAAACTTGATTAAATGGTATTGTGTATAAACTTATAATCGCCATCAGGGTTACTCTGCATATATATCAAATCTACCTGAGTTTATTCTTCAAATATTAAATATTTGCAGTACTATGGCCTGTGTGGCGGGACACAATGCTTTCCTGGAAGCAATCTGTTATTGTCTCTACCTGCCATTCCATTCTGTTCCACAGTAAATTTTTACTGTTGTTTCTGTAGCTTTCTTTGCATTACGATCCAATTTAAGGGCAGTAGTAAAGTTACAAAAGGTTTATTTAAAAAATTAGTTGTAAAATATTTCTTTAAAAATTTACTTTTCACAATCAAATGTCACATATTATAATTTAATATAGAATGATATATTTCAAAACATTTAAATGGGTGCAGTTCCAGGTTACCTGTACATGCCTTGCGGAAAAAAAACTGTCTTCTTTTTTCCTCCTGGAGTTTTTCTGTTCCTACATCTAACATAGTCTTTAGTACCTCAATTTTCCTGCTGGTCCAGAAATTGTTGAAATCCATTTAGTCTTTCTTCTTTGCTAAGGCTTGATTGCTTTCCAACTATCCACATTGTTCACTTCTAAGGCCTCGGGTACGATAAAAGTGGCACGCGGCAGGGAGCAGGTAGTTAGAGTGGCACTGCTCATTATAATGTTCCAATGCAATTCAATGGGTTCGCGGTTCCACTGGCTACGACAAGGGTAAGCAGCAGAGCGGTTCAACTCCCGCCGCTCAGCTTGCCGCTCACCCCGGACATTAATTTTTTGCCCATGCTGAGCGGCAGTGACTATAAAAAACTCTCAAGCCCAACTGAATGCACAAAAAACAGGACGAGGCCACTGTAATTTCTGTTAGTAAAAAATCATTTAATTTGTTTATTAAATGTGAAAAAGGAATGGAAGAAAATTAGTTTACTTTTTATATAAAAATATTACAATAATATTGAGCAATCCCTGCTTCGAGAATATTAACAAATTAATATGTGAAGGAAGTGCAAATATATTTATTTAACATCATAATTTATTGATTAATTTTTGGAAGTAAATGACGATGCACGACTTTACAAAACATTTTGCAACAGATGCATTGTTCTTGTGGTTGCATTACGACTTCAATATATTATAGTATAGTCAAGAAAATTTCTGATGGCAGTAAAAGAATAATATAGGTCTTGAAACATTGGTACCATACAATAATTAATTATTTAAATTATTTATTATATTTAATAAGTATAGAAAACAAAACTTGTTTCCTTGTCTATGAAAAAAATTATCAAATGAGTTTTTCCTGCCACGACTAGACTACACCTATCTTCGGCTAGGAGTGATAAAACCAAATGGGAATGTTAATAGTTATTTAAAATATTATTTTATCTTGTGGAGGGTTAATAGTTTTGGAAGGACTATGGTGGGAGAGTTGAACCTTGAACGAAAATAACATATGGTTTAGAAAATCAGCCCAAGATTTTAAAAGGTTGATAAAATGATTTTGATGAAATAATTACGGCTTTAAGGAAATAGTAAATGGAACACAAATAACAGATGGTAGGAAAACAAATTTCTTTGTGCAGCAAAATTGACCTAACATGGAGAACATAGGTTTTAAAAGGGCTTGCATAGGGTGGACAAGGACAGTCCTTGGGAATTATATAAATAAAAGGCTACTGTTGTCACTGAGCAAGAGAAGTTTTGCTGCTTCACACGATGACTCCATGACAGGGAATGCATGACAATCCAGTGCCTCCTGTACTAAACAGGGGCGGGGCGTTGGATGATGCCACTCAAGGGTTCTCTATTGTAGCCGGCATTGCTCACTACTCTGCCGCTCAGAGTCCCACTGCTTGCTGCTTTTATCGTGCCGAGGCCTAACACTTTAACATTCATTTATCAATAGTTTTCTAAACCTTATGTGTAATAATGGCTTTTTACTACTTGAGGCACATACTTGATTAAAAACTATAAAACTATTCACAATTTATACTTGAAGCAACTAAAAATATACTTGACGCTACAATTTAATTGATTTGCCTATGAAGCTATAACTAGAAATATAATGGTCAGCTCTGTCCACTGCATTTATTTTCTTTGTATAATCCACTATTACTCTTGGCTTTCGAATGTCGAGCTGTGTTTTTTCGCTTTTACAGTTTCAGTACTGGCATCATGGCAAGTAGTTATCATCAAAACTTTTCTTTTTTTGTCCTTCCAAGACAAGACCATGACAGGTTTTCGTATAAGCAATAATTTTGTGTTTCTTTGTTTTTACTTTTTTTTAAATTTCTTCAGGAATACCGACTCTATTTCTGTTTATCATTCCCATGATACCAAAATTCATTTCAAGCAGTTTTGTAGTTAGATCATAGCTTGTATAATATCTGTCTGTAAACACACACAATCCAACACTATTCGTTGCCCTGAACAATTCTTGGCATAGATATATCACGATTCAGGAGGTGAATGGTAAATCCTGTCTCAAGATTCAAGGATGTAACCTTATCATAATATGGCTCGAAACATGATATGTAACCTGTATTACAATTTGCCCAAACAAATACTTGAATTCTCCATTTTACAGCATCTGGGGGTTATACATTCAAAAAACATCATGTCCTTTGAATGATGTACTTTCATCAATAGCAATGTCAGAATTCTAATTTTAAATAATTAACTACATTACCAAATTTGCTTAGTCTATTTTACATTATATTTGTTTTGCTTTCTGGAGGTGGACTGGCATGTAACATACAATGAATTTGGTGAAACCTAGCGCATGTAAATATATTGGCAAAAAAGGGCATGCAGTCAATCCATTCTTCGTAAGGAAATTCTTGTCCCGCCGGGCAGGACAGTGGACCAGACCACAAAAATAGATTTGTCCCGCTACATGGGACATCAGACCACAATAGGAGATAAGACAAAGGGCAAGGACACTGTAAGGGTTAAAGGTTTAGAGACTAGTCTTTTCTTAGGATTAGACAGTTTGGTCCCAAATGGCTTGCAGAAGTGGAGTTACAGTGTAATTACTTCTTTGGTGACATGTACCAGGTTTGTAGTTTCTTTTCCATCTGTGTGTGATCTACATGTCCAATTTTCATGTGAGCCTCATGCAATATGTCAAATAATTTTTTTATATGCACTTAGTACAAAATATTGTTATGGCCTTCTGATACTGGCACTTTTAAGTTTTCTTTGCCGTCAACTTCAGTAACGTTGATAATCAACACTTTTTTTCTGCTCTTCTTTAGATTAACACCCTGTATAAAAAAGTGTAGTATTTGTCTCTGGTGAGGTGCAGCAACATATTCAAAGTATCCTCATTTACATGTATTTCTGCCAGTATATTATTCCCATCAGAAGTAGCCATAAGAAGAACGATAATTTTACATCACAAACCATACAATAATTAAAAAATGCTGCCTAAAAACATGATTTCATCTTTAAAGAATAATGGTTAAATGTGTAAAGACCAAAGACAGGATAAAAATGCTGGAATAGCATTTCAAAGGGACTGTAGCAACTTTTTATCCATGAATATTATCTATAACTTTATTTTAAAAAAATGACTGTACAGCCTTGCATCAGCACATCAAATATTGGCCAGGCTGGCTACTTTGCGAAATAACTGGCCAAAGTAGGATATCGACTGGTTATTTTAAGTATATCGGATATTGGCTACGCCTGTTGCCCAAAGTGTGAAGTGGCTGAACTTTGTGCTTTGGCCATAACATACATATGTATGACTGAGTCTTTGGTTCTTGTAAGTGTACATATAAATTTGTACCATGCATTTATGTTACAGTTCCTGCAGCAGTACAATCATTTTGAATCCTTATTGCAACTGTTTCGTCTACAGCCTAGCCAGTTCAACAAAAACCTAGATGAACTGATCATGTTCCTAGCTCAGGTAACATAAGCTTATGAGTTGAAATTTATTACATTTATATTTTTAGTATACACCACAGACTACACTAATGCAGAACTGAACCAAATTTATAAAATACTTTCTATAAAGACTTTGGGAAAATTTTATTTATCTATTAAAATTTGTTCCTGAATGCTTAGAACAACTATAAACATGATAATATATATAGAAACTAAGCAAATATTTTATACTGTAAGAATATTAATTGCTTTTAATAAAAACATGTTTTTAATAAAACCAACTTTCTACAATTATAACAACACCTGGTGAAGGGATTGATTCATCGTTTGCACTAATGTTACACAGAGTTTTAAATATTATACGCTTCCAGCAGTGGCAGCAGATATATATATATGGGATAAGTGACGAAGTCACGCATTTGATAATTGGATAGAAAGAAAGATAGAAATATTTGGGAGAAAGGCAGGAAATTCGCTCTTTAAATCATATGTACGGCATGGAATCATGCACAAGGAAATACATATATTTAATTTATCCTTAACGGATGCTCCTAATTCTTCCATCCCTCTTCTCTATCCATCCTAACTTGAAAACCTAATATATGTAGACTGAAAATGTTCGGTTGGTCGTACTCGATGTGGTGGCGGAGTGGATAGACGCACGCCCCGGCTCTAGGGGTGATGCACTGTTGTTTCGTGCACCCAGGTTCGAGTCCTGGCCACATCGAATTTTTTCAGTCTTTCTTCCTTCTTCCATTCCCTTCTACGCTTGACATATGTATTTCCTTGTGCATGATTCCATGCCGTACATATGATTTAAAGAGCGAATTTCCTGCCTTTCTCCCAAATATTTCTATCTTTCTTTCTATCCAATTATCAAATGCGTGACTTCGTCACTTATCCCATATATATATATAATTAATAGGGAAAGGACAGAGAGATAGAAAGAAGGTGACTTACCTGAGGTTCATAGATGGTAGACACCTTGTGAGGTTGAGAGTACTTGAATTTTTGGAGACACCACCCCCTTCATCAGAAAGTTAGGAAGACATTTCCAGTGATCGGCTAGCCGATGACTGAGCAGCCAAAATTTGCTGCGCTGCTAGCTTTGGACATAAACAATTGACACCACCAGGCCACCAACTTTTGTCATCTTTTACCCCCTTTATGAACAATGAGCCTTAGTTTATGACCTGTAATTCATATGAGTGGGACCACTGATAGTCACCAACACTTGTGGCAATGCACTGTGAAAAAAGTCCAAGTTCAATTCATTACAATCTAATATATTGTTTGTGTTTCATTTTGAATGGTTATTACCTAAGGTTAAAGCCTCTCTTGTGTGTTAATTTTGAAATAAAGTCATCGGGATACTTTTATTATTATTTTAGTTATTTCAGTGTAACAGATTGTCTGATACAACTAAAACAGTTTATAATACAATGTTCTGTTAGGTGTGTGGGCAAATGTTCTATGATGGTTTGACTTCTGGGCTGTATTTCAAATGCAATTTACTCACAATAGCTTCAAATAGATTGTCTGTATGTTATTTATATTGGAAACCATACAAGAGTAGGCTGTAATGTGTCTCTTTTTAGGCATAGTATAAGGTTCTTGATCCCTCATTGTTTGGGCTGATGCATGAATTTTTGTTGAAAATAACTTCTCAAGAAACCTATCAGAATTTTTTTCTGTGAGATCATATAAATGGTCTTATGAGGGAATATATTGTTTAAAATGTTTGATAAATGGAGTGATCCTCGCTATTCATAGTTTCTTTTACAGCATATTATGAGTCAAAATCATTCGGTTCTTAATAGTTAGAGCATACTATTAAAATCAAGTAAATGATTATACTCAATGTAGTGTTTGTGTGTCATTCATGAAACAGCTTACATCAGAGTGCATGTTCTATGAAACATATTTCTTTGTTATAGAAAATAAAATACCTTTCTAAAATTCATCATAGCTAATGTAACTTTACTACTATGAAGAGTCTTACAAAATTGAATAAGGTTTAATCTCCCTCTAGAAGGAATAGATAACTTCAGAATGTATCATTTAAAAAGTAGACTGAGTTACTTACTGGCATCTGCTGATTGTATCAATTTATGTGTAAAAGAGAACCTGCAATTTCAGAATAATTTCCAAGCAGGATATATAGGATAAGTGTATCTTCCTTGTATGACAACATATCTATGTGAAATTAGGTTCTTCCAAACATTCTAAAATTTGTGTATTTGACATTATGATATTTGTTTGATAACTTATTTTCCCTCAATGACTGTCACTGCCATGGAGAAAGTTAAAAAACAGCATATTTTACAACAATTCAAAAAAGTATAGTAACAAACAATGTTAGAAATAATAATGGCCTAAAATAATTAACTTAAATAATTTGTTTCATATTCTTCACAGGTTTCACAATGCTACATGGAAGTTTTATCGAAGTATCCTCAGGATTTAGTAGATGTTCTGCAATCTCATTACACCGTAATAGACAGGGACCTGAGGATGGTAAATAGTTTTTTGTAATAGTATATATATATTAGAAAAGTAAATGGAGCTTTCTAAATTCTTTGATGAATGGTGCTTCATGAAAGTGTAACAATAAAATGTGTTGGGATGAAGTAAATAACCGACATGCTTTTCAAAGATTAAAGAACATTTTGTCACCATATTTGGGATTTCTTCAGGTATTATTACAAACATTATACAAAATATAATTATAAAGCAAGTATTGACGAGTCAAAATTTCGAATTAGGTAGAGCTGTTTTTTCCTGGCTTTTAACATACAGAAATGTTAGTTTCATAGTGTAATTTATACTGTATTTGTAATGTTGAGATTAGTTACCAGATAGGATTAGGTGGCTTTTGCTGAGGTTTTACAATTACTGTCCAAGATTATATTACTGCATCTCAAGACCTGCAGTGATGGCAGAGGGGTATAGAGCCGGACTGCAGAAACGTAGATTCAGGGTTCGAGTCCCACCCGATGCAACTATTTTTATTTGTTTACTTTATTTACATTGTTTGCCTTTACTTTCTAGTGTTTTCTGTTTCTGGAATATTCCATGTATGTATAAATGGAATTGGATTCCAAATCAGAGGCAGTCTTACGCAGTACGAGCTTTGTACAGCACTTTGCCATTGAATAAATGCATATAACCTCTACATGTGTGTTATTGAATCTTACGATCCCTCAGAAATGTGATATTATAACAATTGCAATTTGGAGATAAGCTCTTACATACAGAAAACTATACTATAACATTAGTTGATTTTCTGAGAATGACAAACTTACAAAGGTTTACAATACATGACTACAAGCATTACAATCACCTACCTAATTTCTGAGATGTACTACTCCGTATGTGGGAACTGCCCATTAATAAATTTCTCTTCATTCTTGGATCTTAGTAATTTTGAAAGAGGGAAACAGAAGGGGATAACATATGCAAACACTCTGAATTCTCTGCTGTTGGAATGCATCTTAACAAGGTCATGTATGTCTTATTCTGTTTCTCTCTTTCATGCATATAAAATGGTAGAATTGACGTTTTCATTATCATTTTGTATTAGTTAAAATGCAGTGTTGAGTTTAGTTTATTGTAAAAAAGAGTTGGAGCTACCATTTTTCTTTAACTATCTGCATTACCAGTGGCAACATGCATTATCAAGTGCTGCTCTGTTAACTTTTCAGAGGCTCAATTTTCCTAGTTTATCATTTTATTTGTCAATGTATAAATACATTGTCAGCTGTTGTACATTATATATGGGAGGAGTGTTTTTGTAGAATTATATTTTGTGGGAGATGTAAAGTGAACGGACACTGTGTAGAAAACTTGGAGGATGTTAAAGTGGAAAAGTAGAGTTTTGGTTGTTGAGTGGTTGATATATAATAATAAAAGGCAAGTTGTTAGATGCAAAGGAGAGAAGGCACCAGAGCTAATTTTGTGTATTGTAGCTAAGTTTTACATGTAAGTTGTCAAATTATGATCTTAAAAGTAAATAATTGCATGTGAACAGTAAAGGTATTGAAATACATTTCTGAACTAAATATTTGTTATTACATCTGTATGTAAACCCCATTTCTTCATTTATTATTCAGCTGTCCAAAGCTCATGTATGTTAATTTAATAGAAAACATCAGCATTTGATCATGACTAATTATATAACTCTTTTCTTCACATAATTTTGTTTTTTAATTGGCTACTTTTTACCTAATTCATGTTTATTTAATTATTAAGCATTTTAATTTTGTCTTATAGGGAATAATAAGTCAAAGTAAGGGGATTCTGCAAGAAACCTGCATAAATTATTAGAAAGATGCCCTGTATTCTATCAAGTTCGATGTGTTGAATATTGATATTAATAATTTTTCTGAGAAACTGTCATTGGCATGCAATTTTCTGAGCACACGCTCATTATTTTATCAACTTTTTAAAGTGGTGCTTTAATATTTAAATACAAAGCAGACCAAGTGTTAAGGAAATTGATGCCTTGATTCTTTCTTTTTTGTTTCTTTTGAAAAAAAGGTGGGGGATAATGGTCTTGTATTTTGTTTGATAAAAATATATTTGTCAGATAAACTATTTATTTATAATTTAAACTATCTCAATTTTTCATTAATTCCTTGCTGTTATTAATCATACTACTATTTTTTTTTTCAGACAATATGTAGGGCATTGATTTTACTGAGAAATAAAAACTTGCTGTCACCAACTGACCTGCTATCTTTGTTTTTTCAACTTCTGCGATGTCAAGATAAAGCTCTCAGAAAGTTTTTGGAAAATCACATAATTACAGACATCAAAAACCAAAATGCAAAGCATAAAAATAGTCGTTTAAATGTGGTATGTTTTATTTTAATTTTTTGTTTATATACTATTGTTAGTTTTGTTTTTGCCTATCAGATTTTCTACAAAACCTAAACACTTTTATGACTGTGTAGGACACTGATGATTTTTTTTACATAGTTGAATACCCTTCTCTGTTTCAATCAGTTGTGTCAGGCAAAACTGTAGCCATTGATTAATTATATACTTATTTCATATTTATACTATTATATATTACTTTTTTGTCCTGTAACTAATCAAAATTTCATTGAGTTAGGTGGTCATGCATCTGAATTCTGACAGTCTTCACATTAGTACCTTCATTTAACCAGTTGTCACCCTGAATATAGCAAATGCTGCCTCCCATACACCTTAGCCCCACAGGGAACTTGCATGTGATCTTCTTAGAAAAGTTTGGCCACTGGATTCTCAGTGCCTTCATAAATCGATAATTGACTTCTCCCAGAAGCAAATATCTCGTGTCCTAGCCAGTGCCCAATTACCCATATCCACCAATATAATAAATGTAGTATGCCCATACCCATGATCTACTTTTTTGGACTGCAAAAACTAGACTCCATTCTCCTTATGGACAACACTGAAATGCAATCCAACACTGATATAAAAAACATCATTTTCACAATACTTCTCACCTACCCAACGGTTGCCTTCTTGCGACCTTCAAACCTCTACAACATCCTCATTCAACCTTGTAGGTTTGAACTTCACACTCCACCACCTGGTGGCAGGAACAGGTGACATGTGTGGCCTATCCTTCAACCTGCCAAAGTCCTTAAAAATCCTCCCAAAATTGCCACCAGCAAAATTAAAGAAAACTTCTCCTGCCTGTCCGCCCACGTAATTTAGTAAATCAATTACAAACTCTGTCTGCTTTCTACATCAGACAAACTAAAAGACCTCTCTCTAAGGGCATCGTTAACCACCACAACTTTGTCAAACTGTCCTAAACACAATTCCCTATCCCTATAAGCTGCCCATGTCAAAAACCACAACACCAATAATTTTGGCCAGTGCTTTGCACTGACCTTACTCAATGGCTTACTCACTGACTATACGTATGCTGTGTATCAGGATAGTTTGCAAAATCTTTGTAACAGGAAGAATACCGGAGAATTTAGTATAAACATAATTATACTCATTCTGAAGAATATGGGCTGATAGATACAAACAGTACGGGACAATTAGTTTAATATCTCATGCATGCAAAATATTAATGAAAATAGTATATAGGAGGATGGAACGTCAAATAGATTGCGAGTTAGGAGAAGATCAGTTTGGTTTTAGGAAGAATGTTGGGACAAAAGAAGCGATATTGACTTCTCGTCTAATTTAGGAGACAGGTTAAAAAAAACAGGCCTACGCTCGTGGCATTTGAAAATATAGAAAAAGCCTGTGAAAATGTGAACTGGAACTCACTTTGAGGATTCTGAAAAGATGGGAATAAAATAACGAGATAGAAGGCTTATACGTAACCTCTACAGGAGGCAGTCAACAGTACTTAGAATTGAAAATCAAGAAAAGAAAGCAGAAATAAAGAAAGGAGTGAGACAATGATGCAGTCTGTCGCCCATGCTGTTTAACTTATATATAGAACAGGTGATAAAGAAACGTAAAACGGAATATTGAGAAGGAATCATTCTTTAAGGAGAAGAAATAAAAACCCTCTGCTTTGCTGATGATATTGTATTATTAGGTAAGTCAGAAGAAGACTTCAAAACTATAATAAATGGCATGAACGTGATCCTGGAGAAAGAGTTAAATATGAGGATTAATAGAGGGAAAACCAAGGTAATGGAGTGGGTTTGGGAAGTGACATTTTGATGGAAGTTAAGGAATTCTGCTCTTTGGGAAAAGTTATAACTAGGGATGGTAGAAGTATAGTAGACTCACCCAAAGACTAAGATACCACAGGCAAGGAAGACTTTTGCGACAAAGAAGAATTTACTTATGGGTAATATATGTGAATATTAAGAAATCGTTGCTAAAAATGTTCGTATGGAGTGGGGCATTATATGGGTGTGAAACATGAACATTTGGAGTTTCAGAAAGGAAAAGAATAGAAGCCTTTGAAATGTGGTGCTATAGGGGAATACTGAAAATCAGATGGGTGCATAAATCATTAATGAGGAAGTTCTAAGCTGAATAGGGGTAGTGAATAATGTGGAGGACGACCAAGAGAAGGGATAGAGTAATAGGCCATGTTTTAATACATGAAGGTCTTGTGAAATTAACATTAGAGGAAAGTAAGAACAGATGAGGGAGGAAAATGATGGAATATGCTAAGTAGATTCATTCCATTTTGCCCTTCTCAAAAGTGTTTAAACCACTGATTAAAACACACATCAAGATAACGGCATGTTATTTGTAAACGGCTGCCAGCATTTTCCAAGTTTGTAACAGAACACCATATTTGTTTCTTGATACATTTTGGCTTTTAACTTCAAGCACAACGATCTGTGTACATATGAGAAACACACTTGGGAACTAGTTTAGACATGTCTTTACCTGTAATTCCTTGGTTCCATGATCTTACATTTAATCTAATTTTCCTAAAGAGATTGTAGAATTTTAGTCAATTTGTAAGTATTGTCAATTCACACTTGTTAATTGAATTACTAATGAATAACTGCTCTATAAATTTGTTGTAGACTCTTCAGAACTTTATGTACAACATGTTGAAGGATACAAATTCAAAAGCTGCAAAGATGTCAGTGGTATGTTTAATTTTTTTATATTTCATATGAGCTAGAGGACTATGTTAATTATTAATAACATTAAATTACATTATATTGTACCTAACTTACAATATTAATTTTAATAACTTTTATAATTAACAAAATGCAGAACTATTTATCAAAGCTGTTTTTCCATGAATTTTAAATGCAACGTTCAATAACCGTAACGCCTTGTGTCTTCCCCCCCCCCCCTCTCCCCAAACCCCAACAGTGTTTGTTTTAGTATTTGGAGATGATTTATATTAAATAAAAGTTGAAGTAGTTAAGAAGATTGTCTTTGGAGAATACACACACAAATACATTTTGATTTTTTCACGGGGAAAACCTCCATTCTCAGATGAATAAAGTAATTCATATAGAACATGCCACTTCATTTATCACTTTTATTTTGTTTATATAGGACATCATGATTGAGTTATACAAGAAGGATGTCTGGAATGATGCTAAGACAGTTAATGTTATTTCTACAGCTTGCTTTTCCAAATTTACCAAGGTTTGTTGTAATTAATTACTTTTAATTCATGTTGATATTTTATTCCACCCTTAATTTATTGATGTACTTTTAGGTAATGGTTGCTGCTTTGAAGTTTTTTCTTGGTACTGATCCTGATGAAAATAAGTCAGATGATAGTGATTCTGAAGTAAGTTCATATTTTGTTTATGAAAGCAAAATGTTCGAGGCTTAGTAACTTATTGGTTTTGCCTCTTATTATTTGTGGAAAAAAGTTTATAAACCTATGAATATATTTTTTCTGATTTCCTATCTATTTCTGCTTTTGTTCCAGAATGAAGTATCTCTGAAAGATGTTTCAATGGCTAACCGAGTGAATAAGAAGACTCGAAAAAGGGAAAAACAGTTGAAGAAAATAAAAAAAATTGTAGTGGTACAGAATCTTAACTTTTTAACTATAGTTCTGTTAATAGAACACACATTAGACATCTGGTTTTATACTTCATTTTTGCATACTTAAGTATGAATAGTTAAATGTACCTATGATTAATTTACTTACAATATCCATTCTTCATTGAAGTCATGAAATTCAGCTGTGTAGAATGTTCTTCAGTAAATTGTAGGTGAACCTGCTCTGGTCTTTATTACAGTTAGAGAAAGCTAAAATGAGATTGGGTGTTTGCAAAGACATCTCATTTGTCAGAACAGCTGTGTACTAAGCAGTGGTCTTTTGTTGATTCCCGGTCCTATTATGATTTACCATACTAATCTGTTTTATTCCTAATAAATTTGTATTTGTTTATTTATCTTTATTGCAGAAAAATAAGAAAAAAAAGAGTGACGCACCATCTTTTAATTTCTCAGCTTTACACTTAATTCATGATCCACAAGGTTAGTAGACAAATATTAGTTTTGAACTACTAATGATTACCTTCTGAATATCTTTCATATGCCATTATAATTTATCTTTATTGTAATAATCACTTAATATTATTAAATTTCAATTCTTAAGTTTGAAAACTCATATTGCAGCAAAATATATTTGGTTAATATTTATTAATGGTTTTAATAACACTTTTGGGGTTTTTAACCTTGTCACTAGTTTAAAAACATTTTGACTTATTCAAACCCTTGGGTGTCAGGTCTTTTCTATTGTATGTCAATATTGATTTGACTGTTCATGTTCATAAAGCAAAAATTCTGTTTATTCAAGGGCTTGATTCTACAGAAATTTTATGTGATAGATGGCCATAGATTTGCAATGTTTTTGAGAATATTAATATAATATCGAAACTTATTAGCATAGTAATGTTTTTTTCCAGATTTTGCTGAGAAATTATTTAAACAATTGGAGAGTACTAATGAGAGATTTGAAGTTAAACTAATGGCCTTAGATGTTATTTCTAGATTGATTGGTTTGCACCAGTTGTTTTTATTTAACTTTTATCCATATATACAAAGATTTATGCAGCCACATCAGAGAGGTAAGGATGCACACATTGGCAATTTTAATATTTTGATATTAACATTATTGCTGTCTCATTATTCATTATTGTTTAGCCCCAGATAGCTATATAAACAATTTATTTTGACAGAAGTTTCTCAAGCACAATGTATTTTCTACATCAAGCAGTTTTCCCCTTTTTCCAATTTATCTGCTTAATAAACATAGCATATTTACAGTAAAATACTGGATCCAAAGAAATTTCCTAGCTATAATATTTTATTATGTAATGAATCTTGAAATAAAGTTTGCTCTTACTTGTAGATATTATAGAGCTTTTATAGATTAAATAATTCTTGAAACATGAACTTCTGCTCTCTATATTCCTTTCCTTTATTTCAATCTATCTCATCAGGAGCTTTCGGCTATTTGCCGTACTTATCTGGATTTAGCATTGTATAATTAATTGTGCATGTCAGTTTTTAACACTATAATTATGATTGTACAAAATATTTAATGATTATTAATTGAATATAAATATGTACAATTTAGAGTGCTCCAAAGTTTTTTTTAAGTTGTTGGGACAGTAGATGAGGCAATTCATAGCAGTAGTATTTTGATAGCTGTTTTATCATGGTAATTAATGATTATCTGATTAAGATATATTAAACTTTCATGAATGTAAAGTATAAAAGTGTGGGGAGAGATGATAATTTGCAATTCTGTATGGATATTTCTAGGTTTGTGCACTGGGCAGTTTGAGTGGGGAAATTTTTGTGGTGGGATTGGCATACCTGGGGCAAGAATATTGTTTAAGGGTGGCATATTTATGATTTTCTGTTTGGAATTTCTTAAATTAAGTATAAAATGAGAGACCATTGTGTGTTCACAAAATTTCCTTTTCTTTCTGTGATTCAATTTCCATAGGCCAAGCAAAGTGTGATTTAAAGAGCATCATACTAACATTAGATTTTCTAATGATGAACATACTGAAATCTCCAAGCATTGTCTATCCATTACTCATGACTTCAACTGGAATGTCATGAGAATTATTGATGTTAGATTGATATCTGAATTTATTCATATTAAGATGGAAAACATTGCTATAAATTTACAGAATGATAAAAACTCTATAAATTGTATCTGTGATACTATTCTATCTTCTTGACTTCCTAGCTACATATTTGACTGCCAAAACTATTGTTTGTTTTTGATCATATGTACATATCTGCAAGGTTAGGAAACATAGTGTATTAAATTTTTTATATAGTTTCACTTTGTTGTCTGGCATAGTGACCATATTCTTCATGTACTTTGTAATTTTTGACATAATATATCTATTAATAGCAAGTAATGTTTATTGATGAAATTATTCTTTCATTACAGAAGTAACAAAGTTGCTGCAGTTTGCTGCTCAAGCATCTCATGAGCTAATACCACCTGATGTATGTATTATGCATTAGATTTACATTTTTCATTAATATGAAGTGCATAATTATTTTAATAGCAAATAGGATGACATACATGTGTGATGAATTGAAAAATAAAAGGCAAAATATATTATTTTTCTAAATAGCTTTTTGCTTTAAAAATACATTATCTCCCATCAAGAATGCAGGGTTGTAGAGTGTCAGGAGCAAACTACCCAAATCCTTGCACACACTTGTCATCTTCTAATCATTGTTCTCCTAAAGCTTTATTTGGCCCAAACAAATAAAAATCACAGGCAAATAAGGCTGGACTGCAGGATGGATGTTCAAGATAAGTCCAGTGCCTCTGACAGACCTGTAAACATCTCATTTCTGATCTGAGATGTTAACAGAATTCTAGTTGACTTATAAATGATCACTTGACATCTTGTCCTGCAATTTTGGAATGTTCCAAATCACACAAATGTTTGTATCGGTAGCACTGGTCCAAGGTTGGTGTTCCTATTCCTGATTTTCTACTTATTATTGCCCTTCCTTGTACTCTTTATGAAGTGTTTGGTACCCAAGCTGTATAGTCAATTACTGGAAAATCTCTATTGCATTAACTCCTTCTGTTACTCAATAGAGTGGGCACCTCTTGCTCATACAATATTAGTGCTACTGATGAACTGGTTGGAAGTAGACAAGAAACTGGTCCTATCAGCCATAGACACTCAGGAACAAAAGTCCTGTTTGATCCACTCTTGTACTTTTATTGGTGTCTCTTCTGACATTAGTCCTTGATTTAGGTCTGCATGACCGTATTGAGAACTTTAACATGTGAACTGAATTGCAAATATATTGTGACTTGCTACTAAATATATAGGTAAAAAAATATTTCAGAATGCATA
Organism: Eucriotettix oculatus; assembly: GCA_034510155.1. NCBI lineage: Eukaryota > Metazoa > Arthropoda > Insecta > Orthoptera > Tetrigidae > Eucriotettix > Eucriotettix oculatus. Next base: position 133,704,815 of record CM067377.1, read on the forward strand.
AATTCAGTTGTCAATGGTCAGAGGATGAGAACAAGTTCTTTCATTAAGCTTCATTAGTAAGCATGCAACTAACTAGGTTAACATATTTACTCAGTGTTATACTCGTAGAATTTTCTATCCATATCAATGGTTAGGTTTTCTCCATGGCATATTGTTATTTTTTTCGTATTTTACATTTCAGATTTTGGAACCAGTTTTGAAAACTATAGTTAACAATTTCGTAACAGAGAGAAATTCCAGCGATGTTATGGCTATAGGGTGAGTTCAACAAATCTTGCTGTCTAAAATGACCATTCTATTATTTAAAATGAGATCATATATCGCCAACATTCAACAAAAATTACACTTCATGAATAGCCTTAAGCATAAGTTGAATAAATAAGCTATTTATTTTTTTACTGATTTGTTTAATTTAGTACAATGATATGGTGAGCCAAACTTACTCTCATATTGTACTGTAAAATTTTTATATCTTCCTTGTAGAATTAAAATTTGAGTAAATTGTTATTATGTAAACATTACTGTATTGAAAACAAAGTACTATCCTGTAAATCATTAATCTTCTACTATGTGTATAAAGGTGGTTTTACCTGAAATTGAAAGTTGGCTTCCCATTAGTGGGTATTTGGCAAATGGATATTTCTTTTGGGAGGAGGTCCATCTTAGGAAATTTTCTTTCCAACACATTCTTCAGTCCAGGTAAAGTCATGGACTCTACACCCTCTAAGCTGTGTGTGTTCTGTTTGAATATTTTTTATGATTATCTTTCATTACTTTTCCATTGTCGTGACCTATCCTTGAGAAGGAAAAAGAGATTTGTTTGCCTTGTTAGTGTGTGAATTGTTGCTGTCTAATGGGTGGCTAACATTAATTTGAATTATCTCTGAATGGCTGGCTGGCTGTCATGCCACTCAGGCTCTTGGGATTTTGACATGTTCCTGCATCCCTGCCATTTGACACCTGCTATCAATGTAAGGTAAGTCAATTGGTGCTCACATGCTAGCAGTGGACAGTCAGTCCACAAGATTACTGTATAAGCTATCTGCAAAGTTTTTTTAATAATTATTGTGTACAAATTAACTGACTATCCTACTATTCTCTCTGCACCAGCCCAGGATTGAAATTATATCACTCTTAATGTTTTATTTGGAAACGTCTTGAAGTAGTTAACATTGTATGTGTAATTTTAATTGAAATATTTCACTTTTATATTTGTAGACTGAATGCCGTTCGTGAAATTTGTGCAAGGTGTCCACTTGTAATGAATGAAGACTTATTGAGAGATCTGGCTCAATATAAGCTTTATCGAGAACGAAGTGTTATGATGGCTGCAAGATCACTTATTCATTTATATAGAGTTACAATGCCGAAAATGCTTCATAAGAGAGATAGAGTATGTTAGATTTATAATTGATATTAACTATTCTGAAACATTTTTGTTACATCCACAATTAAGTTATTCTGTGCTTTTTAACTTAAACCCTCATATTTTTCTCCAATTTTTGTTGTTTTCTAACTGCCATAACAGTTACTACAACACAAATAGATTTTGTAAAGTAAAGTATTTATTAAGAGTTTGTAAATAAGATTCTGCCACTCGTGTGAAATGAAATTACTCATAGCTACAGTAGGCAGATGAAACATGGTTTGCAGTACTACAGTAGGAAGTCCCCTCATGTCCTGCCAAATGAGGATATTCATTTTTTAAATTTTAATGTAGACAGTCTGAATTTAAGTTGGCTAAGTTCTCCATTGTTTGAATTCAGTTGGTAAATAAAAAGAAACATTCCCACTTGTAGAGGCAAATGTTACATAAACATATCCTAGAAATTGAGGTTAAACTACATGAATACTTTAACAATGAGAATAGGAATGGCAGTATATATTACCTGAAGTACAAGCCACAGCCCAAGAAAGACCTTTGTAGTACTTTGTGTTGGATTGCTGAGAGGATAACAAGTAAACTGTTTGAATTCTCCTGATAATTTCTTGATTACCATACAGGCTTAACTATGTTTCATAATAAGAGCACAATCTGACCTCTAGGTATGTGGCAACATTTATATTTATATATTTCTGCTTTCCCTGCATAGTGTCTGCATATATAAACTGCCTTTTGAATTGTTCTGGACTGAAGGACAATCAAATTTACATAATAATTTATACAATGTATGTTTTTATAATTGTTTTTTGTATAAGATTTATAACAAATAAAGTTAAAACATAAGTAAATATAATGAGAACCAGTATTTTTTCGTCGTAACTCATTTCATGAATTTGAAATTAATTTATTTTAATCTGAATAATTGTTCAAGGTTTTTAAAATTTGATAATAGTAATGAACCAATTACAAAATCCTTTTAATTGAAAATTATAGGGACGCCCAACAGAAGCTACAATGAACTTAAAAGTAAAGCAGTATGGAGAGGTGGATGCCAAAGATTATATTCCTGGAGCTGAAATATTACTTGGAAAGGATGTACCAGATCAGGGAGATAGTGTAAGGAATTAAATTCCTTAAGTGATACAGTATACTTGCTATTAATTAATTATATCTCTTTACAATGAAATTTTCATTTTAAGGATGCTGAGGACAGTGATGAAAGTGAGGATTGGATTGATGTTTCGCATTCATCAGAAGATGAGAGGGATATAGATGTTTCACAGTCATCAGCTGTAGATGAGGAAGAAAAAAGTGATGATGATGATGATGATGAAGACGATGATTGTGGAAATTCCTCATTGAATGACAAGAAAGTGAAAGATACAGATTCTACTCAAGTAAGATTCAGTAATACAAAATGCAACTATCAAATGAGAACATCACGATTTTCATTTAAAAAATTAATAATTTCTCACACATGATTTTGTACGTTTAGTTGTTTTAGAATATACTAAATCTGTTTAACCATAAAGTTGTTATCCCTTCACTCAGTTACTGACAGTGGATTAACCAAAATACAAATTACAACCATATATTGACATAACATTTTTACTTCATATAGCACTAGATGCAGGCCAATGTTCGTTATAAAGCTTCTGAAGTGGTGTACATAGCATATTGTAGTTGAAACTGTTATATTGTAGATTTATAGTGGTTGAGCCACATAGGCTCCAGATAATAGTCTTATATATATATATATATATACACTGACCGAATATTCAATGCCTTCCGGAACAGAAATTACCCCACAGACCTGCTCCAAAAGCAAATTACCCGTGCCCTCTCCACCTCCCAAATAGTCAGTCCCACCCCTACCCATCATACAGAATGTAGTCTTCCCCTAACCACTACATACTTCCCCGGACTACGTAAACTGAACTCTTTCCTCCGCCTTGCCTACACTGGACTACAATCCAACCCGGACATGAAGAACATCCTCCCGACCATACTACCCACCTGTCCAAGGGTTGCCTTTAGGCGCCCACCCAACCTCCGTAATAGCCTTTAGGCGCCCACCCAACCTCCGTAATATCCTGGTCAGACCCTACAAACCCCACATCCCCAACCCCCCACCCACAATTGGTTGCAGACCGTGTGGCAGAAACAGATGCCATGTCTGCCCAATACTACCACCTACCAAGACCTTCCAGAGCCCCACCAACAGCACTACCTACAAATTTAGGGAAAACATAACCTGTCTGTCCTCCCACACTATCTACAAAATAAACTGCACACTCTGCCCAGCATTTTACATCGGTCAGACAAAGAGACCCCTCCCCGAACGGATTGCCAACCACCGCAGCACAGTAAAACTCCTCAAAACCCAATTCCCCATAGCCGCCCATGCCCATAGCCACAACACAAACAACTTCAACCAGTGCTTCACACTGACCCCCCTCAAAGCCCTACCTCCAGACTCATCAGAAGCTGAACTCCATCTGTGGGAACTTTCATTCCAGCATGTCCTACAGTCAAGACAAAGCCCTGGACTAAACATCCTATAACTCTTTATCTCCAACCTTTCCACCACCCCCCCACCCCCCCCGCCAAAGCACGAGTCCATTGGAAGTGTACATACAATAAATCCTTCTGTGTGTGTTTACCTTGCCTTTTGTTTGAATGGTGGTTGTATGTATGTATGAGAGTGTGTATCAATATTTAAATATTGACACCTCTAAGGGTGGATGTGTTTGAATGAATGTGTGTCAAGATGGGGGTGTTAGTATGTATCTTCCCAACCCCCATCAAGTCCTTGCCTCTTCCCAGACCCTTATGGAGAGAGAAAGTTGGTGACCTGGTGGGGTCAATTGTTTACGACCTAAGTTAGCAGAGCAGCAAATTTTGGCTGCTCAGTCGTCGGCTAGCCGATCACTGGAAATGTCTTCCTAACTTTCTGATGAAGGGGACGGTGCCTCCGAAAATTCAAGTTCTCTAAACCTTACAAGGTGTCTACCATCTATGAACCTCAGGTAAGTCATCTTCTTTCTATCTCTCTGTCCTTTCCCCATTAGTTGTTTTAATAAACATGACAATGTCATTTCCTGACTCATATTTATATATATATATAATTAATTAAAACCATTAATAAGGAAAAGCAAAGAGAGATAGAAAGTAGGTGACTTACCTGAGGTTTATAGATGGTAGACACCTTGTGAGGTTTATAGCTCTCTAAATTTTCGGAGGCACGGCCCCCTTCATCAGAAAGTTAAGAAGACATTTCCAGTGATCAGCTAGCCTTACTACTTCCCATGAAATAATTCATGACGGCGGTCCCATGGGGAGACATTGAGACGGGAGGTGGTTTTTTAGTGGGCACAAGAATACCACACCCCATGGAGCAGGTCCACAGCTTCTTTCAGAAGATTTTTCCACGTAATAATAATAATAATAATAAATCACTGTATAAACTACATACCCATACGAAGTATACACACATCAAGGTTTTAGCACATATACATATTCCAATGGGAATACATGTGCTCGTTCTGTCGAGTGTTGGGGGCGGGGGGCAAAGATATTGAGTTCAGGGCTTTGTCGGGACATGTTGAAATGGAAGTTCCCATACATGGAGTTCTGCTTCTGAAGAATTAGGAGGTAGGCATTTGAGGGGGTCAGTGTGAAGCACTGGTTGAAGTTGTTGGTGGTGTGACTATGGGTATGGGCAGAATATATTTTGTGGTTAATTACTTTCATCATGTTTCACTTGATTTTATTGATATATGATTTCAACATCATTTAGCGTAGAAGGGGTTTACCTAAAACAGCAGCTGAGGAGGATGTTACATAAAAACACTGCTAAACAACTGACAATGCTGTCAAATTTGGCATTTATTTCTGTCATTCATCAAAGAATTTAAGTTCTGCCCCTAATAAAGGGGGGAAGATGGCATAGAAAATTTTAATTTTGAAAAATGGTGATATTTTCGTTATTTTTACAAATGCTGGGGACGGGAGTAACCATAAGGGCTAGAGTTTTGGGGTTTCACATAAAAATAATAATAAAATTACCAATATTTGTGTCAATTTGTGTTTAATTCTAATTCTATTCTAATATTCAACATGCACTTGTTTGTAATTCACCCCAAGGTGGGGTGGAAAGGCAGAATTTCAATAAGACTAAATCAATACTGATTCCTGGGGTTATAGAAGTTGCTGACTATAATTCTGAAATTCAAAATTCACCTTAAATCAGCCATGGGTGGGGGTGGAATGGAATGAGTCTATATATGAAAATGTTAAAAAAAATTATTGAGTTAGTGTACTATGAATATTTTTAGCTCTTCTATAGTACCAGGAATTTTTGCCTCAAGATACTGGGAGCAAGTATATTTGAGGTTCATATTGTGATGCTTTTGATGCTGGTTTAGTCATGTGTTGATGAAGAATTAAAGAAGCAAGCATGAGACACTGCACAAACCAGGTGATGAAATTAAAAGCTTGACTGTAATTTGCTACTACAATAATTAAACAACTCAACAAATCTTCAAACTCTTAAGTTTGAAACTGTTTGTATTACTGTGTTTCCAAAGAATGGCTATTTCTTTCAAATTTCATATTTTTCTGTGTAGGTTGATAAAATAGAATTGGCTAAACAAATTAGTACCGGACGTATATTGACAGATGAAGACTTCAAGAAAATTGATACAGAACTGGTAAAGAAGCAAGTACAAAATGCTCCAACAAAAAGAAAAAGAACAACTGAAAGTGAACAAACTGTTTCAAAGTAAGATATGTAACTTATTTTTTATTATCAATTTGCTTTTAAATTTTGTATTTTAAGAATGTGGACACCAGAACTTGTTAAACAAATTTCTAATTTAATTACATATACTTGTCAGTGTTTCCCAACATTTCTTTGCCATGCCCCAACTAAGTCTTGTTTGGCCCTTATGCAACATAATTTTTTTATATTAAAAAATTATAATTATTTCCTAAATGAAGCTTAATTACAACTTGTTCAGGACAACAATACTGTATGCACTATTCCTTCATTAGTCATAGGAAGCAATACTGTCCAAACAAATTTTTTATTACAGCAAACTTTCAAGTGTGTCTTTATAGAAAGTAAACGGCAAAAACTTGCTTAAAATTGTACGAGTACAAGTTGTTTGTGTCTAAGCTTTAGACAAGCTCATTATTTATTTGCCCCCAGAATAATCCATTGCTTGCATATGGGGTGTGGGACTTATGTTGGGAAATACCATTCTATGTATTCTAGTCTATATTGAGATTAAAATGGAATAAATAAAAATTAAATATGTGCAGCAATTTCAGCCAAATTGTGTATACATGTTCCTTATCCGGGAAATAACACTGTTTTTTTTTTCACCGTGAGGAACAAAGGTAGTTAGTGTGGCAAAAATTGATCATGTTAACATTCAATAAATATTTCAGGGTCAGCTAGATTGTCTAGACTAGATAGATTGATAGGTATGTTTACAAATAATTTCAACACCTTATGGCATGGCATGGCATGGCACAGGGGAGGAGTGGATGTGCGTTCTATGGAAATAAGTAAAAAGCTACATAGATTGATGTCTAATCCCAGGATGGATGCTAGTTGGTGTGGAAGGAAATAGGTTACATAAATATAATGCAAAAAAAAAATTGAATAAGTTTGTCAACCTCTGCATAGCAGAGTGGTGTTAAGATTGAGAAGGAAAAGATTAATTTAAAATAGACACATCCAGTATCATCTACAATGTTACCATTTGCTGAAAAGAGGAATGGCACTCATGGTGTCGGTTGTGTTAAAGTATTTTTCAATCCAGAATTATTTTTTATTCCCAGGATTATGCTTGAATTAATTAAAGTACTATGAGTAGTTTTGAGTCCTTTAAGGTAACTGAAGTATTCTTGACTCTGTTAAGGAATAGACTATATTTTGTTCTGTCTTAAGGAACCAGAAGTTTTACCATTTTATGGTACCAACATCTTGCAATGTAAAGCTAATTTTACCTCATAGTGTATATACTTGCACTACTTTGACATGTGACTGACATTGTTTATGGCATGCGTTATTTGAAATTAAGTCATATAACAAAGAGCTGATATATGTTTAAGTTAAACCCTGTCCCATCCTTATCAGCATATGTCTGGCAAAGGAATGAGGGGTTAAAATAGTCCTAAAAGGTGCCATTTGTGATGCCTGCTAATTCAGCACATGATTAGCATTTAATTACTTCTCCTGATTAATATTAATCAATACCCAGGCAGTGCAGAGCACTTGACTGGTTAGTTTGATAAAATATTACAGTGGTGGGCAAACTATGACCCGTGGGCCAGATGCGGCCCCCTGAAATGTTCTATCCAGCCTGCAGGACATTATTCCTAATCTGACGAATAAAAAAAGAATACAGGCTGTAAGAAAAATAAATATTTTTCTCTTTTATCCTCTCTTTCGTTTTGTATCAGTGACTACATTCAAATTTATTAAAACTTAGATTGGAATGTTATGTTGAGAGTGAAAGGCAATGGCTGCTGGCATCTTTGTAGCGGAGAGCAAAATTGGCAATGGAGCCTCATAGTAGATTATCCATCCGTCGTGGCTAGATATCAAAAAACGTTTCTTGATTCAGACCTGTTTGATGTTGTTGGTTTTCTAGTTTTATTCTGCATATTTTAAAAAAATTATTCGTAAGATGTGTTTTAAGAAATGTAAATTTGGTTCTTATTACTGTGTTTTCAAATATGAAAAGTGTTTGAAGTACTTTTTCATAGTTTTTATGGATAAACCACTTAAGTGCAACTTAAGATTGCATGTTAATGAATTTGGGAGATAAGAATGCTCGACAGCTACACATCATATCATTTCTCGATTTAAAAATAAACCATAGACAGTGGAATATGCAGCGTCTCAGGTACGAAGGAATACTCCCATTCTAATTTGTTTAACAGTGCAAAGGTTACTGGAAAACAGTCCTAGTTCATCCTACGCTGATGTGACATAGGAGGGCAAAACTTTGCTGATTAGTTCTCCCATAAAAGTGCAGGATAAGTAGGATCACTGATCCAGGGAGAGCTTAGGTGATCAGACATCCTGTGGTTGATGATGAAGCAGCTGTAGCAGCTTAAGTGCATGTGGTAGCGGAAGACCGTTCTGTGCCAATCAAGTTGAGCAGAATTCGTTGATAGCCTATTTACTACATGGTAAACCTTGAGTGTAGAGAACTTTTGCATATTTAGCTAGCTAGGATTTGTTTTTTCAATTTTTTGTAAATCAATTATTGTGTTTTGAAAATAAATATATATTTTATAGCCTAAAAACTTAAATATTTCTTAATTCCCAATAGATAGCACAGTATGCTGCACCCCTAGGTCTCATCTGCAACGAAACTGTAACAATTTGCAAAGAGTATAATGTTTCACGACACTTCAGCTCTTAATTACATTGGCCCGCCTAAAGCTGTTTCCTTTCCTGTGGTCCCCTCTTTAAAAAGTTTCCCCATCACTGAGATAGTATATTTTATTCTCTCGTAAAAGATAATAATTACTATGTTTAGATTAAAAGTAATGGTATACTTTTTTCTAATAAAAGTACATAATGTTTTGTCTGAATCTTTAATCTATAATTTACAAATTGCTTGAATGAAATCTTGTTTAATTATTAGCCCAAAAGTAATTATAAAAATTTACATTATAATTATAGTTTTAATGTTTTTCAAATAAATTTCAGAGGAGAACTGGTAACTCTAGGAGACATAGAAAACATTTATAAGAAGCGCCGACATGATAAATTAGCCAGGATTGAAACAGTTAAGGTAGGTAGTTACTTGACTCCTTACATCAATTGTTTAAATCTCTGTTCAGTTGGGTCTGGTTGAGATTTTTCCATTCTGATCTTCTAAATTGTGTTTCATTGCCTATTAGGCATTTCTTCTTTGTTTGAAATTAAAATAGTGCACCTTTGACCAATTTGCACAATGTCTGTTCTTCAGTGGAGTATGTGATTTGTAAATTGTGGAACTTCAGATATACAGGGTGGATGGATTTCGCTTCAAGTCTTCCTTTATAAATTTTCATAAATAAAATTATAACTGTATTACATATACTTTTAATATATTATACAAATTTTCCTATATATATATATATATTAATGTGTGTTATTTGTACAAGGAGAATTTTAAACACTTTATATTTTCTTTACCATCAGAGAGGACAAGAAGACAGAGAGAAGTTTGGATATCAAGATAGACGCCAAAATCCTTTTTCTAGCAAGACAAATAGTGAAAAGAGAAAAAACAAGAACTTTATGATGATGAAGCATAAAGTCCGAGGAAAAATAAAACGGTCCTTCAAAGAAAAACAGGTAACATGCCCCACAGCCAACTCCACATTCTTTCTTAATGCATTATTAACAATCAAATTTGTTTGTATTTTGTAATTGTATTTTGTTCTTGGTCCTGTCTAGTTTGATAATGTACTATGTGGTGCTTGCTATATTTTAGTACTTTAATTTTTAATTAGGAGGAGGATAATTATGCCCTCTTGGGAATGATAAAAAAACTATTTTTTTGCAATTTAATGCTAGTTAATTTTCAAAAAAAAATATTTTACAATTCAATATATGTTTCTTGTTTTCATCACTACATGTGCAAGGCTGTTTTTTTTTTTGCGAAAGGATAATAAGTGTTCGAGATAAATTAATTGATTATCGCAGATAATTTATATATATTAAGGGTAATAATATGTCTATGTATGCCAACCTAGGTGTGTTTACAATTGAAACCAATATTTTTCAGTTCCTGACTGGTAAGGATAGACATATAAAATTTTATCTTAGAATACAATGTGAGCAAGAAGCCAATTTTTTTATTAATTGTTATTGTTGAACTCTTCTAATGTTAGCGAATACATGATTTTCGAACTCTTCAAATATTAGGGAATACATGATTTTCGAACTTCTAATATTAGGGAATACATAATTTTCCGAAGAATAAACTTCCCTAAAACCAAATTGAATTCCAGGAAGTAAGTAATCTGCATTTAAATAATTGAAATTCCTACTAAACACTTTGGGAAAGGGGGTATCCAAAGATTCCCTTACCCAGTTTTTATTTGCAACTCTGTTACATTCAGGAAGTTGAAAAAAAAATTCTCAGATTTGTGTTTTTGAAAACTTTTCTCCAACAATTTTGTTGCTTTTGTTCCAGATTGCCCTCAGTTTTTAAAATTTTAGCTAGGTCCATTGGTTGAAGAATGTGTACATATGATTTTTATGCATTTAAATCTGTAGCAGTCCGAAATCAAATAGTTTATGTATAGTGTTACCCTGCTTCTCAACAAAAAAGTTTTCCACACAGTCAAAATAATTCTTATGTTAAATGAAAATATAATCCCAATTTTTTATCCTTAGCATTAAATATTTATTGTAAAATTGATGGTTAGGTACCTACGATGACTGGAGTGTAAATGCTCACATATTGATTACATCACCTGACATTTATTGCAACCATGAAAAATTTCTCTACATTTTCTGTTTCAGATTGCACTGAGGAACCATCTGTTGAAGTTAAGAAAATTTAAGTAAAGTGGGAGTAAATATTTTATTCTGCTATATATATGTACAAAAATATATGTATATATAACATAATATGTAAATAGATAACTTGCCTTAAGTTTTTCTTGCTATTTATTTGTTCATTTACTGCTTCGTCATCAAGTATAACTGAAATATGGAACATTCCTTGTCAAATATAGTGATGGCTCATTCTGACATACAACCCCTGCAGACACTGTCCAGCATCTTGTCGAAAGCATAATAGATTGGCTGTTAAAAATGGAAACCTTTACCTCTAGTTGAAGATTACTGCTTCAAATATTAAAAAAGCTTCCTGAAAGACTACTTATAGATTTATTATGATACAAGTGAGATGTTACTATTGATGCAGATTTATGTTTGCTTGTCAATAGCTTTTTTCAAATGTTAGAAATATCTATGGTTTTGATCGACATGATCTATTTTTAGTAAAGAAAGAGCTGAGGGCAGTGATATTTGTTATCAAAAACCAAATGTAACATGCCTGAAAAAATAAAAAATGTTGGAATATTCACGTATTACAATGAATGGGGCTCACCATTTATGTCAATACTAAAACCGTATGGGTGTATGCGCATGTGTGTGCAGATTATAAAGCTGCCTTAAATTAATTTACTTGAAAACTTCAAGTATACTCTTCCCAGGTTCAAAGAACTATTTGCAGAGTAACATTTCAACGTGCATTTTTAATGACATATTGCATCCCATGACATTGGAGTTCTCAGTCACTGACTTGTTCTCTGAAATGTGCAGACTTAGTCTAAAATGTTTATGGCAATGTTTTTAAATGAGAACCATGCAGCAGATTTTTGCATAATTACAGTGATTTTAAAGTGTTCCTGATATGAGGGGGCAACAAATATTCCCTCTTTTAGTTTCTATTCACTAATCTTTAGAAACTTTGTTTTCAAAAATATAAATGAGCTCCCATCATGATCTATTGATTTTACAAAATTATTAATCAAACCCAGTTTGTTATGTAACTGAGACAACAGATTCTGTCAGCACATATAAATGGTTGATGAACATCATTGGCCTGTCCTGAATTGAATGGCTCTTTTTTCCAACTTTTCTTGCTTGTATCTCTGTTATCCCTCAAGCACAGAATGCAATAAAATTTTGTATAGAAAAGTTGTAATTCAACTGTGAGAGTTGTAGAAATTGGTGAAAACTTGTAACCATTATGAGGCAAGATCTCATTCCAGCTGGAGTCTGAACAAATTTCAATCTTCAGGTTCATGTTAAACACCTGTGAAGCCATCAAAGAAAACCAACTCCTGTTTCAAAAAAATGCTTGGAAATTCCTTTTGGATTTGATGGAAAGAACTTCCTTGGCTTCCAGCCTTCAATCCTGGAGTAAGTAACTCTGCTTTATTTGTAGATAACTTGGGATCAATACGACTGATTCTCCTGTGTTATAAATTGAGGTTCATTAGAAATTTCTCTCAATATTTTCGGCCTGATGATTAGGTGAGGACCGAAAAACCATCATTATAAATAATAAAGGAAGCCTGTTAATAGTCTAAGTTTTGCCTGTATTTAAAATGCAGACTTTAAAATAAAATTAAGAATGATAAATGTTGATATACTGATCCAGAAGATGTGATGGATAATCTGATCTGTCCTGTGTGACTGTATTTGTAATGTAATTGTATATTACTAATTATCAACAAATAGTAAAACAGTCGTAACTCTTGTGAGTTTTCATTTGTGACTGTTAATTTGGTCCCTTCACTTGTAAATTTTCGTCCGTAATTTCATGTTTCAGTAAATAAATTTTCATTTTGCAAGGTAATTGATATTATTTTATAAATATATGTTTTTTATTTTGAGTTTGGACCAGAGTTTTACTATTTTTTGATTTCCAAACAGTCGGATATTGTAACTGATTAAATATTATATGTATACCAGTATGTATGTGCCAAATGCTATTTTCTTGTTTCTAACATAATTTACATTAAATTTTCTGCCAAACAATGCTGATAAGTTATGTTCATTTCATTAAAGTGGCATGCTGGAATGAATTGGGCCGGTCAGTGTTAATTCCTTAATATTTTTATCAAAATTGATGATTTATTTATGGAAAAAAAAATTATGAAATTAAATCCAGGAACTATTTATAATAAACTGAACTGTCCTTATAAACTGCCCATAATATGCTAGATTTCTCCATCTATTGTATAGCACTGAACAGAAGATGAACTAGAATTTACTAAATCATATTATTCACGGTCTAATATTAGGACTTCAATGAAGCATGGATATTGTAAACATTGTAATTAATGTTTCACTCAGTAATTATGAAGGATGTCCGGTACACAAGACACTCCAAGCAAACCATTAACCTCAACGAGTCTCAATGCAATTAACAACTTATACTGAAACAAAGGCTCCCACACACTGTAATCTAATCCAACCTCATATTACCTATGCCAGTATAATGGCTGTTTAAAATAAGAAAACTAATGCCATGGAGTCATTAATTCAAAAAGTCCTACAGTATACTGACTTGGTTTTTTTATGACAGTTCCCATTCCCCATAGGGAAGCAATTTGAAAATCAGCTCGCCTAGAATTTCAAAACCTACTGTGTGCTGTGATTGTAATTGTACAAAAAGAAATGTGGTTGGTATCTCGATTTGAAATAAGTGTTCTCAAGTGTTGTACTTTCTATAAAGCCTCATTTGAAAGTTTGGTAGTAATATAAACTACGTTTTACTGGGGAATATTGTTTACTATGACTAGTGAAGGAATAGAATGTGCTGTATTGTATAATTTAAATGACATGCAACACTATGGCCATCGAACCTTTACGAATAGGGTAGACATTAAACTGCAGCTGACTAAATTTGAGCATAATATAGAAAGCACTGTATCTTGCAAAAGGGTCTCACTAAATTTATCCACATTAATCCAGAAGAAACCGTTAATAGTTATTCAAAATTAAACTATTATAAAAAATACCAATTATTTCGAAATTTAATTTTAATTGTCTATGAATGTTTACTGTCTTTTCAATAACCATCTTTAAACCTTATTTGTCTAAAACAAATAATAAATAGACATCATCAAGGAATTTTTTAATATAAAAAAAGTAATGAACGGATGGGCGGTCGGGTTGGGGTTCAAAATTTTAGGAGGTGCCCATTAAAAATAGGTTGGGAAACATCTCTTTAATTTCTAAGGCTCGTGTGGTGTAAACGCAATTTACATGCACTCGCATATATTCGTCTCTGAATAAATAAGATAATGATTAAAAAATAAGACGTATATGCAGGAACATGTAAATGGTTGATTTATAAGTTAATTCTGATTTATAATGAGATGATTATGGCTGGAAATAAACACAGAAAGCTTCAGATGTTTGAATTACAATATTTGCCAATAATAAAGACTAAAATTAACATGAGTTTTATTTCTTCTTAATAGTGAGTGGATACAGTTGTTTCATATCAAATACATAATGTTCCTATGTTGCTAAAAGTATCATACGCTCCGACTCGACGCTCTGAATCTGCTGTTGGGATTCCCGAAGTTTAAATAACAAATATCATATGCTCTACCTATTATAGTGTACAATATACACTGTAAAAATTGCCATTATTTATTAAACAGGATTTTTTTGTTCAACCCTTGTGAGTTAATTGAATAATTAAAACTTATATTCTCTGTTCAAACCAAAAAAGTCATCATAATATTAGTTACAGTAAAAATCACCAGAAATTTCTCTAATCCATAGATGCGCAACACTAATAAGATTATGGATGGTTTGGCTGGATTTTTATTGAAAATAAGAATGAAATACATGGGGAGAAAAGGATAAGAAAAGGAGGGAGATAAGAGAGAGAATTCCTTCGTCTTCTGTTCTTGCCTCACACACTTCCCAATAATGCTAATTTTACAAGTCCTTGTGTGTCAAAACCTCTATCCCTTCTCTTGATCAAACTCTTCCAAATTGTTATTTCTTCTTTTAATCTGCTTCGATTTTCCTTGTTAGTTACTCTAACCAACCATCTGATTTTCAGCATTCTACTGTAGCACTTATTTCAAAGGCTTATATTCTTTTCCTTTCTGCAACTTCTACTGTCTATATTTTGCAACCATATAACGCCACACTCCATACATTTTTAGCCGTGATAATGTTCAGGAACTTATATTGGCCATAAGTAAATTCCTCTTTTTTGCGAGAGCCTTTCTTGGATGTTCTATCCTATTCTTTATATCTACTATACTTCTACCATCCCTAGTTGTTATGTTCCCCAAGTAGCAGAATTTCCTCAACTTACTTCAAAATATCCCTTCCCAATCTAACACCGTTTCTTTTTCAACTATTTCCTATGCTACACTCCATTTCCTTGGTTCTCCCTCTATTAATCCTAATGTTGTACTCTTTACTTATGGTTCCAAATATTTTATTCCTGTCATCTTCAAAATCCTTAATAGTGTGTTCCAATTTACATTATCAAAGGCTTTTTCTAAATCTACAAATACCATGACCGTAGGCTTGTTTTCTTTTATTCTGCCTTCTAAAATTAAATGCAAGTCAATATTGCTTCTCTTGTCCCTACAGTCTTCTTAAAACCAGACTGATCTCCTAACTCGTTCCATCCTCGTATATACTATTTTCGATTGTATTTTGCAGGCATGACATACTAAATTGTGCTGGTATTCTTCCAGTTTCGAAGATTTCAGAAACCAACCTGAACAGCCATGATATTGCTTCTTCGCCCTACGATCTTATCAACTCAGCAGGAATGTTATCAATTCCTTGTGCTTTACTGTTGCTCAGATCTATCTGCGCCCTGTCAAACTCTACTCTTGATATCCTCTTTGAAACTCTGAAGCACCTCTTGTTGTTTCTGTTTTTCAATTCCCAACCCTTTGATTTAATTCCTTTCCTGAATTACTTTATTTTCAGTCTACATTTCATAATCAACAGATTATGATTTGAGTTCACATTGTTCATGGGTAGGTTTTGCAGTCCAGTACCTGATTTATATATCTGCCTCACCATTATGTAGTCCTATTGTCCCCCCAGTTTCTTCTGCGCGTAGAGTTTTCTTTTATGGTTCTTGAACCAGGTATTTGGCACGGATTATTTGTGCTCTGTGCAAAATTCTACTAGCTTGTCTCCCCTTTCACAAAGTCCATACTCTCCGACTACATAACTTTCTCTTCTTTTTCCTATTTCTGCGTTCCAATTCCCCGTTATTATCAAATTCATTTGACATAGTCCATTATTTCTTCAATTATTAATAGATTTTCTCAATCTCTTTCTGCTATACCATGGTTGGTTTTGGTTTTGTATGTAACTTTATAATAATTAACCTTTCACTATATTGCTCATAATAACTTATTCGTTGCCACAGCCTTTTATGAATTACAAGACCAACCCCTAAATTTCCTCTATTCACTTCTGTGGTAATCACCAAAAATCATGCTCTTCCTGCAATCCAACTTAAGTAAGTCCTACTATATCTAACTAACCTTTCTGTTTCCCTTCTTAAATCCTCTAGCTTACCAGCAGGGTTTAAACTTCGTAGAATGTCAATTTTTGTATTTCTGATTACGTCCTCCCGAGCAGTCCTAGCCCGGAGATCCGAATTTTATCTCAGGAATATTTTACGTGATATGCTGCTATAATATTGTCATGCATTTAGAGTTGCGGGTCCGCGGGAAATTAAAGACACGTCTGTAATTTTCCCTTTCAGCCTCGCCATAGTAACACAACCGTTAAAGCTGTTCCAGCAATGCTTGTGTTTGTCCAACATTGAGCCATTCCTGGATCGATCACTATCTTCTTGCTTCAAGCTGGTAATAGCGAGACCTCTTGCCCCTAACCATCCGAGTTTTTGTCCGCCTCCATATTAGGGTAGCCGTCCCCACTTCGCAACAGATGTCCAATTAGCGATTAACATCCCCACACTTATTAAACATACACACAAATTTATAATGTGTCATTAAAATGTGTAGTTCACTTAATTTCGCTTATTTTGCTCACATTGATATGTTTTGTGCGATTTGTTATGACGTGAAAGTGCTGTGCAATAAAGTTTGCGGCAGTAGGCTGTGACCACGAAGTACGTCTTATATAGTCATGGCAACGTGGGACGACTCTCCGCGTGTTCGAAGCACGTGGACTTCCGGTTCCACAAAAACCTAGAACCTTCTCGAAGCGGCTGGATCGGAACAACACGTTCCCCAAAGAATCTCCAAGAATCATCGGCGATTGGTCGAGGAAGTTTAGGGAGCCAGAGCAAGATGAACGTAATTGGAACGGGACGTCAAGGTGCATGTGCAACACTTACGATCGGGACGTCAGAGAAGTGTCCGTCCCGTATCTGCGCTGCATCGCCCCTTTATCTCTGTCGACACCTCCGACTGCAATCGCGACTTCCTCCGCCAATACCCGATTGACGGGTGGTTGAGGACCACGTGCTCCCGTGGGCAGAGCGGACACACCCTGGCTCAGGCCACAGCCTTGCATGCTGCTGTTTGCGGACAGTTCGCAGCCCAGTGCCGCTGAGGGAGATTGCTGCCAGTGATACACCGCCCCGTGTCGCAGCTCGAGAACGGACAGATGACTGCCACATGGTTTGCTAAACAATCATCCATGAGGAAGAAAGACGCCGACTATCTCATCGACACGCAAGACAACAAATAGTAATGTACTGTTAGTTTCATTGAACGAACGACTTTTGATTCAGTTTCTTTTCACAAATTTAAATATTTATTTTCTTTCATTCTCAAGTGACTGCGGAATTTTGACAAGTGTAATTCAAATGTTGAATAATAACCCCCAACCTCATCGCTTATAAATTTGGAATTCCGACTTGGCGAAGCTGCGGTCATACTCTCTTCGCTGATCGTATTTTTGTTACTAACAAATTTCATCCTTGTCTAATTACACGGATGAATGAGCAAGACTAGTTGTTGTGTCCAATATATGCATACATACTCGTATATATCTACATCTACGCAGATATAAAAGAGAATATATTTAAATTAAAATTTGGTTTACAATAGACAACTGATATACAAATATGGTCAAAGCTCGTATAAATTACTGACTGATTTTATACAACTAAATTCTTAAGTGGCCATCGTGAGTTATGTGTGCGTCAACTGAATTTACTTTTTATTTTTCCATTATGAAGATACTTTTGTTAGCTTGCAGAACGATGCCTTTATTAATTTATTCTGGCTCAACTATTTTTGACGACTCAGTACGTTGTCGGATGTCTCTGGTTATTCCCCAGAGACGGGCGGTGGGGTAGGCCCACCCAGGGCGGCAAGATTCCACAAAAAAATATAAAAACACTTGTAATCTGAACTAATAATTTGGACCCTATACAACACTCAATAACTAATTTATTCGTACCAAAAAGTTGTTTAGAAGTTTTGTAAATTTGTCATACCACTACTCCTACCTCGCAGTGTTTTGGACTATTTAATGTTACCGTAAGGAGTTTTTCAAGTAGCAAGGATTATTTACGTATGGAGACTCCCAGCAACACCTCGTTACTAATTACTCTTAGGGGAATCGGAAGGCCGTATCTTGCTAATGTTATAATAATGATTTTTAGTTATCCTTTTCTTGGAAACCGTTATGGATACATTGCTGAATTTTTCAGTTTATTTCTAACCTTATGAAATGTGTGTCGGAGCAGTAAAAATTATTTGAATGATTACTTATTGATATAAAACATAACAAAATTTCTATAAAAAGATCTAAATAAATGAATTCATAATTAAAATTCTAATTACAATATATCATAGAATGAGTTTTTTTTAAAATAAAGACTATCACGTGTATAGAAAATAGCATATTTCGTGTTTTTTCTGAGAACTATATCTTTGTCACTGTAGATTCCAAAAAGTACCAAACATTTTATTTTATTGCATCATTTCCTTATAAGAGAAATTAGTATTTCGTCCCGCTTTTATCATTTATTTTCTCTTTTGATTTCTATGAACTGCGACCAAGGAAGCTAATATACAAACCCACTAATTGCAAAGTTGGTTGCTACAGAAAATGCGCATTGAAATCATTTTCGTATTTACCAATTATTGTAACCTACTTAGCTTTATTGCAAAGCTATAAGAATATAACTTGTGATCATCTCATAGTGAATAATGCTGCCTGCTTCATTCATTATACGTCGAGGTACACAAGATAGGTTCTTCTTAAGCTTCTAATTTTTTCCTGAGCTCCCGTCAATAGAATGTTCGCACATTTATTATTAGCTTCTTCATTGAATCAAGCGTGGCAGTTCGTTCAACTTCTTTGAAAAGACTCAAAAATTCTTCCTAGCCCTTCCTTCTTAAGCTTTTATTTTTATAAAAATGTATTTCATTTTCCACGGTTGTGTTAGACTACGTTAGCTTTCTTTCACGGATTTCCATTCTTTAGTTGTTCAGTATCTTTAACATATACGAAAGACTTCCACATGGCTGTTCAACTTCTACTACAAAGTAGCACAGCAAGTCCCAACAAGAGTGCGACCCACTGTTTGTAGGTTTTAACTGAAGAGGTGGCAACAGTTCTGAAAGCTTCCCATTGATAATAATACTATCGATTATTTATTTTGAAAAGAGTATGTTATCGGCAGAAAATATTTTGTAATGTTCATTGATTCATAATGATATCTTACTAAATTTTATTTTTTAAAGTTTGACATTGTGGAGTAGGCTGCATTTGTTTACTTTAGAAGGTATACTAAAATCAATGTTAGGGCAACAGTGTTAGATTATTCTTATACAATGGAAATTGATGATTGCAAAGCTAAAGGTGAGATTTTAAAAAAAGTATTTTGTCGATTCGATCGATATCGTGTACAACTAGTTTTTATTTGATGCATAAGCAAAGTAGGTAAAAAAACCGGGCAGTAATAAATGTAAACACGCAGTTATACTGCTTCCCGTAACTTTTGACAAAGTCACCTTACTATTCTGTCAGACATACTCATTAAATTAATATCTCTCACACTTTGTTCCATTCCAACTGAAATTATTCCAATAGAGATACATGCCTAAAGTTTTGACTACTGTTATCTATGCTTAATCAACTTTTTATTTAGGAATTATAAATTATAATTTTGTAATACTGGTTTAAAGCTTATAGTATGACAGCTAGCAAATTGATTCATTTCTGTTCACGACTTGGTGAATCACTTGTAACTAAAAATGGAACTGGTGGAGAATTAACCCCCATCCTCTGATTGGTGCTGTGAAAGGAAGGGAAAACTGCTACTTAATTGCAAAATTTTAATTAATGGGGTTTAAAAATCTATATAAAAGGAAGGGAAAACTTTCAGTATATTACAAAAGTGTCAATGATAAAGACTATAAATTAATTACAAAGTCGGGAGGGGCTTAATTGCGACGTATTAAGTTTGGAGGATAACTTTCCTCTTTAGCCCTAAAAATTTACATTACTACTTTATATAATAATAAATTATTAATTTTTATAATAAATAATTTGGTTCCATAGCCTGCGCATTCTATTAATAGAGATTAACAAGTTTTTGTTTTATAAACACAAAAAATTCCATAAAATTCTATTGTACAGTATTGGATATAGTTTAAATTATATACCAATAAAAACAGAATATGTATATACTATATAGCAATTCATTCAAGCAGTACATTAGTAGTCATAAATATTATCGTTTCAGCGAAGTCTTTTTCAGTGCATTTAAAAATGGTTTGGAACTGGACTAGTTTGGTACCAACGCCTCTGTTGCTCCTCCCACTGTACTTGTAATATCTCCAAAAAAAAGTATGGCAAATATTTTTTGACTTAAATTCATGTGTAGTTATAATGTCTGGAAATGGAGGCTTACCAGAAGTTTATAGATAGTAGTCACCATTGTAGGCAGTAGGAATGCAGGTCCTTATCTATCGATGAAGGGGGCAGTTGCCTCCAAAAATTGGTTAGGTTGTCAACTGAGCCATCACACTGAATGCCTATCTTCATCTCCTGATGAAGGAGACGGTTGCCTTAGAATATTTATAAAAATAAAAAAAACTTTTCATGGTGTCTGCCACATTTGCACATAGGTAAGCCACAACCTTTCCATCTACTTTCCTGCCCTTACCAATTGTATTTATTATAATGACACTCCTTTCATCAGAAGATTAGAAAAACATTTCCAATGACAGCCAGCTGTTGACTGTCGTTGGTTGGCCATCACTGGAAATGTTTTCATAAACTTCTGATGAAGGGGCCGGTGCCTCCAAAATTCAAGAATTAAGTCACCAACTCTGTCTCCCTTTCCTGCCTGTATTAATTTAATTAAACCAACATTGTCATTTTCTGATGCATATATAATTGGTACTTACCTGAAGTGGACAGATGACAGGCACCATGTTGAGTACGGACTTCTTTTCAACAGCTGGTCTTCACTCTGAATGTGTTTCCCCATTTTCTCCAAAAATTCGAGTACTCTACAATCAACATGGTGCCTGCCCATTTCAGGGGTAAGCCACCAATCTTTTTGCTGTTAAACAATAGATTTCTCTAGCCCACCAACTTTCTCTCTCAATGAAGATCTGGGAAGAGGGAAAGAATTGATGGGGGCTGGGTTCATACACACATACAACCCCATGTTAACTCTCATATTAATACATCCACTTTTTAACACACACATGCAGACACATCCACATCTTAATACATACCAAAATAGGTACACATGTATTTGTGCAGTTTGGGGGAGGGAAAGACAGATAGTAACCTTCATCTTCCCTCCCCCCACCCCTTTTCTCTTAAACTGACCACCCATAATTGCATTGAGTACATTTGTAATCATTTTAGTATGCATGTGTTAAAATATGGATGTGTGTATTGATATATGGTTAGTATGTACATGTATACTTCTTTTTAGTATGTATGGGTTAACATGGACGGTTATAGTTGGGGAAAGGAAAAGAATAGAAGCCTTTGAAATGTTGTGCTATAGAAGAATATTGAAAACCAGATGGGTGGATAGACCAGGAGGTTCTAAGCAGAATAAGAGAGGAGAGAACAATATGGAGGAAGTTGACCAAGAGAAGGGACAGATTAATAGGCCACATTTTGAGACATGAGGGTCTTGTAAAATTAGCAACAGAGGGAAGTGTGTGGGAGTAAGAACAGAAGAAGGATGGAATGCACTTAGTAGATTAGGGAGGATGTTGGGTGTGCTAGTTATATGGAAATGAAAAGACTTGAGCAAGATAGGTTAGCATGGAGGATTGCATCAAACCAGTCTTAGGACTGAATACCACAACATGTGTTAAGATGTGGATGTATTAACATGTGGCTGTATGTGTGTTAATTTGTGGATTCATTTATATATGAATTAACATGTGGTTGGATGTGTGCATCTCCCCAGCAATTCTTTACCTTTTTATTGACCTTCATTGAGAGAAAAAGTTGGTGGCCTGGTGGGGTCTATTGTTTAATAGCAAAAGCTAGTCATGCAAGAATTTTGTACCTTAGTCAGTGGCCGGCCGTCACTCAGAATGCTTTCTCCTAATCTTCTGGTAAAGAGGCCGATACCTCAGAAATTTTTAAAAAAACCTGCTCTCAACATGGTGCCTGCCAACTGTACTCCTAAAGTCACCAATTTTCTATCTCTCCTTCCTGTCCTTGTATTAATTAGCCTAACAATTCTATTTTCTGACTGTATTAATACACATAGCTGATCTCCTGTGGTCTAGTGGGTAGCGTCACTGCCTCACACCAGAGGTCCCAGGTTTGAATCCTGGTATAGGCTTGGATATTTGTGCCATCATGGTGATTGAGACTATGATTAAGACCCTTGGAGAATTGATATGCTGACCATGTATCACTCCAAATTCTGAATGTGTCATATGAGATGACTGTCAACTTGGTTGGCCAAGGCCCTGAATGGGCTACAGAGGCAAGGAAGTATATATACTTGCACACAAATATGTAGAATAAAATGTTAATATTTTATATTCCCTAAATTTTATGAATAATACATGAATCTAGTTTCTTCAAACCAAATGTAAATTTGATGTTTTTTTTTTGTAATTTCATAGCAAATGTCTATCTACGGATACCAAAAGAAATATTGTTTGGTTTAAATAAATGGTAGATTTTCATTGAGAGAAAAAAAATGATAGTATCACATATTAAAGGTCAGACCAATAAAATGACCAGTAAATTTTCCCAATTTTATTTATTGTAATGTCATATTATAAAGAAAACATGACAGTCTTCTAATAAAGTAAGTTCTACTGTACCATATTAATATATTTCATTCCCTTGATTTGTTAAACTCCTACTTATTTTTCATTTTTAGTGGTACAAAATAGATGGCAGAAAATAAAATTGATGATTGCATTCATGGTTCGTGAAAGTCGATAGTTTCATTTGAAATTGATAGATGGTAGTATGGTATTATTCCACCCAAGACAAAAATGCTGTACATGTCTCCTCTGTTTTATCAAATAAAAGTCCTACTTTCATCAATAAGAGGTTCTAAATTAATATGTCACTTTTGTAACTGGTTTACTGTGTTAATTATTTTAAGAGCTGGTACAAGGATAAAACTGGTATTGCTAAATTATTACATGTATTAATTATATTTAATTAAATGTTTTAACACTTTTATATCTTTGTATATCCATTCAATCTAATTTAATAGAGAATGTTATTTCCCCCCCCATTTTATATGTTCTATGCTTTGCACAGAATTAAATTATCAAATAATGAAAACAGCCGCTTAAAAACAGTTTCTCAATATTTTTTTTTTCACATTGGAAGCTTTAGACATTTGTCATAATTATTCTGCAAAATTCAATGAAACAGCCTAATTTTCAATCTTTGTTTGCCGTGTAAATGCTTCTGCCAACTGACCATTAAAGTGTTTTCTTAAACACGTTACAGAAGTCAATCGATAAGTTGACAATGATCGATAATATATTATCATAATATACCACATATCTATTTTTTAAGATAATATTGCCTTAGCTTATCTATAATAGCAACATAATGTGTCCCTATTAAATTTGTAAAATAATTACAATTCAGTGTTTAAATTTTCAGGAAATATTTTTGCTTCTGGAGACAAAGTATTTGCTAAGCTTAGAGGTTATCCACCATGGCCAGCAAGAATTGAAAATTTGTTGCCATCTAAATTTTCTACAAAAAAGTATCAGATTATTTTTTATGGTACATATGAGACTGCAGTTTGCCGAGAACAGGATCTTTACCACTATGACGAAAACAAGGAAAAGCTTAAGAAGTCTGCA
Source organism: Eucriotettix oculatus (assembly GCA_034510155.1). Taxonomy (NCBI): domain Eukaryota; kingdom Metazoa; phylum Arthropoda; class Insecta; order Orthoptera; family Tetrigidae; genus Eucriotettix; species Eucriotettix oculatus. The sequence goes on from CM067377.1 coordinate 133,729,059, forward strand.
AAATCTAACAATTTTGCTAAAGCATTGGAGCAAATTGAGGATGATAGCTTTGTTTTTCCAAGTATAAATCATGAACCACCTGAGAAAAATAATGCAGAATTGTCTCCTGTGAAAAAAAAGAGGAGTTTCTCATCACAAAAATCAATCAAATGTTCTAAAATTTATACAATATTAAAAAAGTCCACCAGGCCTAAGAAAGTAGTCACCAAGAAGCCATGTGTATTACAGAAAGGACGCAAAAGAAGTTTGGTAAGAAAAAAAAGCGATGCATCTTCAGTAGAGAAAATAGCATTGTGGCTCAAACAGCAATATGAAACTGCTGTGAGATTAAAAAACTATATTGAATCTGGAGAATTTTTGCCAGGAAATCTGCAACATTTAGTTGATGATAATGTGTACTCTGATTCCGAAATTATCAAAGAAATTAAAGATAAAAAACCAGGTTGGTTGCAAACTGAAAAGGACATGCTGAATTTAGAATTAAATATTAAATCAACACTTGGTTTAAGAAATGCAAACACTTCACAAAGTTTGATATATTTAGACAAATTACTGAATCTCAATATAGATGCTCTTATGCTAAAGAAGCATCCTCACATTGTGGCTACAGTTAAGAAACTCAGACAGTATGTTGGAAATGTTAAAAACTGGGATTATACTGAAAATGAAAGGCAAAAATTTGATGAAAATGCTTCTGAAATTCGTAAAAAATCAGAGGTTCTTTACTGTAAATTTCAAAGTTTATTTGAAATTCCAGAAGGTAAAACTTTTCTTCAAGTTTTTTCCAGTTCAGTTTCTCGATTCAATGAAGTAATCAATAGCCGCTTTGCAATGGATTTGTGCAAAGCTGTTAGTAAATCCTGTAAACAAAATGAAAAAAGACAGACAAAGAAAAGCAAGGGGAAAAAATAGTACTGTTGTGTGTTTTTTAATACATTGTATTTAATTATTCATATTTTGTATAATTTATTACTGAAATAGATTTTATATTCTGATTTGAGAGGTATATATTATTTTTTAATCTGCCCTTTAATAAAACATGAAGATTCAGTATGTAAAATGATTTCATAATTTGTTTACTAAAATATGTTTACACATCCCATTACCAGATAGAAAGATATATAATTCCAACCAAATTCATTTTAATATTCTTAGCCCCATAAAAATATAATGTGAATTCTATTAGCATATAGTAATTATAAACATGTAAACTACCAAACTTTATAAGTTACACATAGCTTGATATAATATAGTATCTGTTTGGGGATTGGTCACAATTGTAAGCTTCTTCCCGCCAGGGAGAAATAAAACAGACCCTGGTCCAATGGCAACAGTATTTGTTTGAGCCTTTCCTTCCAAAGTCAAAATTATGCTTGCACAATCTCTTACAATAAGATCATATGGTGAGCTTTGAGCTGGAATCTGGAAGAAAATTATGTTAACAAATTCAATATAAAGTATCCAACAAAATTAATTCATTAATTTCTGGATATAGCATTAGTAACCAAAATCTAAAAAACTAAAGACTATTTATTACATGCTTGTCTTTGAGTTTAACAGTACAGAATTGTTTTGAGTAAACTTTTTATGAGAAAAACTGCCATTGCCTGCTGGCAATCAACTTATTGCCATTCTGAGATTGTTTTTTCTGTATTCCACAACAATGATTTCATAAATGTGTCATTTCCTTATCACTTATTTTTTGCCTGTGATTTAGCTACTTCTTTGTGTAAATACAAATTTTTAATACCATTTTAAATATTAAAACAACTATAAAAATTTATATTTTTTCAAATCACAATTTTTTTATTTCTTTGTAGAAAAGATAGAATGTTAGTGGCTATAAGGATTTTATATAATCAGTTTAATGAAGTTATTACATGCACAATTGAAAAACTGATGTAATATAAATAAAATTAACAAATATAATTGTTTAAATTTTATGGCTAATCTAAATTTTTCATACTTTTATTTTTGCTACTGCAAAATCTGGTACTGGTGGCTGATAAAGCTGTGTAAAACAGTCTTCAACTATTGGTTTAAAACATTTTTCTGATACAGGAGCTCCATTATAATCCAGCATATTGCATAGGGTTTCAACGTCTTTAAATTTTGGTGTCAGTCCAGCACGGACAACATTATCTGAACATGCCATGCATTCTATGCAATCTGTGAATTTATTTAAGTATCATTTTAGCAAATTATAATGTTAAAATATAAATGAAAGGAAAATATTAAGATAAAATACATTACCACCAAGTAGGTATGCGTGAGGTTCATTTGGTCCCAAGTAAATTGCTTCTCCTGGGAGAAGTGTAAGAAAATTTAGGAAGTATATACTAAAACAGCCTATGTCTCCAGGAAACTGATTGTACAATCTTTTTAATAAGTCTCCTAACAAAATATTGTTTGTTTCTCTATCTGAAAATTAAGTCCATATTCATTTAAAATTAAAAATATACTGCTCATAGTGTAACAAATAATTTAATATTTTGTTTTCAAAATATTTGTACAGCAAATTATTTTAGGCATTAAAAATAGTATAAATAATTAACACCATTTCATATTGAACAATAAAAACTGTTGACAAGTAGACATGTTTAAGAATTTTGAAGGCACAATCCTAGGAAAGACATACTGCCAAATCTTACCATCTCACATCATTTCATCTATTTATATTTCTACATCAAGACAGGCAATCTAATTGTTTAGGAATTGTGTTAGTTGAGTCTGTAAGGTCAATGAGGGTGATACTGGTATTGGAAGGGTTTTTCAATTTCTCCCAAGGGCATTGACAAGATGCTTTTATTTTAGGTCACATAGGCTATGGTCAACAACTATTCACACTAGTAGGTTACTTGGTGTAAGTGGTTTAGTGACATCCTGTTGGTAGCAAATAAAATGGAACAGAGCCAATATTGTACTCAAAGTAATCATTCCCATACTCCAGGTCTTTGGCAGCTACCATCTTTAAATACTGCCCAGTAGTTTAAGTTGTTCTGAATCAATGTATAATATAAATTACAATTAGGATATTTTTTGGTGCAACTCACCTTTAATAACATAGGATGGGTATTGAAAAGGGGGGATGTGGAAGTAGAGTAAGGTAGCCAAAGATAGTCTAGGGCCCCCAGGCTATAGTTTAAGGATCCTATCCAGTGTTTCATCTAAAAGAGATGCAGGAAAACCCTCAAAAACCTGCTTCAGGTAGGTCAGGCTTTTGGGTACTATTCTCTTGCCATTCTGAATGATAGGAGATAAGTTTGCTGTGGGATTGCAGCATTTCCTTCTCTGTCTCTCCACAAGTTTTAAGAGACGGTTGGCCGACTGATCAAATGGGATCAGCGGACAACTCTTGCAGCGTGTTCAAGGTCTTTGACACCAGTACATACACCAGCTAAAATAGATGAAGGTGCCTTCGGTATGTGAGAACCATGAAAAAAAAAAGAGGTAATTCCTGCAATCAATCTAGGGAGAAACACCTTCAAGAGAAAGCTCCCACAGTCAATTAGGAAATATAATGCAAACATACCTGTATAATTAATTTTTTGCAATAACTGTGAGAGTTTACTTTTTATAACATCTTCTGGACAATTCATCAGGGCTTTGAAACATGTTTTCAGTGCTTCACATTGATTATTTTTGTCAGATTCTATCAATTGTAAAACATTCTCTGAGCCTATGACATCTGCCAATTCAGGAACATCTTAAATTAAATAAATATAATTAATGAATCTGTTAACAATGAAAGAAAAAATTATCTTATTAAAAAGGAAACATGTTTAATGACCACAAAGAGATGTTTATATGTAGTGTACCAATTATATTAGTTGGTATTAATTCAATTATGCACACCATTATAAGTGGTTAAAAAACAATTAAAACTGTGTGAGTTTCAGTGTTATGAAAGAAATTTGAATAGAAGACACAACATAATATGAGAGAAGACTGTGTAGATCATCATTTCTGACTCTTGCAATCCTGGAGGTAACACCAGTTTTTGACTAAGATGGCACAATGAACTTAAGGTCCTATACCTGATGATACGTTGATATCAACAGGTGGCAACAATCACATATACATATTTTGTATGGAGATGAATAATGCCAATTCTGTTTTCATTTATAATAGAACTTAATATATCTACCTAAGGAAGTGACTAAAGCAGTATAAGTTAAATACTTTATACAAATAATATGATCCTCTCTGTTATAAAGGTACCACAGGAATAAGAATCTAAAAAGTTTCAAAATTTCTGATATATCAATAGAATTTCTCACCTTAATAAATTATAAGATATATTTAATGACCCACTACCAGAAGTTTGTAAAATTCTAAAGCAATTATTAATCACAACATTATAAAATTTTGGTACTTACACTGAGGGGGCCACCTGACAGCAACCCAGTGTTGCTGCTAGAGGGCAAAATAGCTATAAAATGGGAGGATACTTTCCAAATATGAGATCTGAATCTGAGAAATAAGGGGATAAGATTATGGTACTGAACATGAGTAGATATTAGCCAATGCATTTTTAAAAAGTTTCAAACACATTTTTAATTACTTTGGCATTGTACTGATTTATTACCACCATAGAATATACAGTAATTGACTCAAATAAATTAAAAACAATGAGAATTAGGGGATACTTAAAACAAAAATCCGTGTGGCGTCTCACTATTCCGGTGGCGTGTTCTAGACCTAAAATCTGCAACTACGGTTGCCATTTCACGTGGACAAAATTCCACACTTATGCCATCATGGGCCATCCATGACTATACTGCTTTTAGGGCGGAGTCCTAATTTTATATTAAAATGTATTGAATATAAAATAAATTCTTTTAAATTATAACCAAACACACTCAAAAACAGGTAAATACCATCCAGTGAGAAAATTTCACACTTTTGGCAAACTTTTTAATGATTAGTGAATGTATTAAGCCTTTTTACAAATATACGTTAAATAATGTTGTCTAAGTCATTACCATTTAAAAATCTTTTTATTTCATTTATTGGTCTAAATCCACACAGAGCTTCAAACTCAGTTATAGCAATTGCTAGCTCAGGCTTGTGGTTTGGATCTTTGTATAACTGTGGACTTAGTCTATGAAGTTCTTCAGCATGCTTCTAAAAAATTAAACATTAATATCACTACATAAAATAAAACAAATCAAATGTAAAAATAAATGTTTAAAAGTTACATACTTTTGAAGGGTGAGCCTGAATGGACAAGGCTTTTTTGACTGATAGCACTTTAAATAAAAATGGTAAATCAATACCAAATTTTTCAACTGATTTTAATCCTAAAGAGTTAGGATTTAATTGAATCCAATCCATTAAAGTTTGATTAATATCTTTCAAACTTGATGGACCATTTGGATGTGTTCCCATCCATAACTCTGCATAAGGCATGCTTTCATTTATTTGAAAATCTGGATCATTTCCAACCAACTGTGCTACTTTACTGTCTGATCCAACTTTACCCCATTCATAATTCTGTACTGCACATTTCAGCTCCATTGTATCAATACTGAAATTAACAAATATAGTTTTGTATTGAATTATACAAATTAAATTACTTATAAAATTATTTGTACTTTACATACTAATGCAGCTTTAATTTCCAGTTAGATGTTACTAAGAAAATTACATAAACCAACTAACTTTATTATGATAAATCTACAGCCCTTGTAGAGCCTGGGCTTGCTTCACCACAATCTTCCAAATTGTACTATCCTGGCCATCTTCTCACACCCAAGTCGCGCAGGTCTTCAACATCTCTTCCTGGATCTGCCTGGCAGCCGACATCCTTCTGGCCTTTGTATGTTTACTTAACGTGCCCACATCAGTCTGACTTTTTTAACTTCAGCAGTTAAGCTGGGCTCTCCATAGATCTGCTGAATTATGGTATTGGTTCATATCCTTCATTCGCCATTGACATTCACTCCTTAATATCTTCCCATCCCAGAAATTGAGTCTGGCTGCTTCTTTTTGTGTCATTACCCATGTCTCATACCCATATGTAATTACAGGTCTCAGTACTGTTCTATAAATTCATATCTTGGTTTTCCAACTAAGGAGTCAATGTTAGCAGGTGCTGGATAGTAAAATAAGCTTTATTTGCAGTTTTTATGCATTCCTTAATTTATATATGGATAGAGTTCTGATCAGTGATACATGATTCTAAGTACTTATATGTTTCTACTCTCTCAAACTGATATTGACCTATCCGCATGCTTGGAGAGTGATTGCCTCGTAGTCTTTTCATTGCCATGTACTTAGTTTTATCCTCGTTGATTGTTAATCCTGCTCTCTCCGATTCTTCAGCTAATAGGAGGAAGTTCTCACATAGATCTTGTTCTCTTCTGCATAGCAGATCAATAAATTTCTGGTGAACATGTATGTTATATTCGTAGCATTTTTCCATTATAACCTGATTGCAAACACTTGGTCCATTGTAAATCTTCCTCTTCGAAACCCACTAATATTCCCCTATAGCTTTCTCAGTATGGCATTTGTTCTTTTATCCATATTTGTTTAATAAGACTATATAGGTGTTCTGTCAGGATGTCTCCTCCATATTCCTCTCCAGGGGATTTATTGTTCTTTGTCCTCTTAATGGCATGTTCATCCACACTATGTATTATTATAAATAGATTTCTCTTTCAATCTTCTCTTCTAAAAGAGGTTGTAGCTAGAATAATACAAGCTTTTGATTCCATGATATTACATTTATTAATTATTCATCATAATCTGCGTTTATGGTAACCAATTCTAATTGCAGACAAGAAGTAAATTGTATTGACCCATTTAAAAAAAAAACCACTTTCTAGTATGCCATTAAACAGTACCTCAAGTACGACACTGAAAAATTTCTCTTTAATCTGATAGATCATTTCATTTATTTATCACAGATTATGATACAATTCACTGAAATACAAAATCTAAGTCACCACATTGATCAAAGAAGGATGAAATACTTAAAATATAGTTGAAGTATTAAAAGTGATAGCAGGCACATTAAAAATGGTAACACAGAAAGATATACAAAGAAATTACTAGTGATATGATTTTCTTTATAGTATGTGTAATATAGATCTGGAATGTAACATTACTTTATTAAACAATATCAAAATATGAGGATTTATAACAAAAGAGCTATACTACTAATATTTTTCAAAGTAGCACAATACAAACAAGATAAAACGTTGAAACTATGAAATATTGGGTTGGTGTGCCAAGTCTAAGTTGCTCCTCATTGAATTGGCTACTCTGCATTGTGTTTATTCAATACGAGTTTGATTGTTGCTTGTTTGACCATTTTCAAAAATAATCAGTATGAAGTGTAAATTAGAGATAAAATAATAAAATGGCATGGACTTGTGCGCAACCAAATAATGTACATATTCTTCAATTATATTAATGTATGCTTGTTCTATTTGACAAGTAACATTCTCTATATACTTTTTAGTAAAAGAAAAAATAGTAAAGGAAGTGGCTGTTATTTTGAGTTGATTCATTTTACACTAACCTAACTAATGGTAGTGCATTATTCTCATATAGCAAAATGTATATGATCAACATTTTACACAGCCCACGTCACAAACACAACAATTTTGAATCTTAATAATATACTTAAAATTTCATGGTAAGATACCTTCATATTACAAAAATGATAAGGTATAATATTTATACAACTTCTGAAAATGTATTCTGGCATTCCAGTATATTAAATAAGTTTAATGTACTCTGTGAGATGATTTTGAATGTTTCAGGGTGTACACCATCAGCATGTTTGACCATATCTTTTGTAAAATAAATTCTACAGCTGTGTACACACACAATTAATTGAACAGGAAATGGAGAAAAATATATCTTACATGAGAAAAGCTAAGTAGTAAATATTTTGTTGGTGCTTTCCCAGTCCCAATTTGTAATGGTATCCATTACAAATAACTATTTTGCTATATCATATTATGCTTATATATATACACACACTGACATCAACAACAGAGTACACAATATTTTTTTTCTGAAAGAGGAGGATACCTCTTATATGAAATTATAATAAACATGATTATGTATGTGCAGCTGCTTAACATAATAAGCAGTCCTATACTGTCCTGAGGAAGGGGTCATAGGCATTTAAAAATTTAACATGCTTCTTACTTTGTTGTGTGAAAATTCTTAACTCTCAATTCAAGGTAAGTTAGTTCCTCAAATTTTAATAGGTCTTGGTCTCAGTTTTCATGTAGACACATCCTGTTTGTGCCTCCAAAATTTCTATAACTTCTTAGTCTTCAATAGTGACACTGACCTTCAGTTTCTGGTGAGCTATTACTTTTCTCCTCATTCCATACCAAACTTGGTGACAAGGGAGAAGAGGCCATGCTAATATTTACTTAATGCAAATATGGCTGTAATTTTTATTTTCCCTTTCTTTTAACTTCTTCTAACTTATAAAACATAAGCATGTCTCTCAAACTTAAAACTTACTTTCTTTTACTACTTTTAATTTATGACATACATAATTAGCATCTCTTCCACATACTGATATTATCATTGGCATAATTCCTACTTTGTAAATACTGAAATAGTTAAAGTGTTTGTAAACACTTTCAAAATGTAAAAATTATACTCTTCAATGTAAAAGAATGAACTTCACAAAGCATGAGCAGCACATGAATGTAACAGGTAAAAGAGAATTATCTAATCATAGGGAACATAATAAATGATGTAGTGGGTTCATAATCCAAATTGCTGGTTATAATTCCTTAAAGGACCAGGAAAACTAGTAAATCTGCCAACGTTCAACTCTGTAATGCTTGGTTATTTGTAATATAAACTGGTTAAATGATATTACAGAATGTAGATTTTCCTGGTGAATCAATTGGGTTATATCGCTTGGAAAACACGTTTTGAAAGCGATTTCCACCATTGTCTATATTCAATTGGATGAATGATAGTTATGAGGTAAAAGCACTCAAAGATATTCTAAATGGTATTCGGCTCAAAAATACAATTGAAGTAACAACAAGAAATATTACACCTCACAGTAATAACAATATGTGTCAGAAATTATATAGTTTAAATTGGAGTATTTTGGAGACAATAGAAAATTGGGATAATTTCCACAAACATTTAGAGAATTCTTTAAATCTGAGTTACCCCATTGTAACCTACAATAGCATGCAATAAACTTATAGAGCAAATGAGAGTTACACACAGTTTTTACAAATCTTCAGACTTAGAATCTTTTAAACTAAAATATATTTAAATAATGAATTCAATAAGGAGCTAAAACATTCCAAAACAGCACATTATACAAGGATAATAAATCAGTCTCAAAAAATAAGAAAGCCAGTCTTGCAGGTTGTAAATAATATTAATAAATATAGAAGAAACACTTTCAAGAAAATATTTAGACTGAATAATACATTAATAAAAGAAAATTCTTTCAGTAATTTCTTTTTAAAAGATTCATATGACACAATGCAAATGTTACAGACAATAATACAAACTGCATAGATTTGATGATGCTTTGGGTAAACGAGATTATATTTTTATATCCCTGCAAAGCAACGGAGATAGAAGCAATCATCAAGAATTGACTGGGATGACCTCTTACCAAGGCTATTAAAGTAATGCTATAAGCCATCCTCCTTTCACTTACCAAAATGATAAATACCAGTATGGAAGAAGGTATATTTCCTGATTATATAAAAATAGCCCTGATTAGGCCTATACGCAAGAAAGGTTGCAATATCAAACTATAGGTCAATCTAATTATTCCAATACTTTGAAAAGTTTTCAAAAATTTTTATATATATACAACAGAATTCTACATTTCCAACCCACTTAACTCAAACCAATTTTGATTTAGAAAAGGTTTTTCCACTACTGATACCATTTCAAAATTCATGGAAGCATTAATCCATAAATTAGATAACAAAACACGGGTAGTTTGAACATTACTAGACTTGGTAAACCATGAAATACTGACTGGAAAAATTGGAATTTTAAGATTTCACCCTAAAAATAGATGGCAACATACTGAAATAGGTGTTACAGAGAACAGCATCCTGAAACCAGTTAAAGGGGGGTATACTAAAAGGCCCACAGTTGTTCATGATCTACATAAATGACTACTGAAATTGATCCAACAATTGGAATGACAATATTGTATGTTGTTGATACCACAATTATTAATTTTAATTCAGACAGAGATAAACTGCTTCCACACACACAAAAAACAGTATAAACTGATAAACTACTTCACCTTTAATAAATTAGCCATAAAAAACACTAAAACCAATGTAATTCTTTTAAAGAAAGACATCAAACAGGGGAAAAACAATGACAAAACTATTAATGCTACATATTAAACAAAATATCTGGGTACTCAGGTATGTTTCAAAATTATGTTGGGATAAATATATAGACTATATATGAAAAAATGCATTTTTTAAAAAAAACATGTCTTCTTTAGACAAGAAAATTTGTTGAAAGTATATTATGGATTAATTTTTCCTCACATACACACTGAGCAATAGAAATTTTGGGATCTGCTGCTGATAAACACATGCAGAGATTGTTGAAGGTTCAGAGGAAAGTGCTAATGTACATTTTAAATTTAAAGAGAATAGTGTTTTGTAGAAATGCGTTTCTGGAAAATAAATATTAACTATATATTCAATGAATATAAAATGGTTATCTTTATTAAAAGTAACAAACCTTAATCTTTTTTAAATACAAAAGATATAACAAACAAGATGCCATAATTTATGTATGGTAAGAACAAACAAAAAGCTCTCCGATAGTAACCCACATATTAAAGGAATTATTCTGTTTAACAAACTGCTCAAGTACATGAAAGTATTAGAGGGAAAGCATTTTGAAAATAATTAACATCATACTTATCTGCCAAGCCACTGGGGGCAGAATAAGAGAATTTTAACATGTTCCCATTGTAAATATTTTGCTTATTTTTAATAAATAATATACAATTTGATGCAAAATCACTTTAAACCATACAATTATTGCTAAATATAAGCTATTATTTTGTATAAAACATCTAAAAACACATGCAAGACAAATTAAATTTATAATCTAAAAATTAACTACAAAGTGATTGATTATTAAAAATGCAAGAGTTTCTTTTACATAGGTTAACTAGAAATAAAACAAGTAAGTTATAGTATAAATATTCAAAAATGACTCATACATAATAGGAACTATGTTTTACAATAAGCTTCCTCTTGATATCAAATCATTTGCTAACACATGGTAAAGAAAAATAGAAATATTAACAATGCTACTTATCACATCTGCATTAATTAATTACTTCTCCAAATAGTAGTAACAATGAAACAAATAAATATGTATTCTTTAAACAAAATTATTGACTCAACCAATTGTATATATAAATACATCCCAAACTAGTGTAAATAATAATATTAAACAAGATAAATGTAACTATTATGATCAATTTGTTATTATGTATTCAGTTGACTATTCTAAAAAAAAGTATATTAATGTATTACTGCCAAATAAAACATTATCAATTCAACACACAGATAGCTTGACACTTACCCAGAAAAGTGTACCTGTTGATGGGACTCAGCTCAAATTCAAGAGAAATTCACACAAACATATAATTATATAACCGAGGTATTGCATATGTTTCATTAATGTCAAAGTTGAATTACAAATAATAGACCTTCAATAGAACAGGCAAGAAAGGCTTTTGCAAAAAAGAGGAATTTACTTACGGCTTATGTATGAACATTACAAAATCATTATTACAAATGTTGGTATGGAGTGTGGCGTTATATGGGTCCAAAACATGACTGATAGGAGTTGCAGGAAGGATAAGAATAGAAGCTTTAGAATATTGAACACCAGATGGGTGGATAGACCAGGAAGTTATAAGCAGAATAAGAGAGGAGAGAACAATATGGAGAAAGTTGACCAAGAGAAGGGACAGATTAATACACCACATTTTGAGACATGAGAGTCTTGGAAGTGTGTGGGGTAAGAACAGAAGAGGGAGGCCAATGATTGAACACACTAAGCAGATTAGGTATGATGTGGGAGCTATGTATAAATGAAAAGGCGTGCACAGGATAGGTTAGCATTGAGGGCCACATCAGACCAGCCTTAGGGCTGATTCGCACAACAGCCCTTTGAATATCTGCAACTGTATTTTGATACTTCGGATTGTGGTGACCTGCACTCCAGACAGAAATTATGCAATTTCCTTGGATCATTTGGTTTCCAATGTGAAAAAATATTTAAGTCATAGAATGGTTTGCATTAAAATGTTATAGAAAAATAATAAAAATGATATTTAAACCTAAAAAATATCATCACTACTTGTGAGATAATTTATTTGCTTATGCATTTAGATTTGAATTTTAGTCTATTTATGTGCTAACAACGCTAGTCATAATCCTTTTGGATTTATTTCTTACATACAACTGCATTGTCTTTGCAGTGCTTTAAAGAAAGTCTTATCACCTCTTCACCAAAACTGCTGCACATGTTATATATACAATTTAATTCTACTCAACTTGAATTATTATGTAACAATATGAAATTAAGTTTCACTGATTGTAATATAGTATTCATTGGATTATACAGTATTAAGACTAACATAGATTACAAATAAATAATGTATTAAAATTTCAATCTGAATGTGAAAGTTAGTAAGGTACAATTGAAGAAAACATTTGGTTGAACCCTTTGAGAGAAATTTAAAACAGAAAGTTTTAAAATGTCTCATTATATGTAGAATTGAAAATTATTGATAACAGAATACTTCAGTAACATGAAATTTCAATTCTTTTATTCCTCTTTGATGTTTCAATAAGTTATTCATATGAAATACTTTCAAGAGCACCATTTAAGTTAATAAAGAATCCTGATGAAACTAATAAAGTATAATGAATTGTTTCAATTGTCCTACTATATTATTAGCAAATAATTATTATGGTAATTCGGGAAATCACATTTAAATGTACTATTAACTTCAGTTCTTGCACAAGTATTTCAGAATAACTTGCTCAAATGTTACCGAATTTTTTTTAAATGAACCATTTCTTTATTATCTAAGATTAAATATTCTTCCTATGAATAAAATGAAGAAAAACTTCTAGTGTCTCCAACAGGGTAATTTCATTAGGAGGCAATATATATGTTAATATCCAGATGACAAAATAATAATTTAATTGCAACCAGAATCTATTACTAATTATTTATTTCATATACTTAATTAAAGAATTGAATAGATTAGCTGGTAGTCCACATTGAACATTAATAAGAAGCATCACACCATGTTGTTTAATATTTTTGAACTCTTAAAAAATGGATTTTTTAGTAAATTTATGATGCAGTTATTTTTAATTTTAAAGAAAATACCATAAAATACCAAGCAAATCTTCTAAATGCATATAATGACATGTTCATAATTGCAGAATAATATACTTATCTATTATTTTTGACAAGGGGTGATTTATAGCCAGTCAATATACAACTAAAATTATTTTATTTTAACTACATTATAAACAATATATGAATTGTTAGAAGCAAGCAGAATGAACTCTTAACAACACATCAAAGATATTCTTTACAATAAACATCATATATACACGTGTGAAACTTATCTCTCTAAGAATTGAACAACAATGCAAACTTAAATTTGTTACAATAGAGAATGTTATGTAGAATTGCTTTTTTTAAAAATATACAACATTTTAAGATTTACATGTATGTCAAAAAAAATTCAGGGTTTTGTATCCTCGTTACCCTCTTCATTACATTTATCTTCAGAGGGTTCTATTTTTACCTCTGATATATTCTCTTCAACTTTGCATGATATAAAATGTGTTATAACATCTAAAATGATGTTAGATGGAAGTTTTGAAACAAATGCTTTATATTCACTAACAGATTTTGAAAAAACTTTTGAAAAATTTTCCTCTGGTGCAACTGTAAATAAAGATTTTAATTTTTCATAGATAATTTCAGCTTTATTTCGAATTTCACATGCCTTTCCAGAAAACATAACTTTATCTTCTTCACTAAAGCCCCAATTGTCCGCATTGCCAACATAGCGACGTAACCTTCTAATAGTGTCAACAACAGTGGGATTTCTTTTCAACATAACTGGATGAATACATGTATTAGAAAGTTCTTCTAATACAGACAGGCATTTTTCAGTATTAGCCTTTTCCTCACCCAAGTATCCTTTAATTAAAATATCTATTTCCGCTATTCGATACTCTGTTTTCACCCATAAAGATTTATTTTTTTTATATCTAACTATCATATCAGTATCTATATTATCACTTAGGAAAATTTTCATAGAATCAGGGATCACATCACCATTTTCAATAGCTTTTGCTAACTTTAAAGCATTTTCAGAGACCTTACCATCTTTTGACAGTTCTGAATAAACCATTACTGTATGTCCTGTTGGGGATATTACAGTTATTTCCTTACATCCGCTAACATAATTTCCATTTTCAAAACTTTTTGAACTTCTTCCAGAATTTTTACTTTCATCATGAGCACTTTCTTGTGCAGAACTCTCTTCATCTGCAAATTTTTTAGGTTTTATTTTACGGCCTGATCTGCTTACTACTTCAGGTTTTGGAGGGGAAGAAGAGTATATTTCAGAACTTCGACCTTGTTCTTTAACGATAGACTTGCGAGCTTTAGAAAGACTCGCTCTTCTACGCTTTGATTCATTTTCATCCACATCATTGTCATTCTCACGTTTTCTTTTACCATGCTTCTTCTTTTCTTCAAAACCAGGTGTCCTAGGTCTCTCATCAATTATTAAATCTCCTTCACTATCAGTTTCAGATGATACCTTTGACGACAGTTTTACAGATGATACAGGGACATTTCCCTCTATTTCTGCCAAAGCTTCACTAAAACCTTTCCGTTTAATTGGTTTCCCAAATCTTTCTTTATTCTCCTCATATAAAAACAAATCATCTACTTTACAAACAGCTGTTTCTGCAGTTCCATAGAAGAAAACATGATACTTGATTTTATTTGGAGTACTGTCTTCAACACTTTCTACTCTGGCAGGCCATGGCGGATATCCTCTTACTTTAGCAAATACTTTATCCCCAGGGTTGAAATTCTTCATAGTAACTGGTTTTGCCAGTTAAAATGGCCTCTATAATTAAAAGAAAACACAATGAACTTCAAATATTGCCATTAATTAAAAGAATTTCATGTTCAACTAACTACACAAATTAGTGTAGGTAAAATAGATTTTACAGCACAAAGATTAACTCTACAAAAATATTAAGTTTAAAGTGGTTCACTGTGGAATTAAAGAGAGGTTCCCAATGTAATATAATTTTGTTTCCACGGAAATTTAGAAAGGTAACATATTCATAGGATCGTCCGTGTGCTTTATATACAGAAGTTTAGATCAAGCTATTATCTGCAAATATGTACAGTCATTACCAAAGTTAGGCATTATTATCAAGTAGAAAACATAAATATGATGCCCATGTCTCAATTCATGCAATAGCTCACCAGTAAGTAAATATTTTGTTATATCAAAATATGAAATACTTTCATGAGAAAATAAACAGTAAAAAACAGGATGTAAAATAGTAATCTTAATTGTTTTTAGAACACTCCTTCATTAAGTCACATTTGTTTTGTGATATTCATAGTATTCCATAATTTACTGAAATAATAGATATTAAATACGTAATAGAAAATGGGTCCCCAATATTCTTTCCTGGTTTGATAAACTTTGTACTTTGATAGAGAAATTATTTATAACTTTATTAAAAATTCCATAAAAAAAGTTATCTTACAAACTATACAACCATTCATCAATGAAGAACCTGTTATGTACTTAATCTCACAAAATTTAATAGTTGTGAAACTGTTTTTCACAGATGATGTAGACCTATTTTGTAAAAGGAAATTAGGAATAGGAGATCATATCCATTAGTAAATTGATTGGGGAAATAGAAGCCATTTTCTATAAATAAATAAATTAAAATTTAACAAAAATGACAAACTTTTTAAAGCAGATAGTCACACAAAATATAAAGAGTAATAATCAGTTACACACATTATATAGTGGAAAATAACCAAATTAATAAGATATTTATTAGAAACTATTCTGATTTTGAAAACTGAGTTTGGCTTAACCAGGCATGTTTCAAGGAATGAATTCCTAGGCTGTAAGGGCATATGTGATATGAATATCTCAGTCGATGCTAATGCATATTAATTATGTCTACAACAAAAACCCCACCAAATCATGTTTGGTCATAAGATATATTTGTAACAGGTCTTCAAACCATCAGGTTAATGAGAAAATATGATTATGATCTTCCATTTAGTTACATCTCCTGAAGACTAGCAGCTCCATAAGTATGAAAAAATATAATGTAGCAACTGAATATACAAGAAACTTTAAAGGAATATAGGGATACTTAAGTAATGCAGAATTTTCTAGCATGCAGTTCATCAACCTTACTTATTTTTGTCAGGTTACATTGAAATACTTCAAGACTCGCCAGGCAATAAATAAAACAAAGAATTAACGAAAATATCAGATAGCTAGAAATTAAAAAGCTTAACAACATTTGTCAAGTATTTATAAACAATTTTGTGCATTAGTTTTAAAGATAGACATAACAATTATTGATTTTTAATTTTCAAATTCTTTAATATAAATCTTTTGGGATTGAGAGTTGTCAATTCAACAGTGTACCTGAATGTAATCTTAATAATGGGTTGATCGGCACAAAAGTGAAATAAATCAAAGTCCTATGTTTGTCGTGAATACAATTCCATGAATTAAAAATTTATGGATAATATATTGATATACTATTATTACAAATAAAGATCTGATAAATAGTAGTCATCAGGTTTTATGCCAAGTCGATTCTTTGGTACAATTCTAGGAACAGTGATTATATAATTAAATTAATAAGTAAATATGCAATTTACCTGCATTATATTTATATTATTGACTAAATGTAATTACCTCAATAGTTAACGAGCCAATATGCTGCCAAATAGGCACAACTTTAATTGACAACAAGGCAGTGTTGTAGAAATGCGCAATGAATTCAAGCGCCAAAATCGAAGTAATCCAAAAATCATTTACATAAAGATGCACCATATGTGAGACTATGAATTGGATGAAAGCCATCGCAGGTAACAATTATATATATATATATTGATAAAACGTCCCCATAATAAAAACAGAAATTGCTAACAAATAACTCTGAAAATAAGCAAGAAATAATATTAAAAGGTGATTACAGATAAATAATTGTGTATTAAAATAATAAGAATATTCATGTTTATATGTATATAATATATAGAAAAAATCGATATGATTAGAACATAATATACTTGAACCGTTTATTTTACCAAGCGCCTTGTAAATACAACAAAATATTCAAATTAGTTAAAGATAATAAAAATCATAGCAGGTAAGGAAATAGTAAATTTGTATAAATTACTATTAGGTTTAGCTAAAATGTAATGCGTAAATTTTATATTAGTTTCTAGTGCTTTTGTAATAAATGACTATTGCAGTTAATGATAATTAGGTTCCTCAAATATAAGCAAAAATCTAGGATATATTTTTACATTAAGCCAAATTGAAGGGAAATATTTCTCAGACAAATGGTTTTCGATATTTATTAATCTGTTAGTTGGGATTTTCGCGTTCCTGAAATTAAACAAGAAAGGTCGTTTATATTCATTGAATCTTCTTAAAGCTTTTTAGCACTTCGGCCAGTTGATAGCAGAAATTTCATTTAAGCATGAGAAGGTAAATTTGAGGGTAAAACATATTTTGTTTGCAGTATTAATTTTGAACATGATGTTTCAATGTGAAGTTTTATGAGCATCAGTTAAAAAAACACCGTGCATTTAATAAGATATGTAATGTAACAAAAGCGTTTAATAATGTAATGTTTATTATATGTACCAGTATTATGTTTTCACCTCTTCACAAGAGGCGTGGAAGTTTACGTACTGTAGTTCTGATATTTTCCACAAGATATCGCCGCTGTCGGTAAACACGGAGCACTACCCAGGCATAATGACGTCACATCATAGCGTACAGTAGTTTTCGTGTTCAAATCACGGGTGGGTGTTGGACTGTGGAACGTCTGCAACAATTTGTGGAATATACATTTTTGAGGTGTGATGTGTTGCGAGTGTCGGGAGTATAATGATTTGCGTTAGGTATTCATGAGGAGTCATGTTTCGTTGCATACCAATATTCAAAGGTTGTAATCGGCAAGTTGAATATGTTGACAAGCGTCACTGTTCACTACCGACTGTTCCTGAAGACATCTTGCGATACTCACGAAGTTTGGAAGAGCTGCTTCTGGATGCAAATCATATTCGAGACCTTCCAAAGGTTGATTATACTAGTCCAAAAGTATAACATACGCTTTCTTATTTAGCAGCAATACATTAAGAATATTTCTGTTTCAGAATTTTTTTCGACTCCACCGATTACGAAAACTAGGGTTAAGTGATAATGAAATCCATCGTCTACCTCCAGATATACAAAATTTTGAGAATTTGGTCGAATTGGACGTTTCCAGAAATGGTAAGTATAATTATGATTATCAAAACCTTCTATCGGGAAACATCATTTGCAAACAAACTTACAGGTATTCATGTTTATGAAACCATCGTATTTTCCTTCGGGAAAAACCATTTTTTCAATAGTAGTTTTTGCTAAGTAAGAAATTACTTGGTCGTTAAAAGAACAGGCACACCCTGATTAAAATAATCGCGTATGATATGGGTGCTGTCACTTGCATTAAAAATTTTATTTCTTTAAAAATATCCCAGTGGAATTTTTAATATTATAAGGTCTTCACAATTACAAAGTATGCATAAGAATAAATACTTGCTTCTTTACCACTAGTAAAAACTAATCTTACATGTTGTAAATATGCAAAATATGATTTACTTAATGGTCAGATTTAATAATGAATGTGACCAATTAGCAGAAGAAACTGTTCGGTCTTGAGTGCACATCATGCAAAGTGGGGGGAAAATACGCACATTTGGATAGTTTTTTTCTATACCTTCAAACGAACATCACACACAAACTATGGGTAATTTTTTCACACTGAAGATTAAGAAATATAATCATAGAAATAAAGTTCAGAAAAAACCTTCATATTCAATTGTTCTATTTATATATATTATGTAATGTAGAAGAGTAAATTAGTTGATTCCATTATTGGCATGTTGAATTTTTACAATAATTATCTATAAATTTAAGTTAGCTGGACAACGAAAATCAGTTATCATTTGTATAGGTTGAAGTTTTGGAATTATTTAGTGATTTCATTTTTCACTTCTTTCAAATAAATCAACTTTGACTACTTTTGACATTGAGTTTGCCACAAAACTTTGTATATAGAGAGAATTGTTCTATTGTCAAAAAGTAATGTTTGCAATGTACAATGGTTGATCATTGCGAAAACTCGTTCATAGTAGAGCAAGTAGTGTTTGACACTTTCCTAGTGTTAAATTGCGATAGTTGTGTTACAAATTATAGTTATCATTCTATTGCACAATATTATTGTTCAAATTTGCAATATAGATTTATTTTAAAATCGAAGTTTGGGAATGAATCAGTATAAAAGCGAGGTTTAGCCGACCCAGATGAACGCCATTGCGAGGTCCCTGAACTTAGCTGCTTTCCATCAAGTCTCCTCCCTCAAGCCTGTTGGTTCATGGCCTCTTTCACTTTGCGCCGTGCACATACGAATTGTTGTTGCGTGCTTCATATATAACGATAATGGAAATTATTTATAGCAAACATGGCTCCCATATATTTACGTATTACGTTTGAATGGTTGTGGAGCTTGATACTTTTGAGATCTTAGTTCTCCATCTATGTGCGATTGAATGTACATTTTCTTGTATACATCATTTCGTTGTAATATTTTTAATTTGTATTCATTCATGTGTACGCAAAATATTCGCTATTTGCCGTAGTTAAATTTGGTGTGGTATGTTTTTAAAAAAATTATATTGTAATTTAATCAGTTGAACTGAAAACAATTTATTCTAAGAGATACACGAATTCTTGGAGACTCGCGTCGTCTTCAATTAATTTTTGTATCGTTTGTCTACAGCGACTTATTTCACGAAACTTCTGTTGTATAGAGTTCCTTAATTACTATGACTTAGAATACTAGTGAAATATTAATACTCCTCTAATAGTAAGTTAACTGTTCTGTTTTACCAGCCAGAGTGTTAAGAATTCGAATGAAGCCTATAATTTGATGACGATTGTTGAAATTGAAAAGAATTTGTATTTATAGCTTTGGGAAGTTGGGATTGAAATACAGATTATAGGTACAGTGACTTTTGAATATGTAATAAAACGGCCTAATGTTGATATTTTTTACGCGAGTATTATTTACCGTATTAAAATTAAATCCTATCGAATAGAGAACTGAGCCCTCAAATAGGCTCAAAAATTGTAAAGCTGACCTGTGGTGCAGTGATCAGCATAGCTGTCTTAGAGGTCCCGGGATCGAATCCTGGCAAGGGCACGGATGTAGTAGCGTGATTGCGTTTCTAAGCTATGAAACCCTTACAGTCTCCACGATTCGTAGAAAGCCGCAAACGACCTTAAAAGGTGACGCGACTATAAATAAAATTAAAATAATATGAAATTTTCTATTTATTTTGATACCGAGTTCCAACGGTTGATGCTTGAAAAAGTGAGAGTTGCAAGTAAGAATTGGATTCTGTCTAAAAAGTTCTTGCCTTTCGACGTCTCCTACAAGTTACTTTATTTGACACTCGTAACGAATTACTTAATGATACATGCTAACCGTAACTTTACTGGTGTATCCGATTTGAAATTTATCGCATCTCATTAGCTAGAGCGGTGAGAACGATTCTTCAGTTCTCACGGTTACATTTATATTACAACTTGACGTGCCTGGACAGGTATTGGTGTGCGTTAATGCAACAGGTCGTCACGAGCCCGAACCCTGCAGCCATATTGCGTTGTTATCCAAAACAGACAGAATCCACACTTCATAATTCAAATTTAGATAGTGATGCTAGCTACTCATTTGTAAATAGTTATTCTTGAACGTTCTCAGTTTTTTTTGCACCTTTAATGTTACACAAATGAATATCCCGGATGTGTATTAAGGAAATTAACTCTTGTAATCGCATTGTTGGCTGTGTATACGGTTAGAGATTTAAATATACTTTCTTTATGTACAGGTTATATAAATCGTAAATATAGATTTTTATTGTTGAGTAAGTTATGATTTATCAAAATAAGTTGCTGTCCCACTCAATCAATGCCATATACAACATATTCAAGGCAAGACCGAAGTTATGAAGAACATTTGTGGAAACAGTGACTAATACTGGCCAACATATTATTTTATTATTGTAAGAAATATTATTTCAAATAATCTTAGGATCGTCTGTTGAAATTCCATTTATATTGGTGCAGAGCTTGTTTTACAATAATTTATTCTTAACACGTGAAAATACGTTCCGCCTCAATAAGCCACTTACAAATTATCACTTGTACTGTTATACCGTATACGTTTTTTTTATACGTAGAGTCTCGATATAGACTTTCGTCCAGATTACACTCATCCCTGTCGCAACAAAGTGAAGAAACCAAAATTTTTGTAAAAAGTTTCGAGAAAGGCATGATTTTTACTAAATTTGGAACTTTTTTGAGAACTCGCTGACTGTTGGTATAAACCAAATGATATGCCATGATATAAAGGGTCATGTTTTACAAGCATTTTTTTAGTTCTCTGTGGTATTACAGCACATTTAGGGGCTTGGTCTACCGGGACAAATGCATCTTCCATGACACATTCCGAATTTGGAGTAGTACGTCGTTGGCGTATCGATTTTCTTTCCGTCTTAACTCCAGTTTTCGTGACCATGACGAAGACAAATGTCCATGCCCATGCCGGGACTCGAGACCGAGACGTCTGCGGATAACAGTAATGTAGTCTGGCGTTCGCCAACCTTTTTATTTTAACATGCACCATCTGATGCCCACCATGTAGCATATACAATTTTTTAAAGAAACAATTATTCCCTATATAAAACCTACATACTGCTTGCTCGGCACAAAAGCTAGGGTTTTACGAAAATCACGCTACCAGATCGAGAAAAAAATTGCGAAAATATTTTTAACCTGTATTAGACAACTAAAATTAAAGTACAAAATAATTTATATGCAAGATTGATGTATACGATTTTAATATTTAGTAATTATTATTATTTTTAGTTATTTCAACATTCAGTGGGAGGTCACTACTGCAGCAATGTAGTGTAATTACTTTAGCGAGAGCCATGTGCTTTATGCTTGCTGTCAGCTTCAGTAAGGGTGAGATGGCCATAGTGATGTACATTGTACATTTCATAGCAATCGTCCAATACACTACTTACTATTTTTGATTAGGGAAGATAAAAAAAATTCTGTGACTAAATTGTAGTTAGCATTACTTCAAATTTTCTGCAGAAAGTACATAAATTAAACTTATTCTTCTTTAAAATTTAGATACACACCATTTTTTCTTTTGTACAAATATAACCATAACAGATTTTTAAATTCTAGATGAGCGTATTTAATACGTTCAAGAGAAGATCTATTTACATTCTATGGTAACAAAAATTTCAAGTTATGGAACAAAAAAATTGAACGTAATTGATTGTAATAAAGCTGGTACATTGTGTTTCATTTGAAAGCAGTTTGTAGCGAGTGAGGTTCAGCTTTATTTCAGAAACCTTGGTCTATTATCATTGTTACCATTATTTTAACACCCTATTAAGTATTCGTTGTTTCATTAAATTCAATACATGTTTAGGTTATGAGTGTGCGGACAAAGCTTAATGGTTTAATGAAAATGTTCAAGCAGGTTTTCGAAGATTTAAAACCTACGTGGGAGACGAAAGCGCAACCATTACTTAAACTTTCACTTCTGTAATGGCTATAGTAAGAGTTCCGCAGCTTCTGAATATTTTTGTAACTGTTCATTCGTTGTTACGTAAAGTCCGTATATACTTGTATATGGAACGTAGCATGACCAGTTGCCTCTATGATTTGATAATCTTTCGTAAAAAATGTAAATGAGAAAATGGCTTTTAGATTTACTATCCGAAACAATTAACAAGGTATTGTTGCGAACATGCGTTGGATGCAAAGGTCGAACGGCGAAGGCCACGCCTCGTCCACATCTGGGACACTATCGACCTGAATTATGAAGACAGGAAACATTACTCGAGCATCATCATATTTTCTTAGTTGCGTACTATTTTGAATCCCTAACGTTGCATTTATATATACTATTCTCATTGCTCACTGAAAGGATGTTTTGTACTCGCAATTTGCCACGAAAATTTGCACACTTTGGTATTTCAATTACTTTGTAAGTCAGAATTTTAATATGGATGGTCGTTATAGTTTCTGTATTCAGGTTGTCATAATAAGTTCTTAACAAAATTTGTTTTAAATGTATAATAAAAAATTCAATTTTACCGTCATCTGTTTTATGTTACGTTTTAATAAATATTTATTTATTAATTTTTGCGTATTTGTACATGGAAAGTATTCAATTTCATCCTTATTGCGAATATATATTTTCCCACACATTCTGTGTTGTTGCTGAGGAAATATTTTTTGTTGTTCTATTGAATAAATGTTCCATGTTCCGTTTCTTTTTATTCCAAAAATTTAGAAATCTTCATCCAGGCGAATATGAAAAAATAGTTGGATTTGGAGTATACTCCTGTGATACGCCATGAGAAAGGTGTAAATTTTTCTTTTAGGCCTATATTTTTCACAAATTTAAGTTTGTAACACCTTGTCTATCTTTAGTGTCATTTATTATTTCAAACATTATCAGAATACGGTGCAATATTTTTTCAATACCGGGGAACTAGTTATTTTGGTGTCAGTAGAAATTACCTATTGTAACGATTTTGACTCTTACCTTTAACTCTTCCATCTTTCAGGTGCGTCATTCCTGAGAGAATCAGGTGTTACCGTAAAGAAGCTGACAGAAAATATAATTGAGGTGTTGGATCATGTTGTAGGTATTAGATTTTCTGTAGCGAAATCCTCCTTTTCTCGTAGGACGTTCTTGTACGAGTCTGCTGAAACTAACGTAGAATTCAGAAATATTTGTTCAACAAAAGAGTTCATTACATGCCAATAAATATATTCGTCATTATTGTGTAGTTTGTTCCGTAATAACACTCTTTCCGCGTTTGAAACAGGTTTGCCATATTGGAAAATATGCATCTCCTGAAGGACCAAAGCAAGTTTCCAAAAAAGCTCGCCCGTTCGGTTGCACATAAAATAGGTATATTTTCTGATTATTGATAAGACTCTTCCACTGCATTTCGTGATCACATGTTTTTAGACGAAAGTAGCGAAAACAGCTCACCGACTGAAAACAATATAGGTTACTAGACAACTGAAAAATAAAACCAGTGCAATCAAATAGCTAAATTATGTTCAGAGCACTCCTAATTGTATTACCTATCGATTTTAGTTTATATTAATATTTTCTATAATAAAAGCCATTATATGTATGTTTCCGTCGAGACTTGTACGACTTTATTTTGCTTGATTGAAGTGGAAAATCCATTATTCAAGCTGGGTCGTTGGAGTCTCCACTTGAACGACATTGATAAAGGCCGATCTAAATTCTGTGGTAATTGTAACCGGGGTTTCATTTGATTATATATTTGAGCATTCCTACCTGTCTCTTTAACCTGTTTTTATTCCTGCTCGGTAATATTGCACACACGGACAAATTTAATTTTACCGTACACAAAGCCGTCAATATATCAGTTGTACAATTCACACGTTTCCGATCTACCGAACAATAGATTTTTTTGTTATAGTTACCTCAATGTTAATCGCATTAAAAAGCACTACCTTCGTTCCACGAAAATCTTAAACCTATATCTGCGTGTTTCGTTGCCGCTGATAGATTTACTATTTGTCCTAGTTTTTTCAAGTATTTTTCGCATGCCTTGTCGATGTTTGTAGCCACCTACCAGAGCTAAGTACAGGCTCGTAAAAATAGGAAAAAATTATGTGCGTAATACCTTTGCTATAAAATGAAGTGTTGGAAACTGAAATTTGTAATTATGTGGCGCTTCTCAACTTTCTGGATGAGGTTTTATCTGTCCCAGTGCAAACGTTTGTGCGCGTATGATTAAAATGTTCTCCCTCTCCGCGTGCCTCACTCAGTTTGTGTGCAGAAGGAGGAGGACAATATGAGCATTTGTTGAGATCAAATAACTTTCTTCGCGTTGTAACTTGCGACATGAAATTAAAGCTCTATTTCCGTGGCCGAGTTCACATGTAGAGGTAACCAGGCTAAGCAACAACGGTAACGTACCCCGATGCCATCAACGCCCCGCTGGCGGTTTGGGAATTGCATGCCTCCCAAGTTGATTAGAAAAGTGTTTCACGGCTGTACAGTGGTACTAAAAAGTTCCCAGGTTACCAGGACGACATGCTCGTAATGCTGTACGATGTACTGCAGACTTGAGGCTGGATAGCGCCGCTAATTCCGCAACAAGCAAGCAGGACTACTTTCAGTGAGGTAGCGATTATTTATTAAAATATTTTAACCGAACAAATATGAAAAGCTTTGTTGCCATTTTCTATGTAACCACGCATGGGGACGTTTGTATGCTGATTTTTAACTTTCTTATCAATCGTCCAGCGTAAAAGAAAAATATTTGTTTTATTGTGAAATCGTACTTGCCTCTTGTTAACGTAGTGGAGCTATCGATATTAAAGTATTTTTCTGCTTGGCCCATTTATTGGATCGCTTCACCACGAGTGACGCGGGGCTCACCTGATTGCCAGGAATGCCTCGCACTCTGCGTTTTTTTTATCAAAAGTTCTCACAAGCCGAGACACCTTCACCTATTTTAGGAGGTATATGTACTGTGGTTGAAGACATTGGGCATATGGCAAGAGTTGTCCGATGATCCCTGAAACATGTAGAGACATGGAGAAGGGAATGCTGCGACCCCACAGCAAACTCGTCTCCCGTCATACGGAAGGGCGTGAGAATAGTACCCAATGCCCGACCTACCTGATGCAGGTTTTCTAGGTTTTCCCTGAATCTCTTTAGGTGAAACACCGGGGGCCCTACTTAACCCTTGGCTACCTTGCCTGTTTCAGGATCACCCTTGTGTAGCCTGCTAACCCAAAAAAAGGGTCCTAACGAACAGTTTCGCTTTTTAAAGTCTGACGAAGTGTAAATCAATTACCATAACCTAAAACTGGCTTCCTTCAGTACTTTGGTTGTCTTGCTTATAACAAAGAAATTATATTAGCTGCTGTATAATTAAAATTAATAATTTATCTATCCCCTGATATTGATTGACGTTCACACCGCAATTACACTCTTCAGTAATCCTTGCAGAGAGCAGATATTGTTCGAAGGTTGACTTCTATGGCAGAATCACGTCATCCGCTCACGGGAGTGTCTCGCTGACTCACCACACAAGCCCGTGCGAGGAACCTTAACCATCACAACTATTCTATAATAAATTCCGACAAATTCACTATTTTGTAGTATAATAAAACGTATAAATCGGTGTAATGCTATGAGCTCTATGAATAGTCATACGCAGTCGGAAGAATTGTGGCGCAGTAAAACGGTACAATTGGAATATAAATTTTTTGTGCGTTTAGGATGGCTGAATGGCGCGGGCGTGGACACTGCTGTACGTACAGGTTTCGTATGACAGAGCTGTGTGTAGTCAATGCGATAAGTGACGGTCGGCTGCACACGCCGCTCTCAGACAATCGCAGTCCGACCAGAAGAACGGATGACTGACTATCCGAGCGGAATATCCCTTGGGTCAACTTACCAGCGTTTATGCACTCACCGTACTCGATTTACTACCCGCTCGTTGGTTGCCATTTAACATGATGAATTTCGTGAATTGTTGAAAAGCTTAATATTTCAGCTTCTTTCTCCGTTGATATTTATAAATATACACATTAAAAAAAGCGTGGAATATTTTAAGAGTTGGTATTAACCATCAAAACAAGAAAAAAAAATTCTGCTTAACACGAGTCCGGAAACGCATATTTTCTGAGATGTAGATTTGTTCATAGTAGCAGAATGTACTGTGTCTGTAGTGCCAATAATGTGTACAGTGGAAGGCCTCGGCCAGTCTACTTATCTCAGATTCAAAAATTGTTGATGCAGTATCGCCCATACAAGAGAATGACTCACACCTTATGCTGCTGCCAATCGCCGAACTCTGGTTCCGTGTCTTTTGTCCAGTGTGCGGTCTGACAGAGGTCTTCCATGTGTGTTCTTAAGACGCACAGACAAATGTCTTCAGCCTCTACGGACAAGTGTACAGATCTCACAAAGTACGCGTTTCCGGATTCTTGTTTAGTGGATTTTTAGTTTTGTTTTGATGGTTATTACCACCGCTCCATAAATTCGACGCTTATTAACACACTGTACATTTGAAATACGTTTTAACTCTAATGATCGTACGGACGTGTCAATTTGATTGTCACTTGCAATAACTTCACCCACCGATTATTTTGCAGTGTATCATAAATGTATTTTATCTGGACAGTACGTTGCCGTGTGCTAATCATTTCCCTAACTCAATTGATTGTGCTTTATTCATATATATCTAAATACTTTTTAAATTTTTAATTTTAATGCAAGTTACTTGATTTACTAATGAACGTGATACGTAATTCATTTTTTGTGTTTGAAAGCATCTCAAAAAATTTGAAATCATAAAAATCTATTGGAGATATCCGTAATCTTTGTACTTACATGACCCAGCTGTTTAAAAGAAGTTGGACGAGCCTATCTTGCGAATTCTAATATAGTGATTTTTGGGTACATTTTCTCGGAAACCGTTATTGGTACGGCACTGAAATGGTCACAGATTATGGTATGTGGCAGCAGAATAAATTAATTGAATTGTTAGTCATGTCTAAATAAATCCAAAATTTTTCAATAAAAACATCTTGATAAATAAATGATCAAAATTCGAATAATAATTTATTCTAGAGAACGTATTGTTTTCCCGACGTAGATGATAGACGAAGAGTTCTCGGGATTTCAGTCGGGTTAGAAGTTCGTTGACCACGACGTTTCAGTGGCTGACACTGCCATCTTCACCTGAAGAAGATGACTGTGTCAGCCATTAAACGTCGTGGACAACGAACTTGATAAACCCGACTGAAATCCCGAGAACTCCTCGTCCAATAATTTATTCTGCTTCCACACACCCATGGGTTATAATTCTCAGTGCTGTATCTATAACGGTATCCAAAATAATTGTACCTAAGAATCTCTCTTTTATTTGGTAAGAAAGTTACTTTCTTACATATTCACGTGAAAATAAAAATATTAAATTACTCATTTACTTATGACCTTTTTTATGTATTGACACCCATTGATTTCTATTTAACTATATTCCTGTTCAATCAAGTTGGTAAACATTCTCCAGAAGCTAGTTTTCCTTTCTGTTTCTTTGGTTAACGAGCGAAAAGTTTTAAAGGAACATGGAACGTAGCTCTGTATTTGACGCGCAGGTGTCCCTGCCTGATTAGTATTCGAAACCTAAGCGGGTGACGTAATGTAGAGTTGCAGGAAGTTGCAGAATTCGTTTAGACGGTGGTTTGTAACCATGTAAGCGTATTATTTTATTAAAGAAAACGCCTTGTTGCAGTATAAATATTCGTCAGAATATTTCGTAAATAGCTTGAAAGCTTCATGCAAAGATGTTAAAACGCTCATTCCATCGGACTCCTGATGTAGGTGGAACAACGAAACTGTTTACACCTCTCGACTCCGTGTCCTTCAAAGCACGTTGTTAAACAGCAGTTTGCTTCTAGCACACTTCGCGAGCAGCTTCGTTAGAGAGATAAGCTGTCACCGCTGGGCATAGTTCTATTTAGATTTTAATTGTCTCTTATGAGCTCAGGACAGGTTGTTTCTCTGTTCCTATTCAGTAAAAAGTTACCAGCAACCAATAAAGTACGTTGACACACTCTAGGTGTCCCTATTTTTGTATGGTATTCTGCAGTCTTGATGTAACTTCAGTTGTTTTTGTTGAACCGTTCTTTACATCTCCTAGTAATCGTATCTACACGCTTTGAGGTGTATTGCGTGAACATTAACAATTAGAAAATAATTAATCAAGATGCCCCTGCGACCGTTGTCCTGTCTCTGAATTGTACCTGAACAGAAGGGTTAGGGTCATCAGAGGTGTAGATGTTGCCGTCGTTGAAGAGCTTTTAATTAGAACGTCGCCGTCGATATTTATAAATACGTAGGGCGATTTGAGAGTCTTTGTGCGCCGGGAAATGTCACGTCGATGCTGTTTGTGATTGGTGGGGTGCCACTTGTGATTGGCGAGAGGCCAACACAACCTGTTGCTGTTTCTCATCATTAGATTTACACCACTGTAACTACGATTCAGGGGAAACCACACTGGAAGCCAACTAAGTACTTTTTACCATGTAACGCGCTTATTATTTCTCAAGAATTTAAATATTTCTAATTATTTATAAGTTTAGTTTTAATGTTAGGGGAAACAATTAGTGGGCGTGGTTAGTTTTCAGTTACTTCGTATCATTGTATACATCCAAGAATTCTTGATACTAAAAGGCTGATAATCCCAGAAGCCATAAAAACTGAGGGGATATTACATCATACTGCTGAAAAAATGTTGTCTATCGTGATGATAAAGTCCTTTTGAAGTTACCTCCATTTTCTAAAAGTTAACTGAGTGGCCGATGGACAGACGTAGTCTTAAGAAAGGGGCTCAGGGCTTCGAAAATTTGACATGCTTGAAATAAGCTTCCCAGCTTAGTCACGTCTACTATCGCCTACTATCCATATGAATATATATAGTGTGCGTGGTAAAAATGTGAGTTTAATCCACGAAATATTGGATGATTGAAGTATGAAACCTTCGTTCTTTACTATTAGTGTTGACGTTCTCCTTTTCCTAAAGTTAAAGTCTGAAGAATGTTGTATTTAGCACTGCACAAATTCTGTATGATTTGAATCGTCTTTGTTCACATCTTGCCGCTTCTGTTGTTGAAGTGTAACTGTATTACGATACGATGAGTTCCTTAATATAAAGCATTAGGTAGGTAGGTGTTCTCCGTGTTTCGACGCACAGGAAGCTCTAACTCCAATTTCCAGAGGCTTCCTGCAGCTATAAGTCTTCTTTAAAATCCATTGTGCAGGCTTCGTCGTGGGTATTCCTTAAGCAGGAACCCTAATCCAATAGATATTGCACCATAGCGTTCTAAAAGGGAATTTCTCGATTTAATAAATTTTTAAGCACTGAAACAAGTAATAGCCTTCTTGATACAAAGAACATGTATAAACAGTTTTAATATAGGTATCTTTTTGCTCCGATGGGAATGAAAAGGCTTGCGCAGAATAGGTTAGCTCGGAGGGTTGCATCAGACCAGTCTAAGGACTGAGTGCATAACATTGCTTCAAACTGATAGCAGTCATTAAAATCTCTAATACTATTTAAAACAGAACGTGCTATATTTTGGTAAGTAGTACTGCCCGGAAACACTGTTGGTTTCAGATTCCATTTTTCTGGAACGCGTCGGAATCTTATCTCAATAATGAATGACGTGGATTAAGTGAAATGGTTACGATTTTGAAAATTACAACTGTGAAATTTAAAGCGCAAGTTAGCTTCTAGAAATTTGAGGTAACTATTAAAAACGTTTTATTATTTACTTACTTTCTTTGATATAATTTAAATTTCTGCCTGTTGCGAGAGATGGACGCAGATGTTAGCTACTCTTTTTTTTTTCAGTAGAAGGATCTAGTAATATTCCTGAATGATAGTTTTTGGTTTATTATCTGTGAGTGTTTTGCTTTTGCGTTCAGTGAACTGGTAATTTTTCAACTTCTGTAAGTGGTTCTGCACTTGATTCGACGTTGGAACTTAAATGGGACTGCTTTACATATGTTCAACATGGACGAAACCAATTTCTAATTTGATCTCAGTACCTACTAATATTTTTTCAAACTTCTTGAATGACATTACAAAGCGCATTTCGTATTCTGAGTAGCTACGCTTTACCCTCTGACTCGTAAAATATTATGGTAGTTTTAAAATAAAATAAACCAATTTCATTCCACTTTGTTTATTGATGAATTATTTAACGCGTATAATAAATTATATACACATCAACCGTATTCATCTTTTACAATCATTCCAGCAAATTAATAACTGAGGATAGATTAAAATACAATACGGTAGTAAGTTTCTTCTTAATATCTTGTGAAAAGTTTATATACAAGATAAGGTAAAATAGTAGGCTTTCGTTCCATTCATGTGCTTTAACTCATTTTTCTTCCAGTTCTTTTATTAATCTTTTTTTATTAGATAGCGTTTGGAATTAAATGCGAATTACGTATTTCCTATCGTCTAATCTCCTACTTCGCTTGATATGTTGGCAGCAAGCTAAAATTTGACTTAAATATGAGTAAATGAGGAAACCGTTACAAAGTATGCTAGTTGAATACTTCTGGGAGGAATTTACGAACCTTTTGTTGTCACTCTGTCAAAGTGTCAACGAGGTAACAACAAAAGTGTGGAATGTGTAATTTTAACTTCATCTGCTTAAGATAATATTAAAAATAGTGAATTGACAACTGGGTTTTGTTAGGTTTATACAGAACTGAAGAACTGTGTGAATATCATCAAAAGGAACCTAATTTCTGTAATAAAAACGACGGGCCCCGTACGCGAAAAAAGCATTATAAGATCATAAATTCTTAAAAAGAAATGTTTCCCAAATAAGTTTTGGGAAAAACAATTGAATTAGATTGGCAGTGGGCAACTCGAGAAGGAAAGATGTAATACAAGGGCAGGCGTTTGAAGTTGTAAAAATGGTTGGACAGAGGAATACGCCCTAGACCGGTGCGCATTGAAGAGTATTGCTTCATGATACAAGTTTCATTTGGACATGCACACTAATAAAACGTGTTTAATTAAATTTTACACATTCACACTCCTTCATGCCAAAATAATAATGTATTAAGCAATATTTCCCTATATTTCTTTCTTCATGTCTAGATCTTGCTGTGGATGGTTATTGTTAAAAAATATTAAGTCATAATGAGAAGAAGTCCTTCAACGTAAGTTCAAACAAAATATGAAGTTTTAACAATTTTTTACGCGAAAAAAAAATGAAAACTGCAATGTATGGAAAGTCGTCGCCTTTAATTAAAAATTATGCCCTAAACGTACGAAAAGCAGTTGATTCATTAAATACAGGTCTAAATGTAGTTCTGTTTCATGAAACACGTTTCTACCCAATGTTCACGTTCCTTTGTTATGTATCGGTTTCATAAACCAATGTTTCTCCAGTCTGCACCGGGTCTTAGCCAGTGCCCTGTATAACTTCGTTTTAGAAAAAATACATTCGGAATATTAAAATAAATCTATGAGGAACAGTATTCACCAAAGACAATTTGTGATTTGTAGATTAAATGTTCGTGGTCAATAAAACTTGGTGGAAGATTTCGTACAAATGTAAAAGGTTTCATGCACAGGGGAAAGCAAATTTTGTAAAAATTCAATAAATGCAGGTGCAAGACAGAAACTGGTCATAAATAATGTACTCTACGAACAAGTCGGGAGTTTTAAATATCTAATGTTTATAATCAAAATGAGATAAAGATAAAAATTAAATCAATGATTCCAGCTGGTAACTTAAAACTATCTTTTTAAATCTAGAACAATGACCAAAATAGTTCAAATAAATCTACACAAATTCACAATGAAGACAATAGTTATGTATAGGAACAAGCCTTTCTCAATTAACAATGTAAAAATTTTAATCCAGTTTCGAAAGTAAGCCACTTAAGATATTGTTAATTTGTTTGGAAATGTCTACACTTTTTGTGTGTTGATGATGCGCCTAGAATAGACCTTGCCATTAATTGTGGTGTCCTAAGAGTCTGTACTCCGACCATTTTTGACAAGAATTGTTTACTCTTCATTTAAATCCCACCTCTTCCACGCAATTAGCATAGATAATTATATTATTGGTTGTTCTATTACCTAAATATTACACAGTTATCGGGCACTAGTAAGAGACTTTTTTACGGACGTTCCATTGCTTGTGGTGTGAAAAGAGCAAGGTAGACAAACAATGTGAAATATGAACTAAATAAAAATACAACCATTTTTGTCAGAAAACAATGGATTAATATTTATTTAATATAATCACGATGTTTCCTCCATTTTTGTGAACTTTGAGGTAAATTTTTAAGTGCAAAAAAATAATAATATAGATGCGGATAATTTTTGTCACAGTAGCCCGACCTACCTGATGCAGGGCTGCATCTCTAGGTGAAACATCGGGTAGGAATAAACTATAGCCCGGGGGCCCTAGTCAACCCTCGGCTACCTTTCTCTACTTTCCAATCCTCCTCCCCTTTCAATTCCCTTCCTATGCTATTAAGGACGAGTTGCCGGTTTCAGGATCACCCTCATAGTCTGTTACCCGAAAAAAATCTACTTTAAATTTCTCTCCACATTTATCTTTATCGTCATTGCGCTTAGTTCTTGTTCTTACTGGCTATCTTGTTCTCAGATATTTCAATCAACCACTTTCTTTCACTTCGACTTCGTTGCCTTTTATTTGGCACAGTTATAATGTCGCAGTCAATGTCCGAATGGCACCACACACGCTATCGGCAAGTTTCAAACCCTGTCATTGGTTTCAGCCGATTTTCATCAGTAATACCAATCCATTGCCGGGTAATATAATGATGCAGAGAACTTAATTGAATCGTTCCTGTTTAGTGAAAATAAGAGCACATCACCTGTTTTTTTAGGTGTATCGTTCTCAGTTTTTGTAGTAATCTAACGAAAGCAACAATGATTGACGAAACGCTGTTATTTATTTGATCACTTAATTTTGTTTGCTAATAGAATAATTATTAAAGTGAACCATATTTACTGTATATTACAACAAGTGTGGGCTATCGATCGTTTCTTAGAATAATTAATCTGATGAGTAAACCTATAGATAATACAACCGGAATTAGATCACATGTGTTTTTTCCTCCCTGTATTTTACCCAAACCAACTGTCAATGTTTGCGTTTCTCACATTTGTTTTTCGTGAACAATCTTTTTATGATGGTTATAAAAGATCTGGGTTGTAGTGAAGTATGGACGTGAGTACATTCTGTTTCCGTGGCTGCAGGCTGAGGAGGCGAGGGTGTCAACGACCGCTCTCGCACGGCTACAGCTTTCGGATCTCCAAATTGTGGCAATTACGCTCTTGCAGGAAGTTTCCTTTCTTATGCTACTTGCAGTGCATTTTCGTGGACTGCACAATATTCACGAAATATTAAACGTGACTTGTACAAGTATCGTAAGTTAACGCTTCATTCGTTGGGATAATTAATAATAGCACTGTTATATAAAAATTTGATTTGTATCTGTGTCCATCGGAATAATTTAAAGCATTACGGCTGGTAACATTATTAATCTTGAGTGTAAGCAGCCTTGGTCATTCTTTTATACAGCGCCTCGTGTGAGGACGTTATATTTTTTTAAACCTATCTGCATAATTTTTTGCTATTTAGAATGTATTGTTGTTGTGGTATTCAGTCCAAAGACTGGTCTGATGCAACCTATCTTGCGCAAGCCTTTTCAATTCCGCATAACTACGACATCCTCCGTAATCCGCTTAGTGCTGTAGTCCATCCTTTGTCCCCCTCTTCTGTTCTTACACACACACTTCCCTCTAATGCTAATTTGACGAGACCCTCATGTCTCAAAACATGGCCTATTAATCTATCCTTTCTCTTGGTCAAAGTCCTCCATATTGTTCTCTCTTCTCTTATTCTGCTTAGAACTTCCTGGTTTGTTACTCTATCCATCCATCTGATTTTCAACATTCTTCTATTGCGCCTTTCAAACTTCTTTTCCTTTCAGCGACTCCTACCGTGCACGTTTCGCACCCATATAACGTCAGACTCCATACTAACATTTTTAATAATTCAAATATAATTCTCGGGTTTCAACCCGGGTAAAAGTTTGTACACACAATGTTTCGACGGCAAGTTCCGCCATCGTCATCAGGTAGCTGGTTGAAACCATCCGTACCATAGACCAACGGTGTGCGGAGCATGAGAGGTGCATTCGGTTGAAGCAATTCACGAAGTCCGCTGTGGCCGAACACGCGTTATTAACCGGACACAAAATTGATTTTGAAAATACCCAAATCTTGGACCGTACCAAGGAATGGTGGAACTCTATAATAACAGAAGCAATCGAGATTAGAACTACGGACAATTTGCTGAACCGCGTCAGCGGTTTCCAGCTAAGCAAAGCGTGGGATCCGCTTTTTAAAACCATCAAAAACTAAAAAACCGGACCTGACGACAAACATGACTACGGACAAACGAGAGAACGGACCAATGAGGACCGAGCACAACTCACAGGAGAGGGGAGTGCGCGGCCATGTGTAAGTACCGGTGTCACGGTCTCGGCACTACAGTCTACCTGATGACGATGGCGGAGCTTGCCGTCGAAACGTTGTGTGTACAAACTTTTACCCTGGTTGAAAACCGAGAATTATATTTGAATCAAATTCACCGGGAAAGCCTTCGCTCCTTAATTTTTAATTATGATTTCCTAATATTTACACTTATATTACCTATAAGTAAATTACTATTTTTTTGCGAAAGCCTTCCTTGCCTGTGCTATCCTTCTCTATGTGCACTATACTTCTACTATCCCTAGTTATTCAGCTTCCCAAGTAACAGAATTCCTTAAATTCCTTCAAAATATCGCTTCACAGTGTAACACCTTTTGGATGTAAGGTTCTCGGGATTCCATCCGGATATCGACGGTTGTTTTGCACAACGTTTCGATGACTGGCACTGCCATCTTCTTCGGGTGAAGTACCGTGATTGCTGCTGCAGCAGCAGCAGCGTCTAACTGGAGGTCCAACCTCCTGTACTTGTGATAGGAGTTCCTTCCTCGGTGCAATATGCTCCGCGTTGATATGGGTGATTTTCCTGAAACATACTAACGTCTGTCATTACTAAATGTCGCAAATTTGAAGTAATGGTTTTCATGACTGTTCATGATGTTGCCAGCATAGCATCCGTGATTGTCAAGTTGTCTCTCTTTTAAGTTATATTGTAGACTCGTGGCGTCGGAGTCCAAATACTTTTTATTGGCGATGTCCCGTAGGTGGTAGGACTGGTATCCCCACTCCGCTCACTCTTCGGATCGGTTCCGCCATTTGCCTTACTATCGAGGATCCCAGGTTGTCCGGCTTTGTACCTGTCCTGCGTAACATGGCCAAGGCTGGGTCTCAGGCTTTACTAAGCTGGAAAATGTTGTCATTGTTTATCAATTCGGAGCGGAGTGGGAAGGCCTGATAGCCACGGCTTCCATGAGGATACTATCACAGAAATTGTTGACTGGGATAAGTATCCTGGTCTTATCAAAGTAAATACTGTGGCCCCCATGATTTCATGTTCAGCCACTGCCGATTTAGTCGGTTGTTTAAGTCGTATGTTTCGCTCATGTTCCGTTTTTCTCTCATCCACGGTACGTGGTGCACGGAATTTGATAAACTCCGGGCTTCCCGGGGTCAATGTCGTCCTTAACCGAGCGTAGTAAAGTCTTAATCTTGGTCTGTGCTCGGAATATTGTTTTAATGTCGTGCCTTTTTAATAGACGACTAATCTGGCCAGTGATTTGCCCCGAGAAGGGAAGGTAGGCCATCCTCTCAGATGGATCTTTCATATCCGGAACCTGAACCTTATTCTTTCTTAGGGCGTGGCATATCTGATGGTTTTATAACCGTTTGCACGTAGACATTTCTTTAGATGTTCTATTTCTGTTGGAAAACTCTCAGGGTCCGATACGGTACGGGATCTGTGCGCTAATGTTAATAAGAAGGATTTGGACTCTCAGACAACAACGGGTCTACCATATAAGACACAATTTGACAATAACGTTACTTCACCTGATGAAGATGGCGGTGCCAGTCATCGAAACATTGTGGGAAAAAAACGTCGATACTCAGATGGAATCCCAAGAACATTACATCCAAGTACTTCACTGGGAAAAACTACGTTCATTACAAACACCCTTTTTTATTCCAGTGTTTCCCATAATACACTCCATTTCTTTGGTATTCCCTCTATTTATCCTTCTGTTGTACTGTCTCCAGGATCACATTAATGCCATTTATAATGGTTTCAGAGTCTTCTTCTGACTTCCCTAGAATGTATTACTACCTAAGTAAATCATACCTTACACTTACAAGTTATTTCAAACAGACAAAAGAAGTGGTTCAACTTTCTTATGCCTCTACATAAAATTGAAGTGTAAAAATACAGTTTTTGAAAGTATGTTGGATTAAATGTTCCGCTGACAAATATTAATTTGGGCCAAATATGGTACAAGTCATTCTTGCGACCCGAAAACATAAACTGTGGAGGGTTGGGATGCTCGGTGGTTGGAAATTTTAAAACATTCAAAAGCAACCGGTATTTTGTGATGGTAAACATTTATTGGGGCCAGTGAGATTGATACCGTTTCTCTTAATGCTTTTTTTCTATAATTTCAACTGTATTTACCATTGAAGGGTGGCGTGGAGGCGTATTACATAAAAATGAGGAGAAAACAACTGGTGTCTATTTCTGAGTTATGGAAGTTTAATTCTGACTCATCAAGTAATAAATCAGTTCCTTTGATTGGGGGGTGGAAGAGGGTAAAACCAAAGTTCCTCGTATGTACTTAAACGCGTCGAGAAATTACAACAAAACTTTGTGCAATTGTTTCTTTCGACTCAAAAACAACCACTGTTTGTATAATTCTTGTCTGTTTAATCACGTGTTGACCAAGAGATAATTGCCGTGTTAAATAATGTACCGGGTTTATACAATGAAATACGCGGGGAACGCTGGGTACCCTGATAGTGATTAATAAAGCTAACGGTTTCAATGCATTAAATCCTTCTAATAGTTACTGTATTTAGGGGATATGCCTACATGATGCTGGAAAATCACAGGAAGATTTACTCGATTAGTGGATTATTGATGTTTACTTAATGCTGTTTAATATATATGAAAGTCGAGGGAACTTCCTGAATTTCGAGAAGAAATGGAGAAACATTAGCCTATTAATCGAATCATTTACTCAAAATTTCGGAAAATTAGTAAATTACAAGGTTTTTTGAAACATTTTCTTGGATCTAAATGTTGGTGATTTTTAAGAAATGGCTTAAGATTAATTGGATCATTGAAAATGCTTCAACTCGATGACACTCTACTATAATTACGTCAATGTAAGTTGAGCTTTACAAATATTATCGGGAATATTTGCTTTGATTATAATGGTTTCGTTGTGTTTACTCTACAAAGGTTTAGAATAACAATGTTCGGAAGCAATCGAGTAACTTGAGTAGTGTACAATAGTTGATTGTTGAAATTCAAGCTTTTTAGAAAAAGGAGTAACCTCTTTTGGTGCTTTACTAACAAGCGTGAAATAAAATGGAAAGGGAAACCTTGAAGAGATATCAAAAATATATATTTGGAAATATCTGACGGTATTAAATTTGAGAAAAAATTTACTGACTGAAGTAAAAGAGAATCAGTCTTGTTTCCAAAAGGTCCAATAATTTAATCAAACAGAATTTTCATAATTGATTAGTGTTTCTCTGTCGTGCTGCAATCTCTCACCCATCCCCACTGATTAACTCTGTTTTAACTATGGGCAAATATTTTTTTACGGATCAGGTTACATGGTTGAACCTTAAATTTTGAGTAAAGCCCCTGTTGTGGGTCACTGCCACGGCCATGTGACGTCATCAGCTACTGGGGCTTGCTTCCGCTTCCTGTAATCCTGTTGGAATGTAGCTCCAACTGTAAATTTGAATCCTGCTTCATAGCATAACGTGTTACTATTTATCTATTTCAAAAGTAGTTAATTATCCCTCCGTTGTTTATTAAAATAATAAATTTAATGTTGTAGTTTGTAAAAGTACTTCGTAAAACGTATTTAACCTAGTGTCAAGTAACAATTATGAAAATGTGTTTTTTTCTTACATTAATGTCCTCGTATCATAAAATCAGAAACTACTAAGTTTCAATTATTCAACATAAGTAAAAAATTGAATATAATGTAATTATATTTATTTTCTATTGCAGGGATCATATGTTTTAGTAAATTTATCACATAACAAGCAAAGGTTAGGATAAAATTTCCCTTGTAATCAATTCCATTTTCCCAACTTTATATCTTTAATATGTTGCAGTATTTTTGCCATTTTAACTTTAATTGACTTGCCGACACTTAACAATTGAGGTTAGTTAAGTTTTCCAGACTGCTGCAAGTAGTAAAATGAAGACAACAATTTCAATAACAGAACCCATTGCCTAATTATAATTTAATAAGAGGTATCTGTAAATGCTGAGGATTGAAGAGAAAAAGCTGGTAGGTTTTAATAATTTGTAGAAGTTGTAATATATAAAGTTGAAAAGTAATAAACGACCGAAAGACGGATTGGCGAACGAAAAATCGTGCGTTTCATTCAGACAGTAAATTAAAACTGTATTTTTGTGGGAAACGTCAGGTGCCGGTATCAAAAAATTGGTTAACTGTACTTCGTGGACTCTGCTGAATGCAGTATTATACGCGACGTCCAGTTGCTTTGGGTGCTTCTGCCTTAAGACGAACAGAATATTGTTTGAGTGACATGCTAAATGAGGGTTATCCGCTTTGTTGACTCTCCCCTTTAATAGCATTGGAAAGGATGAAATGAGGGAATGCAGAAGAGAGAAAATTTAGCCGAGAGGTTATCATGGCCCGAGACTGCATTTAAAGATTATTCGTCTAAAAGCTTTGAAAGGATAACTAGCATCAGGCAGGTCGGTTTTTTGGTGGGACTTTTTGGCTTGTACTCCTTCCAATAACGGGAGAACGGGGCTTGTTGAGGGTGCCCTATTCCATGCCTCGACCGAATTTAGGGGACATCTGACAGATCTGACAAGTTTTACCGTATGCCTAACTAATAATAAAAGATATACGTCGGGGACCTAGCGTCGGTTCCCTTCCGTCTCCTACAAGTTACAAGAGCAGAATGATAAATTAATACAGCCTCACCGTTGTGTGAAGAAGCATCGAAATCGATGTTTCATAATCGATTTTCTTTAGACCACAAAACCCTATTGGTGGAGGCAACCACGTGGCATTTAAATATTTCGTTGTCTTCCTGGGTCCCCGATTTCCACGCAAGCTGTTGGCGGGAATTCTGCAGGTCCTTCGTGCCCAAAGCCATTTCTGGGGATTAAAGGTGCTTGCGCCAAATCCAACTTTCCAACCCTCGCTAACTTTACATTAAGAAATAATAAAATACCAGCTATCGCGCTACAGTTGTTAGAACCAATTTATTCTGCTTTAGCTGAATGGATTACAATGACTTTATCTTCTATTACTTGTTGACTATATACACGGAGTGGCCCAAATTATTATGATTATCCACCTCATTATAATGTTGGGACATCCTTTGTTCTAAATATTACTTGAATTATTT
The DNA here is from genome assembly GCA_034510155.1 of Eucriotettix oculatus. NCBI lineage: Eukaryota > Metazoa > Arthropoda > Insecta > Orthoptera > Tetrigidae > Eucriotettix > Eucriotettix oculatus. The sequence continues at coordinate 133,769,736 of CM067377.1, forward strand.
TGGGCATGGATTCTATCGGGTGCTGGTAAGTGGAATTGAAGGCGATATATGATGAACTGCACTTTTCAATTCCTTAAGATTTGATGTGTCTAGAGCCAGCTGCCTGATCGCCTGTTCGTTCTCATCCCACAAATTCGCAAGTGAATTAAGATCTCGTGATTGTGCATGCCAACGAAGCAAGGTTTAGTCTCCGTCATGCTCTTTGAACCATCCGATGACAATGCCAGCTTTATGACAAGGAGTATTGTCCGGCTGGAAGTATCCATCCCTGGCGAAGTACACCATTAACATAACAGGATGTACTTGATTTTCGATATTACTGAAATACCCTTAGGCATTCAGGCGTTGTTTCACAGAAATCAAAGGACCCATACCGTGCCAAGAAAACATTTCCCAAACCATAATATTACCGCAATTGTGGCAATTCATTTGGGGTCCATACTTGCGTGCTGTTTTCTTCATATTCCAACCCTGCCATCTGCATTGAGAATTTGAAATCGCGATTCAAAAGACCAAATGCCCCTTTTCAGTCATCTACTGTCCAATTATTGTGCTCTTTTGCGAAATGAAGAAGTCTGCTCTTGTTCAATGCAAACAGGTCGGCTTCCGTAGCCCGAACGGAATAATGTAGGGCAAAAAGTTCGTTCAGGCACGTTCACTGTTTTTTTTTAATTCTATGTTTATAGTCCCACTATCATCAAAGGTCATTAGAAGTGACTAATTGAGTATCTGATTTGCTGTTTTAGTCCAGTTTGCTAAGTGAAAGCACAACAGAATCAACCATGCCGGGAATGGATCCTGGGATCTCTGTGGTGCGAGGCTATGACCACAGAGGTGACCATTCAGTGTTTGTCTTTGACTAATATTCTCCGCTGTTTCACGCTGTCACCTGCTCATAATAATTTGGCCACTTAGTGTATATGGATGTCACGATTTTGTAATCTCTGCCGCCATTATAGTTTTACGAATTTAATTACTGTAAGTACATGTTGCTGCCTGTAATTTTATACTCGATATATTGTGTTATTCGACGAAACTGGCTGTTTGTTTACTAACATTTGTGAGGATAATTCATTACGATTCCCAAGAAGTAATGGAAATAACTGTGGAAATAATAGAGGATAGTGGAAAGACTAAGACGTCTATTTCACAAAAATTACTTTTCAAGATCATATTAATTGAAAATCAAAGGTTATGTTATCTTTGTTGTCCTGATACAGTTTAAAATTTTACTAAATGCTTTTATTGTAAATTGTAAACTCTGCTTAGTTTCTTTATTTAAACAGAGGTGATTGTTGTGCAATCTCCGGGCGGATGTAAGCAAACAAGCAGGCGTATATGCTCAGACACACTGTGTAGCTTCGGAAAGAACTGCGTCACCCGATAATTTTCTTCTTCTGTACTTGCAACTCGTCAATCCTCAAGTAAAGTAGGAAATGTATATTTTATAATGACCATAACTGTAAGCAATGGCTTTGCCGGACTTCATGCCATGTTTTAGTATTTTGAATTAGCTACGGTCGACGAAATGTCATATGCATGCTTCATTTAAGGTTAATAGCTTCTTCCTCACGTTATTTAGTCCCTCGGCTAGGAGCAGAAAAGTTTCGTATAATTACGAATCGAAGTAGAATGGGCGGGACTCAGTACAAATATGTAGAAATTGTACGAGAACTCATTTTCTTTTTGCAATCAGGAAATATTTGTACCACTGCTGTGATACGGCGAGAGATTTTATGCGTAGTAGTCAAAAAATTATAGACCACAATACATTACTCAAAATTGAATTTCTGAATGACATGATTTTATAGACTAAATATAAGCAGATCGATTTCCAATATTAAGATTTCCTTTAGCCGAAAAATAAAGTAATATTAAACGCAATGGACAAACGAGAAGCAACCTCAAATATAGTAACACACAATTGTTTCCAATTTGGTAGAAGGGATTTACAAGAAAAGAAAACGAACTCCAAAGTAAAATTGCCTAAAGGAAGGAAGGATATTTCAACGCGAGTTAAGTATTCAACATTAAATTGTGAATGATGTGGAGGTAATTAGGTGATAAGGTTCGAGATAACTATACAAAGAGCAGCATGAAACCACTATGAGTGTTTTTTTTTATTAAAAAAAAACAGAAGGAAATTAACACAGTCGTTGAGCGCGTTTTCTTCATTTAATGCCGTGGTATAGTTTATTAGGAAGTGTGGTCTGTGACATTTATTTCATCCTGGGACGTCTAGGAAAGGTTTTAGTAAGTAACCTTACGTTTATTAGCAGAAGTTAAACAAACTTAGAAGTTTCGTCCTGATCGCACTAAACGAGCATAATACAATGGCGGACGAAAACTTTAAGCCATTGTTTGATTGCCTTTACAGGGCAACCTTGTTAGTCTTCAGGTAGAATTAGTTAGTAGAGTTTGTTAATGCGTGATCCAAGTTGATATTTGTTTCGGCGTAGCTGGGTCGTGTGGAGAAAGTGACTACATAACTAAGGAGAGGAAGCGATTGCAACACGGTTCCCCTCACCTGAGCCTTCTCCCCACAATCTCCTGCTTCCAGTGTGGCAAGCATAACATTTTTATTTAATTTGTACATTCATCGCTGTTGCCTGATAACATTCACTGCAGTAATATTCCTCCCTGAACCAGTTGTAGTACCAAGTAGCGTAATTCTTCAGTCGTGCATCTTTGTGAGAATAATGATGGTCTCTAACACGTACTGATAACTTTCTGCACATTACCAGACAAATCAACTTGACTTAACCTATTTAAAAACTCAAACTTCCGCAGTTTCATTAGAGGAGAGAGAAATGTGTGAACAGGAATTTGACAGTACTAGCAATAAATATACACTTTCTAAACCTTACCAAAATCTCAACTGTTTAAATTTTTTATATAATGCCCTCTTTTCAAAGTTTGTCCCTTAATTGTCATATTTATCATTATTATTCTTAGACATGAAAAAAAGGACCGAAATCCATAAAATTAAAAATTGCTTTTCTCGGCGGTAACCATTGAGAAACCAAACTCTTGAATATTACAAATCCAAAATTTCCAAATATCTGCCTGATAAAATGCGCAGTAGTAGTATTTAATTCAGTCTTTCACTTTACAGAACTTCTAAAGTCTTCAGAAACTGTAGGACACGTCGCAGTCTCCAGTAGTAACAAAGCAATTGATATCTCTCTTAACAATTAAAAGTTTTTCCTCGATAGAAATTATTTAGTCTATTTCATTTCCAAGTTTGTTTTCAATGAATCTAAATAATTACCTGGAGTTATACTTTAATGGAAACAGAATGCTAAGAACTATTCTAAACTTGTTTATAAAAAATGATAATCTCAACTCTAGAGGGGGGGGGGGGGGAATTCTGGGGTGAACCCACTCTGCGCAAACATAAATTTGTATATGGGAGAAACGACTGCAATTATTTTAAAAACCATCCTTGTGACTTGATTGTAATTGATACTGTAAGTCAAAGGAAGACCAGTTTCAATAAAAGCTCTCTTGAATGTTTTGAAGAGCTCTGTTTGCCTATCCTGGACCTTAATTGGCATTGGAACTGCCCTCTCGTACCCCACCGATGATAATAAGGGTTGTTATCGTGACGTATCACTATTTATTAAGCAATTCCAAAATCATTTATTCGACAATTTCGTTTTGGCATTAAGTTTTCATATCGCCATTGATGATACCCAAAGCACCACTATAGGTTAATGAGGAAAAGGCGATATGAAAACTTAATGCCAAAGCGATAATCTGTAAGTAGCTTCCGGGAATATCTATAAAGTAAGACGAATTAAACAATTTTTGAAGTTGTGTACGAAATTTTCAAAACATAATTTATTATAATTGTTAGTGTTGTCGACGGTTGTGAAGAAATATATTATTTTTTGTCTTAATTTTATTATTTTTCCTTTTCGTCCTTCAATTGAAAAAGAAAAATTTTCACATTTATGAACAAACTAATGGCTATGTATATATAGATAGATAGATATATTTACGCCCATAAATTTTCTTGTAACCAAGTAATGCAAAATTTAGGAATAAACTTCTGCTTCGAATTATTTATAAAGTCATTGTAGTTTTCTATCCTCGTTGTGAAAGTGCTGGTAAATATAACACCCCACATTCATCGTTCATCGGAAATGCTTACGAATTGATGGTATTTCCACGTTATCATGAATACATGGACACATTGAATTTCTTATAACCGCATAACGTTGGTGAGTTGTGGCAGAATAACTAAGATAAGAACACAAATAGGTGCTCCACCGCCAGGACAAAGCTGCAGCTCTCGCATGCTGTCGTTGTGATGGCAAAACCTAGTGATATGGGCATCAAAATGTTGTTTTCGTCTAATGAAGCGCTGTTAACAACTGTTTTGACGTTTAGAAGCATATTTTGTGACTTAATTAAAAATATATTCGTTTTTTTCACAAATGTATATTTACTATATTTTTACCGTAGTTTTCAATTACTTAGATTTTTTACTATGTACCATTTCACGCCTATGCCGATTGCGATTTGATCATGTTGCTAAGTCATAAAATTAATTATCACTTCTATATATAAATGGTGTTTAAGCAATACGTTATGCAATTTATATATTTTGACTAACAAGTGTTTTACGGGGTACTTGTAAGAAACAGGACCTTGACGTTCTTTTAATTTTCTCTAATGTGTTAATGCTTCTTAAGAAGTGCCAGCCTTCAACGAAGTTAACATGCCGAGTAGAAGTTCTCTCGAGATAAATATTTTAATAGAGTGTATTAAGATTCAAATAGAATTAAGAAATTGTTGAATGAATGTTACGTAGATCCTGTAGAGAAGCTTAGCTTTAAGGATGTTGAGTCATTTATTCGATTAATACTATGTTTTAACTATTACAATCAATTGCTTATGACTAATAATATTCTATACCATAAACTTATGAATAACACATGCTTGCTATTTGGACTCCTACATAATAGTAATACATTAAGTTTTTGGACAGTAAAAATCTTATCCATACCTGCTGAGTTGCCCCAGAATATAATCCCGTATGACAAAATGGAATGAAAATGTGTGAAGTAAACTAGTTTTTCAATCACTGAAGGTGGACATAGGCAGGATATGTTTCACAGCTGAGTTTTTTAAGTAATTGATTAATCTGATGATCCCAATTTAATTTTTACTAGGAGGCCAACGAATTTATTAAAGTTTCATTTACATTATCATTGTTTCTTTTTTTTAAATTTATTAAGATATTTACAATCTGTTCAAAAGAACATTTAGCAAATTGGATGGTTGAATGACACTTGAGGGGAGAAGTGGTCCAGTGATCACGCTCCGTGATACATGAATACAAATAAAATTAAACCTCACAGATCTGTTGGCCGCTTCCTCTTCAATCTGCGACGAGAGGTTAGTTCATTTGCTAGATGGCTGACCTCTTTGTTATGATGTCCTGGGAGATTTTGACGATAGTGCTGATTCTGTGTGTTTCCTCTTCTATAGAAGGTTTTGTTGCTGACGAACCAAGGTGCGTTTAAGATGGTACGAAGGATTTTTGACTGAAGACGTTGAATAATTTTTGAATTTGAAGGCTTGGTGCACCCCCATAGTTGTATACCATGTCCATATGGGTTTAAGAATACATTTATATATGAGTATATGTTTTTAATTTGGAGTTTCTGCAAAGTAGCCAATACATTTGTCGAAGCTTGCTCTTGATGTGATCCCTTATGGATGTTAAATGCGGTTTCCACGTAATTTTAGAGTCCAATAGTAAACCAAGGTATTTGACTTCGTTGGTGATTGGTAATGGTGTATTATTTATTGAGACATTTGGACAGAGTTATAGATTGTAAAGTTGTGTTGTGTGTGTGAAATTGCATGAAATATGTTTTGTCATACTCTATTGTTAATCCATTCACAGTAAACCATGTTAACAGGTTACTTAAATTATAGTTACATCTTCTGTATATATATATTACATAATTACAAATGCATGCGATAATTATTTTCAATTGACATATTGACTTACCGTTTCTACATTATAAGCTGTATCAAAGGGAACACGTTTAAATAATTTGACAACTTTCAGTTGAGGAAAAAATGTATTCCTTTGATTAGTCTTTTAACATCGTACATCAATAAAACCACTATTGCAATATTAATGTATAATTTGAATGAAGTCCATTTAATGGTTTGGATTCTTTTTGGTATTTTAAGTGCTGTGTTAATGAGATGATATATAGACTTGATTGAAGCAGCGTATTCAGTGCCGACCTGCTTTTTAATTGGAATAGCTATTATTTAAGTTAATTCTTTTATTCAAAATAATAACGTAAAAACTCGTTAATCGACATGGGTGTGACACATTACCTTTTACATAGGAGTCGTGATTGGCTAATTTTGCATTAAATAGGTTAGGGAAAGAAGTACAGTTTGTTTATATATATGTAGTCAGTATTTTAAAATATTCTAAAACTGTTACAGAACTCCACTTATAATCCTCCGGAGGTTGTTCATGGCCACCTACTGAATATTTTGATATGAGGGACCCACGGTCTCCAAAAGCTCGTTGCAGAGTTATAGTTTAATTCTGAGCTATTCGGTTTGTTACCAGGATCACCTTTGTTTCTGTGAAAATACCTCCAGTAACCTTACCGTAAAACAGAAGTACTGCAACAACACTCGGACGAAACTCGTACACTTTTATCGCAGTGAGTTCGTCTGTTCTCTCAATGAACAGTTAAGTAAGTTACAAGTACGGAACTGTTACCTTACAGGTATAGTACATGATTATTGACCATGATTACGGCAGATTACAGCGACTATTTTACTCTCAAGAACGCTGATCGGTAAGCTTTGATACCGGGTTTGTGCGAGTATCTATTGGAGCCTCGCAAACTGGATTCCTCTATGTTGTGCGTTTATCTTTCGGTTATTTCATATTACATTCTTCTTCATTGATGTGGAGGTATTTTCACATAAACATGAGCGATTCCAGTAAGAAACCGAATAAATCATGACATTATTACTTTATTTATCGTTGGTACAGTATACCGTACGCAGGGCCTCACGTAAGTATATTGACACTAGATGAGAATTGAAACGTTAAAAGGGTTTTGTATCTTACATATTTTAAAAATACTGATCCGTAGGACGGACTAGTATTGACAAGGACTTTGTTAAAAATAATTTCTAAATTTTGATTCTAAGTCTGTTAGATGGGTCGTTAATTCTTCATAAGTTTATGTTATTCACAGACGTTAATTGTTCCAATACTATTATATTTGCAAGACTTCCTTAAATTCCTTAATACCTCGCCGTTTATATTACACAAATATGCATTCAGCTCTGTAGGTAAGAAAAAATTCGTTTAGAACGCTTCTGATCGTCGTGCACTGAAATGTAGGTCGGGGTCACTTTCACAGGCTATGGATTGTTGATCGGAAGTACATCCGCAAAGCACACACAAAGTCGTGCCCGCTTTCATTTCAGTCATTAGCAGATCTTTCGTAATACCAGTATGGTATGTGTGGGCGTTGCGTTAGCAAGTTTACGCCACTGTTTTGCTTTCATTGTAACAGCAGTGTGACACATGTCGCACAGCTAAACAATATCTAACCTCGATTCCAACCTATATTTCGTCTTTTCTGGCAGAGAATAAAACGTTGCAAAAAAGTTGATGGGAAACCAAAAATTATGGGTTCAATAAGACTTTTTTCATCTCATTAAATACTCCCACACTCTGTTACACAAGCGTCCAAGAAGCGTTGATAAAATGTCTCTGAAATCGTTTGTATATCAAATTTAATTAATATAACAATTTATATGATTGTTAAGATATTTATATTGTTGGATGACTTTGGTAATAGGTAATACACATTAGAAAATCAACATTAATAAAACAATTTGAACAAAATTATATAAAATGCTTATTTAATTTGAGATCATAGACCTTTAGTTTTAGGTGTGCCACTTGTGAATCGAAAGTATTTCCACAGCATATAAAAACCAGTTCATTTAGAACACTGCTGGACAGTCTTGCATAACCCAGATATTGTTTTTTATTTTGATCGCCCCATCCTGTAACAGGTCTGCAAGTGTCTCTCGAATGAAATCTTTGTAGACCGCATGTAAGACATTATAGTATATATAAGGCGAAGAAAAATGGGCATAATTATACCCAAATTTTGTAAAAGTAGTTTCTCCTGTTTGTGCACAGTTGAAACTCCAGATGAAGTGTTGATATAGTTCACTGTAGGGACAGGCCTAATTTAGTAACTCTGTGGCTATACGAGTATTACGACTATTTTACGCAAGATCTGTGTCACGATTTCCCTCAAAATGACCAGAGTTTTCATTTCTGATCGAACCTTCGCATTAATTTCTATTCTATATTATTGTATCGTTTTGTTTACTTTTCTATTCCCCCTTTATAATTTATTCTCACCAAACCAAAGTTGTGAGTATATTCATATTGTTATTGCTGTTTAATTGTCTATCGTGGATCTTTATTTCTTATTTTTTCTTCTTACTGAAGAATATCGGATTGAAACTTCCTATAATGTTGCCTAACAGTTATTATTTAGCCAATTTAATTCTAATATATTTATTTTATTCTAAATACCGACACAATCACGGAAACTCTTCCTTCATATCCTAATATGTTACTAATCCAAAGGTTGGCCATTCTTAAAGCTTTGCTTTTTTTTAATGTTTGCATTTGAGAAGGCAAATGAATTCATTTCAACCAAATTTAGCTATACATTTCAATGCAGACTTATTTAAAAGGGGAAGCTTTAAAACTAACGTTGCCACATCGTCTGATTTCTCCCTCAACAAAGCTATACTTCACCTGCGTGGACAACCACGTGTGATCATGCCGCAAGAAATAGATTGGGTGGCTCAAGCAACAACTTCGTAGTTATTTCGGCTCACAATTGAAAAGGTCTAAAGCATTGGTTCCCGTCGACCTTATGTATCACAATATTTTCGGGACACCCGAAATCAAAACCTTGATCTATTTGACGCTTTTTAGTTGTAATTCAGTTTGGTTCAAATATAATAATAAATAAAACTGGTATTTTAAATTCACAACCAATTTCCAATTTATTGAAGGGGGATGGATTAACTTGTTGCTCACTAGATAATGTCTCAAATGTCGGAATTAAAGTGAATATTGCTACCCACATCTCCTGTTCCATGTAACTTTTGCACGATACTTACTTTTTCGACTGCCGAAACCCCAGCTTCTTATAGGTAGGAAGTTGCAAATGGAATTAATATTCTTTAAACTTCACTACTGAGCTGCAGATATTCATCTTTTAATTATGTACAAAAATCATCTAGTTCCATGTTGACAAATTGTGTTGTCCATGAATCGTCGCAAGACAAAGTGTTTTTCAGAAGATGTAAATTTAGATGGAGGCTTGACAGGAAATGTCTTGAATGGATACAAATTGGTCCATATTATTTGCGTAATGGTATACGTTTTTGCCACACAATTGAACTTCATAGAAGATTGCAGACGGGCGGAACAAAGGAAAACCGTAATTGATACCATGTTAATTTAATATGGTAAAACTGATAACGCGTTGTTTAGCCTAACTACTATTCAGCGAACGGCGGCAGAAGAAATGGAAACCCGACTCACATCTGCGCTTTCTCTAAAGGCACGAATAAAATAAGTGTACGCCTAAACTGCATTATCAAGGTATTGCTCCCTAGTATCTAAAAACATAAAATGAACATGTCAATAAAAATTGGTGAAACGGGCCATTAAAGTTAAGGACTTTATGAATCAAATCGTCTGAGAACTCTCTTCAAAGGTTCGTTGCACTACTCATGGAAGGATCTTAAATTGAGATTTTTAGAAAGTAATTTCTACCATAGAGGGGCGATAAAAATTAAACTGTCGTCGGAAAATATTCGTTTCTAATAAGGGTATATTAGTGACCTGTTAATTACTTCTGAAACATACGTAGAAGAAAACTTTTTGTAGGAAGTATAGTAGGAAGTTAGTGTAGTAAAAACTATTGTTCCACAAATTGAATATTCGAAACTTAAATGTTGGTTATTCTAACTGTTTGCATTACGCGAGGAAAGGTACGTCCTGTCGCTCGTTATACGCACACAACCTATCCGTCTCATAATCCACCCTCGTACAATCACGGGGCCTGATAGAAATGGAGCAATTTATTGCATACTCTTTTATTGCGTTTCAGTTAAGTAAATTGTAAAAGTTTTTCTAAAAACTCCTATTACTACCTGTTAAATTGAGAGTTACAGGAGAACTTAGTTTATTTGTTGGCTGGCTTGCTGCTTTTTGCAGAACGGACGACTCAGCACATCCTCGACGGGGCTTGCTAATGAGACGCGATAGCCGGAGTGCTGGAACCTTACTAATTGTGGCTTCTACTTTCATACGGATAAAAATGCATTACGAATAGCCCTATTTTTATACCTTAAAAAGGCTATAATAGGACGCTATTTTTTGTTATAAATGATAACTCGACCACTGCTATTAGTTATGAGAGTAAGTGAAATGTATCTGTACGGCTGTTGGCGGACTTCAGGACTTAATTCCGCAAAAGTCGCTTCTTTATCCTTGTAGCAGTACGCGTCATTTCCGTTGCTGCACTTTTACAATTGGTTACCAGAACATGGAATTTATATATTAATATGTGTGGGCAAAACTTGGTACCCCTTTTCAAGCACATTGCGCGCATGGAAGAGATTTGGCATATTAAAGTAGATATGGAAAAGGGAGTGTAGAACGATAATATTTATGAATAATGTGTTATAAATGCATTAAATTAAATAAAAACATTCATTGTGTACGTTATTAACTAAATTACTCTGGTCAAAGAGTCACACCGAGCCAAAGTATTAGGAAACATTAAACTAAATGAAATAAAACGTGCGTACATTCTACGAACATTGTAAATGTGCTTTGTATATTAGTGAAATACAGCTTGCTTATTATTTATTATAGTTAGTTTCAGAAAGGTGAGTACATTCAGATTTTCGCGCTTGCTTCCGTTATGCCACGACATAACATTGACGGTTATATTTATTCGCGTACCCATAATAATTGGCCAAATGCAAATTTAAATAGTATAAAAAATGATGAAATTATTTTTTAAGATATATTTAAATTCTCACTGAATGTAATTCCAAGAATTTTTAATGCTTTTGATCGTGGATTGATGGATTTAAAATGCAGGTTTTGCAATAATATTCAAACTTCAAAATTTAATGAATTATGGTCTAATCTCGACCAGCCAGTCGAATATTATATAGTTCGAATAAATCATACATTGTTATTCACCCGTAAAGGTACGAATCTGTTGGATCTACCGACTTGTGCAGCGATCGGAGCAGTGACTAAGAATCGCGTAACTCTGCTTCTTCAGTATATTCACGCCGAAGCTGAGAGTAATGTTCAGCATTTCAGTATTTAGTTGTAGCTCTAGCAAATAAGTGATTTTATTGAAGTCCTTTTTAAAAGTGACACAAACTGCGTTTAAAGAACGCGTATAAATTGCCCTCATGCTATGAATAAAAAAAGCATCTCCTTAAGTTTTTATATTATTCAGAAGGGAATAGAAACTTTCGACTATTTATAACAGAATATTTCAGAAAAACTGTAGAAAAGGTGAATCTATCATGTAAAAACTCTGCTCATATATGTTTTTAAGTATAACTATTAACTGATTCAATATATAATAACGTAAGACCATGGGCCTCTTTATAAGTACGTACATAAATTGTAAGAATAAAGTTCACAATCCTGTTCTACACATAAAGTAACGTGATGAAATGTGGCTTCGTTGAAAACAAGTTACAAAACATTTTTCCAGATCAACAAATCAGTAAAATTGAATAGTGTTTAAAGAAATGCACAGTTTTTTCCATAACCTATTTTTCCAATTTGATAAGTTCTCTTTCTTTGATATATATTGATTTCATTAATATTGATATTACCAAAGTAATTTAAATCAATATTTTTAAAATGACATTGTTTATTTATATTATTTCTCTTGTAGAATACGATTTGAGTTGGCCAAAATAATTTTTAAGATCAACAGAGAAAAACATTATTTTTATAGATACTTAACTAATGTTTTTTACTTAAAAAATTTAGTAACTGAAACTAACCGAAGAATAGTTCATAGTTATAAGGAAGTAAGTATTGAGAAGGTTAGAAATGATTTTAGTTGAATCCTTAAATTTTTTTAAGTTTAAGCACTACTTCGTGGTCGCGTTTTATGTCTTTGCGAGACCCGACAGTTGATAAGTTAGAGTAAAATTCGAAATCATCCCAGAATTATTTTGGTTAAACTCCACCAGTTCCATTATTTCTAGCTAATCGACTTCCGTCAGAACAGTAATACAGTGCCTTATTCTTTACTATTACTCTTCTCATCACCAAGTCTCTTATTTCGAACATGAAAGTCTAACATTCGGTGCAAATGAAGCAGGCGTGTACAAATATATTGGTGTAAGTGTGTACTAGTTCGTTTACAATATGTAAATGAGATTAATTCTAAATATTTGACGTATTGGCATATGTTATAATACATCCATAGCTACCGTGAAATAGAGTTGGGGGAATGTGCCATAATGTTGAAGTGAATAAACTCTGAACCTAACCACAAATACAAGAGCAGATATTTTAATTTAATTTACTTTAATGGAGTCAGGCACGTATGGAGTTAGTCCCGACGGATTTCGCTTTCGCCCCGAATGAAAGAGGCTTATGCAGGTTTGTTTCTAAACTCAAACGTGATATCTTATGTTATATGTTACTGTAAAGCGAAATTAAAAAGAGATGGGTAAAGTTAGTTCCAAAACAGCGATAAGTATGATTTTAGCGATTACTATACTGAAAATTTTAAGTAGCATTTATTCTTATGAACTACTTACCTCCGAAAAATTAAGTACACAAAATAGAATTGAACCGTTCTCTTCATTCCTTGATGCCACTATCTAGTCACAATACTTCCCTTCTCGCCAATTGGCATAGAAATCCTACGTACTCCGGACGTGTACTCCATTTTTCTTTATCATCCTAAAAAGAAGTGTATGGGTATAAAATCTTGGTACAGAGCTGCTTTCAGAGTTCCATCAACGCAACATAAATGTTCTCAGTAATATTTTACATTCAAACTAGTACACCTTAAATTTTATTAATGAACACTCAAATATTAGATAGAATAAAATCCATTACATACTGCTCGACCCCAATTTTTATTACGTTTTTAATACATTAACATTTTTAAAAAAGGCATCTATGATTTACAATTCTAATATTATACGATTTCCTTCTAAATTATGGTTACTGGACACCTACAGCAATCATTGAGTGGCTTACAGAATCGCTTGGTCTTATTTAATTACTACGTAGGACTAGAAAGTCTTTGAAACCCGAAACAAAATCAACATCTAGTCTTAAAAGATATCAATAACAAACATACTTTAATTGGGAAAATGAAAAGATCTAGGGCGTTGGTGTCAGGTACTATTGTATAATTTTATCCGAAATGCTTTATGTTAAATCAAACTTCGAACCAAGTAATGCACAAACCGATACTATTGTCAAACTAACTTATTGACTTTTATATTATATTTATAATTAATGGGGAAGTCCCAAACACATACATATTTGATTAAACTCAACAAATAAAATAAATTCTTGGATGAAGACAGTTTGCTAATATACAATAAAAATACCTTGAGGAACAAAATGGAACTAAAAAAGTAAAATAAGTGCTGCAACTAGACAACTGTTGTATAATGACTGTAATGTAATATGAAACCAGTATACTACGTGGAAGCGTGAAATTGTTTTGTAGAACATATAAGAAGTTAAATTGAAAATTTTTGATGATGTAATGGGAACGAAGGAAACTGAAAGAATGCAGGAAACGATTCATGTTACGAATCAAACAAATCTATTAAAAAGATAATTTTCGGATTAGGTCAAATAGAATTAATGAACACCGTAAACACGACGTATTTCGCAGCATCAGCTCTTAGCGCCCCCCCCCCCCCGGCCAAGCCACGCCCTTAATACGTCATGATCAAAGTTGTGACGTCACATTCCCTGCTAACAGCGCAACGTATAATCACAACAAAATCCATGGTGAATATTAGCCGTTAAATTTACTCACGAGCGGAAGGCATAATGGCCAGCAAGTTACAGTAGCAGTAGCAATATCACAATGTCACGTCTAGCGGCTAAAGACGAATATAAGTCCGCGGGCGCATACGTCTCCCAGCAAGCCACGCCCCACTACTATCGGTGACGTAGCAGGTATTAATAGCATCATCTGTCGAGAACAGTTCGTATTTAATAATCGTGACACACCTTTTCTTATTTATTCCGAAAGTTGATGTATAACACTGATGATTCAAAATAGACGCCTACACAAGAATATATTCTTTAATTTGTTATTTAAATATTTTCAATTTATCGTAGGAAATTTTCTTTATTTTCGCCATACTTTTTAAAATTAAATGAGTAATTTAATATATTCATTTACATCGAATGTATCTATCAATCCCCGCATTATTGCAGAATAATTTTAATTTCGATTTGAATCGCACAAATAAGTTCAAATTTTTAATCTTTAATACTTATCAAACAAATCTAATTGGTGACCACACACTAGCAGATCTGATCGGTCGACCAATCGGCGAATTGGAGCGCAGATATTTGTCTGAACGATCAAGTCTGCGTTGCGCCTTCAGGTACAGATCACATCTGAACAATTGACGGTCGTCAAGCGCAGAAAATAAGCCAGAATCAGATTTACGTGCATGTTCAGATTGGTAATAGCTACCCTATTTTACAGCATAATAGAAGTTTTATAGTGACAGTTGTTGGATACATAATATTAAATTGTGTGGTTCAATTTATAAGCTTTAAATTCACGAAAAAGAATAAATGCTTTTTTATTTTCATGGTCTATTTAGATATTCAATTATCAATAAAATTTTAGTAATTTATCTTAAATATGAATGTTAAAGACTTTACCAATATCAAATAAGTTAAGAATTGCTACTTTATTTGACACACACAATGTATCACTTAATATTTAACAACTGTTCTTTAATAAATTTTAACAACTTTCTCTTTGATTTGGCATTGGTTAATAAATTATAATAATGTAGCAGTTATCTGGAAGAATGAATTCAGATATTCTAAACTTGCAAACTTTCTCTTATTGTCAACAACCGTTTGTAACACCACTAACAGGAAGAAGTAATTGTGTGACGGGTATATATAAGCAAGGAAACATAAGTAAAGTGAAATTAAAAGCAAAGGAAAGTGTTTTTATTTATATATTTTAAGTGGAAGCACGTGAAAATGGTATTATATGATACAGTGCAATAGAAAAATATATTCAAAAGCACAAATTGTAACAATTTCCATGAAAAACTTTATAACCTCGCACACTAAGTATCGCAACCATTACTGATCCACAATGCTTTGCGGTTGATTATTGTATTGCCCATACGAGAATGTGCACAGATCTCGAACGTACGATAAATGTCGGCAGACCTACACTAACGTGTAAACGACCTTCAGATTTCGCGGCAGATTCCTTCAATTTGACACATATCTGCACGTGTGGTGTCACCCAATTATGTAAACTGAGAACAAATAAAGGTAGAGATTATTATTTTTTTAATTCACTTTGAAATTGTGATTTTCCCTCAACTTTTAACGTATTCATAGAATAATTTCCGGGTGCAGTGCGGTGGATGGAGTAAATTTAATTTCAAAGATTGCTTTGTTTAAAAATGAAAACTAAGCTACATGACGGTGGTAGCAGTGAACAGTGGCTAATTACTACCGCAACGACATTTCATTTTCAATTTGTCGCTTCCATGAAATACTATAATGAATCGGTCTGATGCAACTCTCCATTCTAATCTATCTTGCGCAAGCCTTTTTATTTCCTTATAACTAGCACAATTTCACATCCTCCCTAATCTACTTAGCGCATTCCATCCTTGATTCCCTGTTCTTACCTCACACAGTTCCCTCTAATGTTAACTTTACAAGACCGTCGTGTCTTAAAACGTGGCCTATTAATCTATCCCTTCTCTTAACCAACGTCCTCCATATTGTTCACTTTTCCCTTATTCTTTTTAGAACTTCATCGTTTGTGATTCTATCCACCCATCTGATTTTCAACATTCGCCTATAGCACCACATTTCAAATGCTTCTATTCTTTTCCTTTCCCCAACACCTATCGTCCACGTTTCACACCTATATAACGCCACGCTCCATACGAACATTTTTAGCAAAGATTCCAAATATTTACACTTATATTACCCGTAAGTAAATTCCTCTTTTTCGCGAAAGCTTTCCTTGCAGAATTCCTTAACTTCCGTACAAATATCCTTCTCAATCTAACACCCTTCGTTATTTCACTGTTTCCCATACTAAACTTCATCACCTTGGTTTTCCCTCTTTTAACCCTCATATTGAACTCTTTGTCCGGGACTCCGTTCATGTCATTTATTATGGTTTCCAAGTCTTCTTCTGACTCCCATAATACACCAACATCGGCGAAGCGTAAGGTTTTTATTTCCTTTCCTTGCAGTATGATTCCTTTTCCATATTCCGTTTTCACTTTCTGCATAGCTTGTTCTATATATAAGTTAAACAGCGTGGGTGACAGACTGCATCCGTGATTTACTTCTTTCTTGATTACGGTTTTCTTTTCGTGATCTTCAATTATAATTACTGCTGCCTTTCTTCTGTACAGGCTATGTACAAGCCTCCTTTCTCGATATTTTATTACAGTGCTTGCTGTACGCTAGCGGCTGCCTTGAATGTAAGCCTCAGCTGGCTACGTCTTCTCCAACCACCATTTACGGTTTGATATAACGAAATACATGCTTTTGGCACTCGCACATGTGCTCATCCAAAGCTTTTTTAGGTACTCTTTAATTATGATACTGAAGCAACACACTGAAAAGCTTACAGTCGATATAAATAAGACATTCTTTTATGTACACCCTTTATTAAAGGTAGTAGATTCATGCTGGTCAAGAGAACAAAACGGTTTTATAAAAGAACTCGGCACAAATAACGATTTGTAAGTTAAGTAGAACGTGTATTATCCAAACAAATTGGGGACATCTATAGTTCGGATATTCGATTGTTCGGATAATAGTCTATATATACATCAAAGGTACACAGAAATGCGTTCAAAATACAGTTTAATTCGTACTAGAATTTACCGTATTTCATAAAATGCTCATTTTCTGTCGTTGCCGCGTAGACCTTCATTTTGTAGCGACGAGATTTGATAATTATTTTTATTAGAAAAAGCTGAATCGTTCATACCACACCATCGCCGTTTCGAAGACAACAAATTCTATTGACTCTTTATTTCCGTCTCCATGATCTTGCGTTTAGTTTTCGGTATTATACTACTCTTGCACGCACGTTATTATTTAATCTTTATTTAAAATATGAAACCCGGTATCAGTATCATTTTCTATCCATTCATTTGCGCTGCATCTTGAAATCTTGTTATTGTTTGAATTAAGTTTGTAATTTGATTAGTCTTTATTTTTTTCATTAATTTGATTTTTGCCACCAAAAAATTCCCAAGAATGAGTTGCAAAACTTATTTCGGGGTGTTGTTGGCAGACTTAGTGAAGAAAAAATTTTAACAGTACAGGCACAAGTAGCTTCCTTGTAGTTATAATTTAGGAAATGCAGTTAGATTTTAACGAAATATTGCAGTTACTGTATTTATCCTTTAGCAGTTACGATCCTTTTAGTATTTTAGATTGAAATATAAACTATGTGCACATAAGTGCATTAAAATGATGTCTTTAAAAAATTATGGTTGAGAAAATATGAGTTCGAATATTTGACGTTCAACTGTAAGTAGATAAGGAATGGCTAGAACCGAAGAGTATCTGCTGCAGCAATTACGTTCATAGGCTTCGAGAAAGCATTCCATAACATTAAGACATCAATTGTAGTTGAAGAACTAGAGTCAATAATGTGGTAATACTCATTTGTAGACGTTCTATAACACACACGCAAGGAGAAGCCTGCTGTAATAAAATTGTAGAAAGGAAGACGGGATGTCGAAATCCGTATGTTCTGACAAGGTGACTCCAAAGCTGTCGCTTATATACTCGAAAGTGTTTTGAAACTAAGCTGGAGGGAAAGCACATTGTCTGAAGGCAGATGGAGAATATTACACTAAACATGTAGGTTATTTATTAGAATATTTGTTTTATAACATGCAGTTTAATCTGGGGGCAGAGTTTTGTATGATTGTTCGTCATTTTTATAATTATAAACATCTTGTTTAACAATTTTTTAACCAAAATTCTGGCCGTGGATCCGATTTCTAAAAACATTATATTTATTATCCTACCTTTAAATTTTTTGCGCACATTTGCATCGCAACGATTGAAACTTTCCCATCAGCCGTTTTTTGACCGGATCAAAAATTTAAAAGTTACTGTATGTCTGTGTAGTGACTACGCAAAATATAAGTACCATAAGATTCACGTGTAGCACTGTTATTCTCTGAAAGTGCCAGGCAAACAATATGGGGATGGAATACTTCAACCGAAGTGGCAGTTCTAAAAACGAAGGTGATCGACGAGCACGTGACGAATACGGATCTAATAATACATTAAATAATTTCTCTCCCGCTGTCTCTCCCCTTTTCTCCCTCACCCCCTTTCCACATGGCTTTACAACCCTTATATTAACTTTGCCCATACTTGACGTTCTACTGCCAACCTCAGACTCCTATGCTGCTGAGGTTCTCCTTCACATCTTCCGGCCACCTTCCTCGGCTTGCCCTCTGCGTCCTTATGATTTCTCTAGAAATTCCATATTCACCGAATTTCTGTCCACGAATATTCATGTCCTGCCCATCTTAATAGTCTTCTTTGATTACCATTGCCAGGTCTGGTTTTCCATACATTCTCCTGATTTCTGCTTTCGTTCTCATTATACATTCTCAGCAATAGAAAATTTGCATCTACCAAAATCCAAAATGATTACGCATTTATTTTGTTAATTGGTTATACGAAAAGGTTTTTTTAGTATGTACAATTTATACGCACTTAATGTACATAGGTGGACAGAATTTGATGGTTGTAAGAAAAGTTAGATTTTGTGATACATTTGATCGAATATTGTACTGTTTGTAACATACCATCTCTTCTGTTAATTGTTTCTTGAGATTTCCTGTGTGGATTTCATCTAGTAGTTCTCAGGAGACGACTGCAGTTGATTAATCACAGAATCCTATAGTGGCATTGTGTCTTGCGTGCTATTTATACCAACGCTTGCGTCACGAGCCAACAAGTCTTCATGGATCGAGGATTCGCCTCGCTCCGATTTGCTTTGCAACCCTCGCATTTTACAACCGTTTGTTACCGTCTACTGACAAAGTGAATGTTGTAATGAAACAAATGAATTTGCAGCTGCATTTCCGTTCCTACGTCTTTTAATGCGTCTATTAACGTAGGCCCCAAGTCAGAATATACCTACTGTATCATGTGCTCCATATTTAATAATTACATATAATTAGTTATTTATCTTGATAACTCTGCTTATTTTCTCCATTCTACTTTTTTTCGAATTTTATACTGGTTTGGACAATTGTGTCCAGTGTAGAAGTAAAAGTCTTGTCACCCTCTTCTCTGAGTGGTACTGAATTTCTGAATCCAAACCAGCTTTATCGCGTCCAAATACAAAGGCCAGAACATACCGTAGCAGATTGCAGTTCTCTCAATGGTTCTTGCAGAAGTGTGCTCCAGATATAGTTTTCGTCGTACACTTTTGCCAACGAGTTAGGGTTCGCAAAAGATGGCGTTGTGAACTTCCATTAACCAGGATGTGTGGACTGATGAAAATCCCTATGCACTTGCAGAAACAGGATTCCATATCGCTTCTCCATCAACGTATGGTCCGGCGTTCTTGGTGATGAATTACTATCACAAAGATTAAAGGGGCCTAATTATCGTCAATTTATTATAAACATACTGCCTACTTTGTTGGAGGATGTCATGCCAGGAAGGGTGGTTTATGCAAGATAGCGGCCCGTCACATTTCCTCCTCAGTGTGCTTGCCCCCCAGCCCCATCCCATTTCCCAGGCTTCAATCCCGTGAATTTTGGGTTATGGGTGCACTTAGTGTGTACGACACCCCAGTGCTCAGACAGTACAGGATCTCGTCTACAATGCATGCATTAAAAACCGGGTGTGTTTTCAAAGTTTGTGATTCCTTACGCCGAAAGGCAGAGGGGCTTCACGTCCTGTAGCAGTGTCATGAATGGACGTCTGATTGAACGTCTCAAATGGACAATAGTGTACAGATCTCGGAAAGATGTGTTTGCGGCGGACCCACTGTTGTCCCCCCCCCCACCTTACAATAGTTACTACCACCTCAGAATATTCGACACTTTATTTAACACCCTATATATATATATATATATATATATATATATATTATTAATTATTAATTGAAAATGCTTTTTTGCAGACATTCCTGATATTCCTGAAAATATTAAGAATCTGCGAGCGTTGCAGGTGGCAGATTTCAGTAGTAATCCAATTCCTAGGTAAGTGATGAGTAATATATTATTATATAGACCCTTCAGAGAAGATGAATTGAACAAGGAATTATACATAAATAATACAATTTAATTAAAAGTAATATTGTGACCTTACATTTTTAAATTACGAAATGAAACTTCTAAGATTGCATGAAACTTGTTTTAGTATACTCCAAAATTCATTCATTGATCAATAAAATAAGAGTGTCTGAAATTTTACTTAATTGTTGTTTCCATTTGATTTTACGACTTTTTAAAGAAGTAATATTTCCTGTTCAATTAAATATAGTGTGCACATAATCAATTGTCGGAGGGATTGTGATTATCAGTGTGTTGTTTTACAAATTTTCTTTCTATGAAACAGAAGTAAATGCTAATGGAAAATTTAAGGAAGAAGTTGTAAACTTCTTTGTAACATTAAGTTTATCACTTCTGATTTTTGAAGCCATGACATAATTGAAGACTCCTTTAACAATTTTTGGATGTAAATATGGGCATCATTATTTAGCAATGAAATGTGTTTAATTATTAATGGCTGTGAGGATTTAACTATTTCCGGTGTTCTGCTGGCCCAGAGGAAAATCATGTATAATATTCTCATTTGTATTGTTGTTGAAGCATGTTGCAGTGTGGTATATTATTTCACGTTCATAAAAATGGCATTTGTTTCATAATTCATATTCTTGAGTTTTTCTTATTCAAGAATTAATCTAAATTGGAAGAACTCCAGGGTCTCTTTTGTAACTTGTGAATCCCTATAAATTTATTTAGCTGTGGATCAAGAAGATCTTTACTGTTGACATCCTCATATTCAAATTATACTAGTTTTTATGCCTAACTCGGCCAGACTGTACCCAATATATATCATTATCAATATTCAAATCATATCTTATGTTATCGATATATATTCTTTTACGCTCATGATTAAACCTCGTTAAAAATAATAGAGTTATTGAGCTTTTAATTTTTGGGGGTTTATTTATATTGATTTCCATACTGTTGCGGAAATATTCCATATGAAATTTTAATGTCTTTTTTTTTGTAATTTCTTAATGTAAAACACAATGGCAATTTATATGTGTATAAATATATTGTGTGTTCAAGTATTCAGCAGTATATTTCAACAGAATTCTTTCAGGAAACATACATTTATTGATTGTTCTTTTAATATTTCAGACTACCTCCAGGCTTTGTGCAACTTCGTAACTTGACAGTATTGGGCCTTAATGACATGTCCTTAACAAATTTGCCACCAGATTTTGGAAGGTATATTATCATTTAAGATTCATGTAATTTACAATATAACAATTTTAAGAAATGACACAAAAAGATGGGAACTTTGAAAAAACTAGAAAAGTGAAGTTTTTTAAATATTTGCACTACATTGAAAATTTAAGAATAATTCATCCCGAAGATGTCTATTTAACCAAATACTCTCTAATTGTCGATCATAATCAATGCTCATGGCTTGGAGAAAATTGTCGGGTTGTATTTCTGCGACCTCTTCTGTTATTCGTCTTTAAAGTTTTGTAGACGACGCTCTTCAAATAATCCCATAAATAAAACGCACTTACTGAATAAGTCTGGGGAGCGAGGTGGGAATACAATGTCACATTTCCTGGAAATCACGCGGTTTTCGAACTGACACCTTACCGCTGCATTAAGTTTCAGTTTTGAGTCAGTGATGAATCTTGAGTTCATAAAGTATTCTCTGGACAGATGAAGGACTTCCAGCCAATGCCTCTGACTTTCCGTATAGAGCAATGTTGACTTGAGGACGGGTTTCCACTTCGTGGACGACCAGGCCAGACTTCGGGTCATTCCACTTTAGCTCAACTTAAATAGTGTTTGCTGTCATATTGGATAAATATTTTATCTGTAAATTCCCAAATCTACTGCCCATCCAAGTACTGGTCTTTGTTCTATAATTTTAGACATTACTTAAACTACATACTATTTCTTAGGTTCTCACAATCAATGTTTCACATTTATACATAAGTTGAAAAGAAAAAGTTATAAAATTATTTGAACCATAAGGTTGAATATAAAATTCAGGTTGAAACATCATTGATTGGAAGACATTCAATAAAAATTAAACCTTTGTTAATACCAATGTTAATTAAGGTTACCAAATTCCACCATAATGAATAAAAAAATTGCAGTGCAACCCTAACCCAACCTATTTTCCTAGACTACCTATACTTGACCACAATTCAATAAATACAATTCTAGCCACTACTCCTCACCTGCCCCAGGGTTGCTGTCGCCTTTCCAAGCTCCACCCCCCCTCCCCCCCCTAAAGGCCCCAACCTCACTCTCTCCTGGTTATGTGCATTTTGTTCTTAGAAAACTTAATAATATGTGTCCAATTAATGAAGTAAATTTCGATGCCACTTTGCTTTCAGTCTGGTTAGTTTACAATCGCTGGAGCTGCGAGAAAATCTTTTGAAATCTCTCCCTGAATCATTATCTCAGTTGTCTAAATTGGAGAGGCTTGATTTAGGAGACAATGAAATTGAGGAACTGGTATGTTAATTTATAGTATTACTAATATTTTACTTTACATCAGTTTTTAA
Source organism: Eucriotettix oculatus (assembly GCA_034510155.1). Classification (NCBI taxonomy): domain Eukaryota; kingdom Metazoa; phylum Arthropoda; class Insecta; order Orthoptera; family Tetrigidae; genus Eucriotettix; species Eucriotettix oculatus. The sequence continues at coordinate 133,792,931 of CM067377.1, forward strand.
ATTATTTAAAGATAAATAGCCATTTTAAAAGTTTAATTCCTACCAATTCACGTGGTCAAGTTTAACAGTACAATGCGAATGATACACTACTCTGAAAATTCATTTTGGTGGTAAGTCTATGATGCAAAATTTTATATTTAGACTTCTGCTTTTAATAAAATATGTGTAATTGCCTCAATTAAAAAAAAGTAAATTTATATGTACATATTTAAATCAAATTAATTAAAAACTGAAATTTTGAATGATAATATTTTCTTTTTACTCTTAAGAATTTTATAGACAATAGTCTGTAAAATAGTCATTTAATTTTTTTTATATAATTAAAAATATTAGAGTATCATATATATGCTACTGACTCAATCTTGTATGACACAATTGTGTAATTTGTGACATAATTTGTTTGGATATGTCAATTCATTGGCTAGAGCCTATGACTTTTTCAATTGGCATGAAACCTTTTTCAAATTTACAGTTAATTTCATGAATATAACACCTTTTAATTTTTTTGCACTCTCTCCTTTTAATTCACTCCCCAATGTATCTTTCTTTATCACTAACTCCTTTGTGCTCTTCCTCCCTGTATTTACGTCTTCTCTTTCACTGCATTTACCTGTTTTCCCATCCTGTATTTACCACTTCTTGTGTGCTCTCCTTGTTTTCCCCCATTCTTGCTCCCCCATCCCCGTATTTCCCCATTCTTGCTCCCCCATCCCTGTATTTCCCCATTCTTGCTCCCCCCATCCCTGTATTTCCCCATTCTTGCTCCCCCCCATCCCTGTATTTCCCCATTCTTGCTCCACCCATTCCTGTATTTCCCCATTCTTGCTCCCCCCCATCCCTGTATTTCCCCATTCTTGCTCTCCCCCATCCCTGTACTTCCCCATTCTTGCTCTCCCCCATCCCTGTACTTCCCCATTCTTGCTCTCCCCCATCCCTGTACTTCCCCATTCTTGCTCTCCCCCATCCCTGTACTTCCCCATTATTGCTCCCCCCCCCCCGTATCCCCGTATATCCTTGTTCTTGCACCCTCCCCCTGTATTTCCTTGTTATTAGCTTTCTCTATCCCCCCTCACACCTGTATTTTCTCTTGTCCCCCTCTCTCCCCCCATATTGCCATGTCCCTCCCCCTCATCTGTTCTCTTCCACTCACATTCACTTTCTTGTGCTATGTATATCTGACTTTTCTCTCATCATTCAGACACACTCTGCTCTCTTCTTGGTATTTTCTTTTTTATGTAATGTTTTTTCCTTAAGTATAATAAAGCCCCAAACACAACCTTGTTCACATCTCGATGTTACAATACTCTTTATTGATATTTTTTTGTTTCATTATCCTCTGACTTCAATTACTTGTAGGCTAGTAGAATATAGCCAAATGTCTTAAGGCGTTGGATGCCCATGGTTTCATGGCATCCACACTGTAATTTTTGTATGTCTTCTGCTATTTGACCATAACCTCAGATAACACTGTTTAAAAATATAAATGACTTTTTGATTTCAGCTCTTGCCTATGCACAATTTGATCGTGTTTATTGTTTCCGTGAGAAACTAAACAAAAGTAACTACAGCATATAAAATATCAGTTTTGTCATACCTTTGTAAATCATTACTTTCAAACATGATTTAATAAAATAAAAATATAATTGTGACTGATCAATGAGCATTTTTATGATTGTCTGCAAACAGGGAATCTTCTTACTCTGCTTATTATGAGCCAATGAAATGTTAAAGATGGATATTATCTTGTTTAAAACATCTGCTTTGTTTACATAATATAAACAGTTTTTTATTACAACATTAATTTTTATTTATTACCATTACCATTATCCAGTTATAAATATCCTTGGAAAGATATGGGCAGTATCTGCTCCCCTACTCATATTTTAGAATGCGCTGTAGTGTAGAAAAAGGGTGGGAGCCCCTAGCCTAAGGGAAAGTATTTCATATTCTTCATCCAGTGAAAACATTTCATTCTGGCAAATGCCAACTGTTTGGCTTCCATAAATCATTTCAATCTTTATTTCTATAAAAACTGACTGACAATTTGTTAAATAAATCTTTATCAATAACAACCCACTTAAAAATAATTTGTGCTTTCTGTTTTGTCTTATAAAATCTATTGTGATTAGATTTTCTTAACTACCTTTTTCTCTTGAAGTTCCTAACTTAATTTTAAACATTTAAATTAATGAACTCATATGTTTTTTTCTCTCTGAATATTGAACTCTGTTTTTTATCTTCCTGATGATAACATTACAGTGTTATGAACAGCTACTTTAGTTAAGATTTTCATATAGTATATAAATACTCTGTATATTGTCAGGCTCTTTTATTTGCATATGAAGCTTACAATTAATTTAGCTTACTAATTGGTTTACTCATACTGTTCACCACTAATTATTCAAAATACATTGCCTTACAAATAAGTACAAAGAACAATGGAGTTAGCCTTGTATCAGTATGCTATTGTGCTCAATAATTCTACCTGTTTTCTGTATATGATTTTGTACTTCCATTCCAAAACTGGGAGGTTTGATTGTACAGATTAGTCTCAAGTAAATTTTGAGAAGGTTTCAATTAATATACTTTGCAAATTGTATTTATGATCTACTCAGAGTTCTTTAGAAATCAAATTATTAACACTTAAATATAAATACACCCTCTGTCACTTCCTCAAACTCTTCCATATTAAATGTTTTGAAAAAATTGTTAAAAATATTCCAATTCAGCCATCTCACTTCTTCAGTTAGCCCGAAACTCTGCTAGTAAGAAGCCACTAATCTTAATTTAGATCATTCTCGTCAGAAGTTTTGGCTGTTGATTGAGTCTCCGTAAGTTATTTTGTTGAATTTGGTAAGTGTTGCTGTTTTAGTGCACAATTGATTATCCATTATTGCAAATCCACTCTGATTCAGATGTATGTCATATTTTATGGTGTGTTGATCTTGGAGCATTGAGTTACAACCTAAATTGTAGGTGCAATATTTTGATCAGCAATTGGGACCTGTGCTTAGGAAGAAGTGGTCTAGTCTGTCCAATGTAAAATGAGGCTTGGTTTAAGTGTTTCAGGGTGGAATCTGTATAGTAACTTCCTAACTGGTATGGCTTTCTGAGTTCTTTTTTTGTTATACATTACACTCACCTAAGAAATTTTTCAGTTTCATCTATTCATAGATTTCATATTGTTTTTTATTTTCTTTGCCGATGCTTTTAAAAATATAAGTAAAATTATTATTATTGTTAAATTGTGTTTCAGCCTCACCATATTGGCAAACTGCCATCTCTACAAGAACTGTGGTTGGATCATAATCAGTTACAACATTTACCTCCTGTAAGTGCTTTACCTATAATTTTTCCATCTTAAAATTCTTTTTTACGCAACTCTGAAGTGATAAATTCTTCAGAAGAACCAGGTATTCAAATAATTTAGTTTATTTATTTTGGTAAAAGTTATTAAAATTAAAAATATAAAGGCCAGAGAGTCGGTTAAGATTTAAAAACAAATATTAATTTCATGTGAATGTTGACTATGATCTAATTTATAAAAATCAATTAAATCTTAATTCAGTCACAAATACTTTATTTTTATAGTTTTGAACAATTTGGAGCTTTTGGTTGGGTCAAATGCATAAAATTGTACAAATTACATTTGAATTGTCAATACCCTTTAATTATTATACTGAATCCAGTCATTACATATATATCTAATATAATTACCAGAATTACTGCACATATGTAATCCTACTGGGCAAGAGTCATATCCATGTTATACTGGCTTATTTCATAGTACAGTTACTTTAAAGAACTAGGTGTTAATTAGGGTGTTCCTCAATTATTCTCGGCTTATCCCCTAAATGTTTTCCATTGGGCCAAATTTATTCATTTATATGTAGGAGTTTTCTCTCGCAGGCATTTCTCCCCAGGTTGACTGTTGAGCTTACCTAACTATGTTGGGAATGCCTAGTGCTCTCTCTGGTTTTCTCAAAATTCTCATATGCGAAGGCACCTTCACTTATTTTGGGAGGAGTATGTACTGGACTTGAAGACCTTAGGTATACGGTAAGAGTTCTCCACTGATCCCATTGGATCAATCACCTAACTGCCTCCTAAAACTGGTGGAGAAGAAGAAGGGAATGCTGCAACCCCAAAGCAAACTCATCTCCCATCATTTGGAAGAGCACGAGAATAGTACCCAATAGCTTGACCTACCTGATGCAGGTTTTCAAGAGTTTTCCCTGCATCTCTCTAGGAGAAATGCTGGATAGGATCCTTGTAACTATAGCCCGGGGCCCCTTGTGAACCCTTGGCTACCTTGCTGTACCTTCCACCACACCTCCCCTTTTAGATTTCCTTCTTATGCGAAAATGGGAGTTACCCGTTTCAGGATCAGCCTCGTGTAGCCAGTTAACCGAAATCAAATTATTTCTCGCTCACTAAAAAAATCTCCACATTTTCTTAACCACTTAGAAAATTATTGGCATTAACACTTTCCCTAAAATGTATAAAAATATGTAAGTCAGGATTGCTTGTTAAATCGCATATTTTACATCCAAATACACTTCATAAAATAAGTTCATATAAGTGTTGATGACTGTCACTGGAAATATTTTCCAAGGAAAACCTGCAACAAATTTAAATTCATAAACACTATCAAAATGTTATACATCACACTTTTTAAACCAATTTTAATGTTATTTTCATTTGCTCACCAGTCGTTCAAATACATATTAAAAAAAACTTGAATTGGTACAATATGCTTATTTAGAATACCTGCAATTTGTAAGACACTTAAAGTCCCATTCATTGACCATAATTATAATACAATAGCTTTAACTCTAAATATTCCCTTTTGATTCAACAATATGATTGCCCTCTTTAATTAAATCAATTTTTAGAGTTCCTACACATTCATCAAGAAGACCAGCTACATTTCAGCCAAAAATGAGAATTTGTAATGATTCATACTCTGATGTATTTGAAAGTAATGTCCAAAATTTGAGAGAGAAGCAAGGGGGAAATTGTTAGTGTTTGAATTATTTCCTAGAAACAATGGTGTTCCAGTTATTTCTCTAAATAATTCAAATGTAAAAAGACACAAACCTGAATTATTACAAATAAATGAAAAATACTATTTTTAAATTTAATATAGAAATTGCCTATTTTTTATCAATCTTATATTAAAATACAGTTCTAACATTAAATTCACGTCATATAGTGAATTAGGAAAATAATTTTTTATGTTGCAATCATTGCGTTATCTTATTCCAGGAAATTGGCAACTTGAAAAAATTGTCATGTTTGGATATTTCTGAGAATAGATTGGAAGATCTACCTGATGAAATTGGAGGATTAATAAATTTGACTGATTTACACCTGTCTCAGAATATGATAGAAAGCCTTCCTGATGGTTTGGGTCTACTTCAGAAACTTACTATCCTTAAAGTAGATCAAAATAGGCTCGTAACTTTAAACTCTAATATTGGGAAGTAAGTAATAATAATTAAGAACTGTTGTGTAACATTGTCAAAAATTGATATTACAGGTGTAAGTTCATAAAACCAGTTCAGTTTGGAAATTTGTCTTTTTTTGTGTATTATGAAATATTTTGTACATCAATACAAGGCACCAAAATTGAAGTAATAGGTTTATTTTATCAATTATAAAATACTGATCTAACAACATTTAGTCATTATAAAGAAACCAAATTACAATCATATACATGAGCTTTCACCCATTTTTGGGCAGAATAACCTTATATATATATATTTGTTACGTTACATACGTTTCATTACTATAATTAATAAGGAGAAAAAAGAGAGAAAGAAAGTAGCAGACTGTGTTCATCGGCTCTTCCTAACTTTCTGATAAAGGGGGTGGTGTCTCCATAAATTTAAAAGAACTCCAAACTTAGAAGGTGCCTACCATCTGTGAACCTCAGGTAAGTCACCTACTTTCTATCTCTCTTTGCTTTCCTTATTAATTGTTTTAATTAACATGACAATGTCATTTTCTGACTCATATATATAAATTATATATTGGATAAGTGACGAAGTCACACATTGGTTAATTGCATATATATAATTAATAAGGAAAAGAAAGAGAGATAGAAAGTAGGTAACTTACTTGAGGTTCATAGATGGTAAGCACCTTGTAAGGTTTCGAGTTCTTTAAATTTTCGAAGGCATCGCCCCCCTTCATCAGAAAGTTAGGAAGACAATTCCAGTGATCGGCTAGCTGATAATATACATGAAATGTCAGTTATTATCACTTCAACCTGATTGGAAACCTGATAGTAATTTATAAACGCCATCAATGGGAAAGACCACATACTTAAATCTTATATGTAATTTACATAAACATTCAATGCTATAACAATTTCAACATAACACATATTAGATATCACATCAATGGTGCTTTTTTAATGATTAAATGCTGTCTTTTCAGCATTTAATCATTAAAAAAATTATTATTGACAAAATAAACTGATAACTTTAATTTTAATGCCTTTGATTTTTGTGTTAAAAAGTTATTCAATTTTGAATTGTAAATTGTACATATAATTATAATTTCATCCTTTTCCAGTTAATGACAATTTAAAATAATATTAGCTACAATATATGTAGTGCATATTAATAAAAAGAAGTAATATTATTTCTGTGTGTTCTAATAAAGAAAAAAATTTGACATAGATGGTCTATCATAATATATTAAATTTTTTCTATCCTGCGTACTGTAGACTACATATTTTTTATTTATTTCTCTTACAATTAATTATTCAAAATTTTTAAATATTTAAGTTCTTCAGTTGTCTCTGTTAAACCATGAAATATGGTGTCTTCATAGATACAACAACAATTTTTTCAAAATTAGATAGTTAACTACTTTGTTTCCAATTTCTTAACTAAATATCTAATATAATCAATGGTATCAGTTTGCAAGTGTAGAATATGCAGGGTGTAACAGAAGTACCCAAACTTATTGGGTCAATACCAACATTTTTCCCTCTTTTAATTTTTGTTAATGCAAATTTGAGGAAAGAAAACTTGAGAAATCAAATGTGAATACTATGTTTCTGTTGATTCTTGTCAGAACAACAGGTGGACAACCCCAATTCAGAAGCTTGATTTTGTTTTATGAAGAGGCCACATTTTCTGTTTCCAGTGGTTGTAACATGTATGTATCTCTGGGCTGATGCAAACTGATATGCCACACACATGTACAATTTCCTAGACACATTTTCTGTTAAGATGTGGTTTGGTACTGTGGGTGACATTTTATTTGGACCATTTGTTATTTCAGTATTTGTCTGATGGTAGTGGCAAGTTGGAAGGTATGATTTTTTAATTCTATTTCTTGGTTTCTTTCCTCATATTGTGTAGTAACAAAGTGGCTTTGATAAAATCAAATGAGTTGTCCAATATTTTGTTGACTTGCTCTGTTGCCCTGCGGTTATGTCTATACAACAAGTACAGTGAGAAAGATTAAATTTTTAAATCAGTTCTTGCAATTGATGAGAGATTAATTTTTATTGTACAAATTTAGATAAATATCTTTGTGCAATAACAAAATGGTTGTTTTCTTTGTATAGGTGTGAAAACTTACAAGAACTAATTCTTACAGAAAACTTTTTGATGGAGCTTCCAGTGTCTATAGGAAACTTGATCAAATTAACTAATCTTAATGTAGATCGGAACAGTCTCCAGAGTTTACCTGTCGAGATAGGTATATATTTTTTAATTTGCATGTATAGAATAATTTCCATTATTGTGCATTCTATTTGAAACAAATATTTGGTGTGCATTCTATTTGAAACAAATATTTGGGAAATTATAAGAGGATTATAAGCCTTCTTTTAATGCAGCTGTGGACAATTTTTTTGCCTTGGGGATCACTTTGTTGGAGTGGATGTTTGTGGAGAGTCACACTTTTTAAAATAATTGCATTCATTAATTAACTTTGCATTTCATAAAAGATTGTACTCCCTAAATACAGTTGTTTCCTGACACAGTTTTATTCCTTGCTTTATTTGTGCACTAAAAAATAATAAATGTTTGTCCATCCTTTATTAGACAAACAACATTCAACATCAATTATAATCGTTTATTTTTCTGAAGTGCATGGTTTCATTATAGTTGGAGATTTATAGATTTACTGTTGCATTTACATATGTGACCCTAAGTGCTCCAATTTACTCACCCCTTGTTTATTGTTATTCTCTATGCATTTAGACTGCCAGAAATTTACGTGTAATAGAATAGTGAAGTTGTTAGCCAAGAGTTTTACTCAGAAGGTTTACCTTGATTTATGTTGAATATGGAATTATTATCCTTTTTTAAGACTTGGCGTGTTCTTCCAAGGAATGCTATTAAATGCAAAATATCCTCATTACAATTGCCATGAAATTTTGGTGTATTGTAGTGTGCTACCCATAAAAGGTTTCTGTTGATCTGTCATTATTTAGGTTCTTTCCTTCTCCCTTTGAGCCCAAAAAAGCTCCTACTCTAAAGACATATATGGACTTATATGACTTCATGTTGTCTGTCAAATGAGAGAATTAAATTTCTGTTAAGTGTGCAGTAACGTTTAAGTTATACAATAATTTTATTTCAAGTACTGACACTATTTAATATGTTCATAATATTGCAATAGTTTTGTGTGTCACGTGACACACTTGCAAATGATTCAAAATTGTGACTCTGGGTCCCAAGATGGATTTTTGTGCACTTCAAAGTTGAAGGGAGGCCAAGGGAATACACTAAGCAGATTGGAGAGGACGTGGTAGTAATGCAGAAATTAAAGGCTTGCGCAAGATATATTAGCATGGAGGGTTGCATCAGACTAGTCTTAGGACTGAATACCACAACAACATATAAAAACCAGGATCGCACACACCCAGTTTTTTACTTGAAGATGGTTTTTGCTATAAATATAATTAGCTGTTTAGCTGTTTCTGTATATTTAGTCATGGCGGTGGTTATGATGTCTTAAAATAGGAGGGTGTGTAAAGGTAAATTTTCAAACTCTTGATACTCTCATGGCTGAACACATGTTGGCAAACAGATTACTGTGAATTAAGTACTGTTATTGGCTAATATTAATGAATTCCTGGTCATCACCTGGCACCCAGCTCATAGAAATATAGGGTGTCTCATAAAGAACGCAATTTTTAATTTAATAATAAAACACACAATTTATTTGAAAATTGTTAATATTATTATGTCAATATGAAGCACAAAGACTCTGATTAAATATGAAACAAAATATCATGGAAATGTCCATGGCTTTGTCTGCATCCACTCTGTGGACAAAATTTTAGATGACTCTAGAGCAAAGTTCCGTTTGAACTTGACCTGTGACATGCCTAATATCCGTTTGTAGATTGGTCATATAAACACAATATTTGACACAAAAAAGCTACATGGTGTCAAATCACACAATCTGGATGGCCAGTTCTAATCACCGTTGTGAGAGATGAGACGAGCAGGGAATATTTCTCTCAACAACCTTGTTTCCATGGCAGAGTGATAGATTGCCACATCCTCTTGGAACTACAAGTCTTCCACATTCAGTGATTGAAATTGCAGCCATAAAAACTGTGTTAACAGTGGCGATAGTGATTACTATTCACTGTCACAACTTTTCCAGTCTCATCTTCAAAAATGTATGGCCCTATTAGCATGTAAGCCAATAATCCGCACCAAACAGTGACTCGTTCTAGATAGACACTTCTACACTTCTCAAGGACCATCCGAGGATTCTCTGTGCCCCAAATCTGGCAGTTTTGTTTATTCACATAACCATTAAGCTGGAAGTGTGCCTCATCACTGAAGATTACCCATTCTTCGTGTTTAATCGCAGGTTTTGTACTTCATATTAATATAATAACATTAGCAATTTTCATATAATTTGTGTGTTTTATTATTAATTTAAAAATCTTAATGGGACACCCTTTATAAATAATGTAGGTAGTTTGTTTGTTTGTCCCATATGGTTTTACATACTATTCATTCAATTTTTAACCTCAGAGAAGGTTTCTTTCGAAGATTTAGGTTCCTTTCTCCTCTGTTTACAGGCCAAAAAAGGTACCCCACAAGACAGCTTAAAAATATTCTTCTATGATTTGCACATAGTTCTTGAATAAGTTCCAATTGACAGTGAGTAGATTCAACAAGAATGCACATTTGACAGAAATGAAGTGAATAAAACAAAACATTGACAATTCAGTTTGTGTGTGCTGTTGTTTTTGAAATTCTTCTAATAGTTTTTAATAATATCAGGCATTTTGATTGTCTTTTCAGTGTTAATTTGTATCAGTACTGGCAAAAACATATTGAGTGATAGCGAACCATTGCCGAAAATTCAATAATTTGACATTCCAAAAGGAGCCTACCATCTGTCCCCTTCAGCTAAGCCATCAGTTTTCTGTCTCTCATATATATATATATATATAATTGTCGGCTAGCCGATCACTGGAAATGTCTTCCTAACTTTCTGATGAAGGGGGCGGTGCCTCCGAAAATTCAAGTTCTCTAAACCTCACAAGGTGTCTGCCATCTATGAACCTCAGGTAAGTCATCTTCTTTCTATCTCTCTGTCCTTTCCCCATTAATTGTTATATATATATATATATATATATATATATATATATATATATATATATATATAACAATTAAGAACAAGAAAGCGAGACAGAAAGTTGGTGACCCACCCGAAGTTCACAGGTGGCAGGCACCATGTCTATATCATGAGATTTTTTCTGAACTATAGAATATTAAATTATATTATTAATAATAGTGAAAATACAATCATAACAAGTATAACAGTAACACATTTTAATATTGGCATGCCAAAATGTTCGGCTCAGTAATAGTCTGACTCATTTTTTCCATCAGGCAACCTATCGCAACTTGGTGTACTTTCCTTAAGGTTTAATAAACTCCAGTATTTGCCATCGGAAGTGGGAAACTGTTTGGAACTTCATGTATTGGATGTTTCTGGAAACAGGTTTGTTAAAAGGGTGTTTTTTAATAGCTCAGTTTTCAGTTTATTTTTTTGCATAATTAAGCCTATGATTAAAAATTATTATATACAATGTATTTAATAAATGGAGGGCATAATTTCAGGTGTGTATTCCCCAGATGTAGATAATAAAAAAAGTTCAGTACAACATGTGTCTGGAAATGCTTGGTTTCTGAGTTATGACCTTCAAAATAGTGATATTCGCCATATTCAGTCGTATGGCTTGCTGATTGATGGATAGGTAGAGGTTGCATCCATGCTCACCTGATTTGAACCCTATTGATTTCTACTTGTGGGAGCATTTAAAATCTTTGGTGTATTTGTCTCTAGTGCTTGGCAGGTTGTGAGGAAATGCATAATACTCCTGGAATTGGGAACTGTGTTCACACATCAGTGTGAGGCATGCTTTTAGCATCTTCCTGTTGGAAGAAAAGCGTAAATATCAATATTTTCAAGGCCATAACTTAGAAACAAAGCATTTTCCAGACACCTGTTGTGATGTACTTTTTTATTGTTTACATATCTGAAATTGTGTGGTTTTTGAAATATTGTATACAGAGTTTCCTGGTCAAATATTCTACATTAGAAAATTACTGGGAAAAATGTACAAGGGATACTGAAATGAAATTGCTCAAAATGTTTAAAGAACTTAAAAAAAAATTTACTAATGAACTATCATCAAAACTCTGTATTAGAACTACCTGTGTTTAAATTTGTGTCAAGTTTTGTTAATATATCCTATGTAAAAATTGCATCAACAATTTGACATTTTAACTTGTTTTTGGAATATTTATACTTTCTGATTAAAACTCTAATTTATATGTCAAACAATGATGTCAATGAGTAATTATATTAACTGATAAAATAATTAACATTCATCTTAATTTTGGTATTTATCTCTTGATTTCATCTATTTATTGGCTACTTCTTAACATATTTTGTATACATCTTACACAGACATTTATATTTTTGAGTAATATTTTTTGTGGCCCAATAGATCTTTCCACCAAAATTATTATAGTTCTATATGCAAAACCCCTAGCATTTGTAAATGCAATACAAATGAAGTTATCTGCTTCAGGGTAATATTACTTGAATGAATATTAAAATAATCACAGAGCCACTGATTTGCTTTGCATGAAATTCCGAAATGAAACTATTTTACGATAATAATTTTTGATTTGTACATCTGACTTGTTTCTGGATAAATCCTCTTGATAGGAAAGAGAGACATAAAAAGGCCATTAAGTTACCTTAAATTGATATATTGGTAGCTGTCAACTGGTAGGGATGTGAGAAAATGTGAATTTTCGAAAATGTAAGGTACCTTCTTCAGATAGTGTGTCCGAACAGTAAGATGGCCAGACACTCATTTAACAGAAGTGACAAGGACAGGAAAGAGAGATGGACTGGTGAAGGGGGTAGTTTACCTGAAGTATAAAGCTGGCAGACATCATTATCATTTGTGAGTGTGTGTCTCTTGATTTTTTTGAGGCAACCCAGTGTCTAATGATGTCTGCCAGCTTTAGATATGCCACACCTTTTTTTCTCTTACCCAATAGTGTATATAATTTTATGGTTTTTAGGTTGCAGTATTTGCCTTTCTCTTTGACAAATTTAAATTTGAAGGCAGTATGGCTATCTGAGAACCAGGCACAACCAATGCTAAAGTTCCAAACAGATGTTGATGAAGAAACTGGTGAGCAAGTGTTAACTTGTTTTCTGTTGCCGCAATTAGAATATCACCCAGAAAATCCCACAGGTTTGTATGGCTTTAATTTCAGGAAAAAAAATTGTTTTTTAAGTTATGTATAAGTTATTAAAATAAAATACTGCTTCGGTTAATAATTGTACCTATTTAGAATATAATATTTGTTTAAAAACTATTAATTCAGTATTGATATAATTTTAAAACACTTCCAGAAATTTATGCTTGTTAGTGACACTGTTTTAGGATGCAAGTAAGATAGGTTTAGCTGAAGGCCAGTAATGAAAATGAAATATATCGTTGAAAAAAAAAATCATATATTTCATCTTATAAATTATACTTGTAATTTTTTGACAAATAGTTACTTAGTAATTACAATGGTTAGATTAATATCATTGTATCATATATAGAAATTAACATTTTTATTATTATTAAATAGAATTAAAATCTTAATACTATCCATTAAGCATAAATTTATTTCTTTGTTTGATTGAATTTTCCTTTCATTTGCCCTGTGTATGCATTCTTTTAAGCATTGTTGATTAGAAAATTCCTGAAAATTTTGTAGTTCTAAAGATTTCGATGATTGTTTAAGTAGTAGTCCAGTGGTTTATAGCACAACAAATATCTTTAACAAAATGTATTTATGATAATTAATACTTAAAACTGAGAGGTTTTACAGTCATCTGTAAAACTACACATCCTCCTATTTATTTAATTTTGGTAAATTGGGTATAATCTACTCACATCACATAATACCTTGAGGAGAAAATAGGTTTGATCAGAAAAATATGTCCTGCATAAAATGATTGTCAAATTTTCATATTTTTATGCAGTACTTTAGTTAAGGTTCCTTTCAGATCCTATCATTATATTATTAGAGTTTGGTATCAATCTGTTGCTCATTTAATTAAAATTTGTGATAATAGGTGGGGTTTTACCATTCATCATTGTGAAATACACTATTTTCTAAAAAATAGCATTCTGTGCATCCTCATTGTATTGTTAAGGTTATTCATGGTAGTAGTAGTAGTTTTACGACTTATAATTATCTCTTGTATTTCCTTGTCGATTCCATCTCTCCAGCTCCTTCTTGGCCTTCGTCTTTTTCTGCGTCCTTGCGGTGTCCATATCAGGATCTCATTTGGTAATCTATCATTTGCCATTCTTTGTACATATCCATACCATTTTAATTGTTTGTTTATGTTGTCCACTATTGTCTTCTCAACTCCCATTATTTCTCTGATTCTATCATTTTTTTATTTTTTCATGTCTGGATTTTCCTCCTGCTCTCCTCCAAAAGTCCATTACTTTATTTGATTGGCCATACTTCACTACTGTATGTTACTATATTATTAATTACTGTGTTGCAGATCAGTTTTTTGTTTTCTTTGGATATGGTTTGGTCCCAAAGTATTCCATTCATTCTACCTTGCATGTTCCTGTCTCATATGGCCTCATCTAGTTTTCCATCTTACATTATCTTTATGCCTAAATATTTATATTGGCTGCAGTTTTTAATTTCTTTACCATCTTCTAATATAATATTATGTGTCGTTCCTCCAATGCACATACATAGTTTTTTCTATATTAAACTCGAGTCCCCATTTTTTGTATTCTACGATTAATTTTTTAGTCATATATCTTAGGTCCTCATGGTCTTGTGCTATTACAATCTGATTGTCTGCGAAACACTATGTGTATAAGCTTGATTTGTCATTTAGAGGTAATCACATGCCGCTGCATTTCCTTTGCCATGCTTTTATTGCCTGTTCTAAATATATTTTGAAAATATTTGGGGATATACAACAACCCTGTTTAATATTTTTTGTCATGCTTTAATATTCGTCATGTTATTTTCGTATAATCTCCGAACTGCCTGTATTAGCCCAAATTTTATATTCGTTTGTTCTAATGTTGTTCAAAGTCTACTTAGTGGTACACTATCATATGCCTTCTGTAAGTCGACATATTGAGATGTATTTCTTGATCCATACTAGTCCCTTTTTTCTATAGCCTGTGTGATACAAAATATGTGGTCTACTGTGGATCTGCCGGTTCTGAACCCTGCTTGTTCTTCTGTTTCATAGTCTTTGTATTCACATTCTATTTTGTTTTTTAGTATCTTTCCGTAAATCTTACTGATTGTGTTAGTCACTGCAATCCCCCAGTAGTTCTTACACATATTTTTATCACCTTTCTTAAAGATTGTAGACATTATGGATATTTTCCATTCTTCTGGGATTTTTGCGCCATTCTGACATTCTTGAAATAATTTTCTTAAGTGCTCATAAAGTTTCTATGTTCCTATTTTTGTTAGTTCAGCTGGTATATTACCAGGTCCTGGAGATTTACCATTTTTTGGAGATCTGCAGGATTCTGTCACCTCATTTAAATTTACTCTTATTAGGATTGATACAACATTTAAATTTCTATTTCTGTCTGATTCATCAATAAATTCTTTTCTATTTTCAGTTAAATTCTTGAAGTGTCCCATTCGTCTATTGTTATTGGTGGTATTATTTCTCTATTCCTATCATTGCATAGATGTTTTATTATTCTTTAGCTTTTGGTATTTCTACTCCCTCCAATATATGTATTAATTCTTCGGCATGTTTTCTCCCATGATTCATTTTTCTTTTGTGTGATCATCCTGCATACTTTTTTTTTATATAGTTTTGTCATTTCCATCTTTTGTGGTTAAAAATTTGATATTTTTTTCTCTTCTCTTTTATATCTTCATCCCACCAATACGGTTCTTTTCTCATACTTCTTTCTTTCTTTCTGATTCCCTATCACCTCTTCTGCGGTTTTTGTGTGTTGGCAAATTTTTTAATTTCTAGTTTTTGGTCCAAACATCATCCAAATAATATTTTGATACTATCGTGCTGTAAACTATCTAGTTTATAGCTTATTTGTTGAAATTATTTGCCCGGGCCACCTGTCTCTTGTTTTTGATTTTTGTTTGATAAAACGAACTTTGCTTTCAACATATAATGATTGCTTCTACACGATGGTCCTCGGCTTGCCTTTACATCTTGTATCCACATCTTCGTATTTTGTATTACAATAGTGTAGTCTATGATAAATTCCAATTTGTGTGTGTGTGTTGGGTCCATGTGTATTAATGGTATTACAATGTGGGTAGACACCATTTAGTATTTTTGCCTCATTTTGTTCACATACAGCAATTAGTCTTTGACCATTATCATTGCAGATGTCTTCACCGTGTTGTCCTGTTACTTTTCTGTTGTTTGTCTCTTGACGCTCCTATTTTTATGATTTCATTGTTTAGTTGTTCGAAGAATTCTTCTTTATCTTGTATTAGGGTGTCATTTATGCCAAATACCCATAGTATGGTCATCCTATATCCCTTCAAAGTCATGTTTAATTTTATTATTCGTGGTTATGTGCCTTCTGAGGTTTTTTCTAATTAAGATGGATACTCCTTGTTGTGCTCTTTGATCTTATCCTACACTGCTATAGAAGTGATAGTAATATCCTAAATTTTCTGATCCTGTTCCCTTATTTTTGTTTCAGTAATGACCTTGCTGTCCACCTTTGTGTTATTTAATTCAGCTGCTGTTTCATTTGTTTTCCGAGAAAGGTCCTGAACGTTACATGTACCGTAAATTATAGTCCTATTTTGTGGCTTGTTCCATTGTCGTTTTGTTTTTATCCGTTTTTCCGAGGCGTTGATTAGGCTTTTTGACATTGTATGATTTTTATGAGTATCAGGGAGTCAACCTACAACTTGGAGGACCAGTGGACTGTTCTTTGTCGATCTCCTACCCTTCGACCTGTCTGGCTTGGGTGGCCCTACCAGGAGTGAAACTCCTGCCAGCATAGCTCTCCAGGTCATTGGACCGCACAAACCTCCCCCACCATGTTAAGGCGACAGTCCATGGGGAGGGTAAAGGTTATTCATACCAATAATTATGGTATGACAAGATCATGGAAAGAGGCAGTAAAACTTGAGATAACTGAAATAACACTAGTATCCCCACTTAACACATCAATCTATTTAATTATGCAGAATCGTAAACTTGTATATAACTATTACTGTAAATTGTACTGCTGTTATTCTAGCACTTTTTTTGAGTGATAACAATTTAATAGTTTTTAATTCAATTAGTATAATTTTGTTTCATTACCCATATTATTTGTTCGTTTTAAAAATTAGCAAGTTTCTGTATTTTTAAAATCATAATATTGCCATAAATGGGATGAATTTAATAATATTGATCTGTCTGCTATGATGCAATGAAGTAGAAGGATGTTGTGTAATGTGTAATGCTTGATAATTTAATGGAAATGTTTCAATTCTTTGGTTTTATGGACATTTTTTCACTCTTCTTTTATTTATTAAAATTTTCAATTTGCACAATATCTGCTACTTTTAATACTTAAATTTCATTATAAATTTTTGCAGATGACAAATGAGAACCATAATTTTGCTTATAATATGTATGGCTGATAATTTGTTTTTGTAAATTATTATTTATCTTTGCTTTCTGCTTGGAGAGATACTGCATACTTTCTGAATTTACTGTTTCACATTTCCTATAAATGTAGACTACTTTGTGCTGAAATAAAATTTAAATGATGCTTTTGAACTCTTAACTAAATTTTCAAGAAGCAAATTAGAAATTGTTTCAGTAATCATATTTCACTAGTACATTTTATTGATAGAAATTTATCAAAGGAAAATTCATAATTTCTAGCAAATGTTGCAAACATTGTATCAAATTTCTTGCTTCTAACTAGAAGAGTCAGCCAGCATAAGACTCAATATACCTATTTTATCTATTTTATTAAGGCTCAATTTTTTGCCACTACACTATTATTTATGTTTGCTTTGCATTGACTGTATTTTATCCAAGTTGCTTTCTATCTTCGCAAAGCTTGCTGTTTGCCCTTCTCTTTCTCACTTTTCTGTTTTAGACGCTTTTTATGATGGGCGATTATATCGCATTAAGTTTAGTGGCGAGGATCTTAATGAGACAAGTGATGGAGAGGGTAACATGGCTTCTGTCTCGTCGCCAGATCACCAGCAGGAAAGTGATGATGATGACTGGGAGAAACGTGAAGAATCACGAGCTCATTCTGTGAAGTTCACTGAAGATTTGGACTCTGATATGAATAAAGAGGTATCAATACTAAACTGCTACTAATGTAGAACTTTGATAATTTGAAGTTAAGGAATGTGATAAAACTTAAAATATCCCAAAAATAAAATTATAAAACTTTTTTGTAAAATGGGTATTTTAACAATGTTAAATCATAATTTGCAACAATTATTTAAGAATTTTTAAATACTTAATAAGTAAGTATTAAAATTTGATAAAGTAGCTCAAAATATTAGATACTTTTGCATAACTTAGTCTGTTAAGGTTTGCAAACTTTTTAAACTTATCCACTACACTGTATTGTCCCCTAACGGATGATAGAGTTCTTGTGATGTGGGAATAGGTACCTCTTCATCTAAAAGTTGTTCTTTCTCCACCTTTCTTATCCAAATCTTCTGCTAAAATTGTCTTATCATGTTTTATTTGCATACATATACATTTGCATACTAGGTTTTAGGTGGCATTTATGAAAATACTGAATTAAAGGGATTAAACATTAAAAGATATGTTTTAATATAAAATTCAAGAGCCTAATAAATGTCTCACAATCACTCCACACCCACTCCTTCACACCCACTCCTTCACTCCCACCCCTTCACTCCCACCCCTTCACTCCCACCCCTTCACTCCCACCCCTTCACTCCCACCCCTTCACTCCCACCCCTTCACTCCCACCCCTTCACACCCACCCCCTCACTCCCACCCCTTCACTCCCACCCCCTCACTCCCACATCCTCACTCCCACACCCTCACTGCCACCCCATCACTGCCACCCCATCACTGCCACCCCATCACTGCCACCCCATCACTGCCACCCCATCACTGCCACCCCATCTCTGCCACCCCATCTCTGCCACCCCATCTCTGCCACCCCATCTCTGCCACCCCATCTCTGCCACCCCATCTCTGCCACCCCATCTCTGCCACCCCATCTCTGCCACCCCATCTCTGCCACCCCATCTCTGCCACCCCATCTCTGCCACCCCATCTCTGCCACACCATCTCTGCCACACCATCTCTGCCACACCATCTCTGCCACACCATCTCTGCCACACCATCTCTGCCACCCCATCACTGCCACCCGCTCACTTCCACCCCCTCACACCCACTCTACTCACACCTAGTTATTAACAGATATAAGAAACAAATTACATAAAAAAAGTAAAAATTGGACAATATTAATAGTTTCCAACAATGGCCATGCAGAGATTGTAGGAAATACACTGTATCAAGCTCACTCCCACTCACTCACTCGCTCACACTCCTGCTCGCTCACTCACTCACTCACACTCCCGCTCGCTCGCTCACTCACTCACTCACACTCCCGCTCGCTCGCTCACTCACTCACTCACACTCCCGCTCGCTCGCTCACTCACTCACTCACACTCCCGCTCGCTCGCTCACTCACTCACTCACACTCCCGCTCGCTCGCTCACTCACTCACACTCCCGCTCGCTCACTCACTCACTCACACTCCCGCTCGCTCACTCACTCACTCACACTCCCGCTCTCTCACTCACTCACACTCCCGCTCGCTCACTCACTCACTCACTCACTCACACTCCCGCTCGCTCGCTCACTCACTCACACTCCCGCCCGCCCGCTCGCTCGCTCACTCACTCACACTCCCGCCCGCCCGCTCGCTCGCTCACTCACTCACACTCCCGCCCGCCCGCTCGCTCGCTCACTCACTCACACTCCCGCCCGCTCGCTCGCTCACTCACTCACACTCCCGCTCGCTCGCTCACTCACTCACACTCATCCGTTCTTGCTCCTACTCACACGGGCCCACACTCCTCTCCTACCCCCAGTCTCCTCTCCTACCCCTCATATCAATGTCAACACCCCCTCCCCTTCACACCCCTCCTCCATCTCTTCTCCCTCAATCATCTTTCTGCCGCCTCTGCGTCCTTGGCCTCATCCTCCCCATCTCACTCCCACATCTCTCTGTCATCCTATATGTATCATTTATATGTATTGTAATATCTTCTTTTTTTAAATTTGTGTCGTAGACTCCATTTGTCCGTCAAAATACTCCACACCCTCGAGAACTAAAGGCTAAAGCTCAAAAACTGTTTGCCAAAGGCAAAGGAACAGATTCAAAACCACTTCAGGATGAAATGGTATGTTACACTTTCACTAAGTTAGTATGTACAATTTTAAATATTTGTCATTTATTTTCTTCCTGTATTTTTATATAGGTAACCTTAAACTTTGGACCTCAACTTGAGAAACAAGCAATCCTTCCTCCAGAGGACCAGCATGATACAAATTCTGTTTCAGAATCTAACCTAAAGGGACAAATGAATGATTTAAATGTTAAGGTATTTGTTCAATTAAGACTTAATTATTTTTATTTATGTCATCTGTATCATTCTTGACCATTATTGTTTTCCCTAGATCTGTAGTATAAAATTCTTCTTGTACTCACACACCATCTAATCACAGTTCACCAAGTTCCTTATGCACTGCATTTATCTGCTACTCCAAACTCTTGCAATATCCTGTACTATTAATTTGTTTAAAATACTGTGTGTGTATACAATTAAAGAACTCCAAGTCTTACAAGGTGCCTACCATCTGTGAACCTCAGGTAAGTCACCTACTTTCTGTCTCTCTTTCCTGCCCTTATTAATTGTTTTAATTAACCTGACAGTGTCATTTCCTGATACACGGATAGAAAATGGGAGGGAAAGATAGGAAATATGCTTTGAATCATATGTTTGGCACAGAATTATGCTCAGAGAAAGATAGATGTATATTAAGCGTAGTGATTAATGGAAGAAGAAAGAAATACTGTAAATATTCGGCTAGACATGGTGTAGTACGTTTGTTTAGTGAGGTCATGACAGGATGTGACTGGAAGAGAAGGTGTTGATTCTGGAACAAGCTACAAGAATTCATGGTAGAGAGATGCCACACTGTTATTTTATTTAGAATTTAGGATGTTCACAATGAAGCATGGCTGATGGAGGATAGTGGATGGTGGATATTGTAATTTATTAGTGACCACACCCTGAGAGATTTTGTTAATGTTTGCCTGAAATAAATGGACTTATTTTAAAATAAAACTTTTTTGGCGATTTTTCTTTGTAAAATTACCTGACATATTTGGGTTACATTATGGCCAGCCATCATGGGGTAGTATTGAACTTTGGCATCCATTACCTTTTGTTGACAAACAGTGTGGAGCTTCAAATTATCATTGGAGAATGAGAGAAGAAGAAAGAAAATTCCAAAGTGTGAAAAAGCAAATTGTTATCTTAGAAAAAAAGTGAATGTGCTTCAGACAAGAAGAAAATGTGGACTCACAGGTTGGTGCAGAAACAATTCCATTTTGGTTATAAGTTTATTTTTGGGTTTGTGTTGGGATAAATATTGTGAAAAGGGAGGAAAATCAGGAAGTTGGTACATTTAGAAAAGTTGAGTCTGTGGTGAAAGTAGAAAATAATATGGTTAAGTAGTTATTAATGCATTAAAATAGGTTGAATGTTCAAATGAGTAATGTGAATATATAGTTTGAAGGTTCAATTTAATGAAAGTTTAGATAAGCAAAATTATCAATTTATTGATCTAAAGTCTGATTTAGACAATGAATGCAGCTGATGCATGACAAGATTGGATTACGGGTTAAAAGATTTGAGGAACTGTATATACTCACCAGTATACATGGTACATGTGATAGTTCATTCAATATTTACCAAATTTTCCAGCGAGTATGTACTGCTCTCTCTTATCATCTGGAAAACTTCTAGTTTTACTAATAATAATAACAACAAGGTTAAGATCCTAATAATTTATTTTTCTGCCGTTATAAACAGGTATATACATTTTCCACTTAGCTCCTTTTCTCAGGGTGTCGTGGCTTGGGAGAATAAATAGCTAGCATATAGGCAAAATGGCAAATAAACCCGCTCGTCCCAAGAATTCACAATACCTTGGCTTAACCTTGGCGGAAGTTCCGTCTCTCTCTCTCTCTCTCTCTCTCACTGCTGGCTGGAGGCAGCCTCTGGTGTGGCCCTACAGTATGCCCGTGATTCTGGGTGTAAGCTGGCCCAGCATAGGCCACTGCTGCTGCTGCCAAGTCCGAACGAAAACTCTCCTTCTCTCCTGGACCCAGAATGCCAAATTCTGCTCCTAGGCTCTCCTTCCTCTCCTGGACCCAGAATGCCAAATTCCGCTCCTAGGCTCTCCTTCCTCTCCTGGACCCAGAATGCCAAATTCCGCTCCTAGGCTCTCCTTCCTCTCCTGGATCCAGAATGCCAAATTCCGCTCCTAGGCTCTCCTTCCTCTCCTGGACACAGAATGCCAAAATCTCCTCCTGCCCGCCATTTCGACACCTTGGATTCCCCTTTCCAGAGCTGTAGCTTACCAATCGTAGGGTAGCTCTCATAAGACTATTCCCTATCCCTGGTATTTCCCTGGCGCGAAAAATATATTTTTCGCCCAACGCCACTGACTTTGGTCTTTTGTGCTCTGGTAATCTGACGGGTGCCTTGGCAGATGGGAGCTCCTTTTATCGGCGTGCGCTTCCTGCTCAAGAGTTAAGCCTCGGAAAACCCACAATTTAGGCATTTCCCCCCATTAAAGACAGTTATAATTTTGAAACATTACAAGTATGTACTTACCAACTTATAATGGAAAATATTGAAAACAGTTTTACTGATTAGAAACTAACTGGGTGCCTGTCATTTTCTGAGAAAACATTTATATTAGCCCACTACAATAAACTTTGCTAACTCGTGATTAAATGGTCAGCCAAAATGTAATATTTTTGAACATTTATGCCTTCACACCCCATATCCTATGAGAGCTGACTGAATGTTACTTTCATTATAACTAGCTCAGTGTCTTAATCAATCTATCGTAGATTAACACAGTTACTCAAGAATGTCTGAAAAATGTAAATTAATATTTTAAGTCTGGGGGAAATATACTCCCAATACACTAAGAGAGTCAAATATACTCCTAGTACCTTAATGAATTAAAAAATATTATGGTTACACTAATCGATACAAGAAAATTCATACCGATCCTAGTGGTTTTAAGGTTCTAATTATATAAAAGCAACAATGGGAGAAACCTTATCAATCTCACTAACCAGAACTTTTATCCAAAGATATTACAGTTGGTATGACAAGTTATATAGTTTTTATACTTTGTATAAATCATTAATATGAATACATGGAAAAATTGTAATGTCCAGTGATATTCAATTTAAAAGTGAGAGAAAAGAAAGTTATGTAAGTAGGAATGTACTTTACATTTTTTTTGCATGGTTGTTATTATTATGGTTTTAGAGTTTCAGTGGTGGTGAATTTTATCACAGTTTTTAGGTAGTTGGGGATATCAGCTAAAAGAGTGATAAATATAGGAAGAGTTTATGTGAGAAGGTGAAAGAAACCTTAAGTGATACCAGAATAAGAGTGTGCAAGGATGTAGTCTACGGGTAATTTTCTTTTTTAGTCTGCAGTTATGTGGAGGAGAAGGTGGATTGCTGTGGAAGAGGGCTATCATATCATTGGAGTGGTTAATGGAATTTTTGATTAAGGAGGATATGGATGATTTTTATTGTTTATTATTTAGAATCGTCTCCAACTCCCCATGGCATCTTTAGAACTCAGTAATTCACAATAACATCCAAATTCCCCACTCACTAACTACGATATATATTTATTTGTTACAAAAAATGGACATTTTAAATATCCATCTCTTCCATCCCCACACTCAGATGGGGTGGTAGTAGTAGTAGTACTTAGTGTCTTCCCAATGTTATTTTTGTATAACTCAATCCCATTTGATGGGATTTGATTGGGGTGTGGGTGAAGAGCATCACAGAAAAGTTACTCAAAAACACCTGAGATTAGTGAAAAGTGTGAGGTTATGAAAATCACTGAATTTATTTCTGACATTTAATATTCTGGTAAGATTTTAGTTGACCCCCTAAGAGGAAGGTGGAAGGGTGTAAAAGTAAGTTTCACATACAGTCTTAAGTGTGTGGAGCCATTTTAACCAAATTTAGTATACAAGTTCCTTGTAACGGAAAAGGACACATTGTGGGGCTACAAAACTACTCCGATCCCTAAAATGGTGGTGGAAATATT
Source organism: Eucriotettix oculatus (assembly GCA_034510155.1). NCBI lineage: Eukaryota > Metazoa > Arthropoda > Insecta > Orthoptera > Tetrigidae > Eucriotettix > Eucriotettix oculatus. The sequence goes on from CM067377.1 coordinate 133,816,891, forward strand.
GAAACACGTGCAAGCAGCCAATATTTGCATCCAATAAGTATTTTTTTTTAGCTAATTGAGATTAATGTTGTTGGGCTATAATTTAAACCCCATTCCACATGGGATGGGAGGACAATTTCATGTATGGGGAGAGAAGAAGCAGTGGAGGTGTATTACATATAAATAACATGAAAACAATTCAGAGTGGTGTTGAATATGGGATTATGGAAGCTCCTTAATATTTGGCATGCTAGATGAGTAGTAGTTCAGCCCATATGAGTGGGGATGGAAGAGGGTGAATCAAAGTTCCCTGTTTAGATTTAAATATGTGTAGCAGTTTCTACAAAACATTGTACACACAAACACTACATGAGTAAAGTACCCATAGCATTTATACAGCAGTTGGGGACGAAATATTGAAAACATTCGAAAACAGCAATTATTACAGTTGAATGAAAATTTTTTGGGCTTGTTCAGTTTGATAGTGTCTGTGTCAAAGCTGTCAATGACTTATTTCAACCCTTAATGTCACTGAAGGGGAATACGCATAGTGATGGGAGTGTAAGAGCCTTTCATTAGGAACAAAGCAATCAACTGACTTGGCCGCTGTCCATTCCAGGTTTATGGGAAGTCACTGAATTAAATTCTGAAGTTCACAATGTGGGTTAAGTTGTAGTTCACATCCTATTTGTAGGTATGGAGGAGGTTTAGATGAATGATTATAACATTAAAATTGATTGTAGGCATCATCTGGCAGGGAAGTATGAAGAAGTGAACTTTCAACTTCAGGCCCCTTCTTCAGATACAGCATATCACATTACTTTCACTTGCTTTTATTTATTTACACGGCAAAGAGGGATAGACAGTAGTTGCCTTACCTTAATTGATTGTAGGAGTCATCAGCCTGGCAAGCAGTAAACATGTTAACATACTGAGCACCTGACTGTCACATTGTTCAGATGTACTGTTTTGAAAAGGAGGATGTAGAGCCCCAACAATAGAGACGTTTCTGCTTTCCAGCCTGATGACACTACCAATTTAGTGTACATCAGCTCTTCATATCCAAGTCAGTTTATTATTCTGAAAAAATCTCAGGATCTTTACTTACTTCATTTCCAATAATCTGTGACTATGCTTTCTTTGTATGACTTGATAAAATTCTTTTTATACAATATTTTAAATTATTTATTAATAATAGTATTTTGTGAATAATAATTTATGAAAAATAATCATTACTTAAAGTGAACTTTATTTACAGGGAGTATCTAATTCTAAAAATTACCCTAATTCTGATTCAAATGCTGTGATGTACATGCCTAATTCTTTGGTCAACTCTGAAGAAACAGAAGAACATGAAAATGAATGTGAAGAATCTGATGATCATCTTAAAAATGGAACAAGTAGTGAAATAATGGAAACGTCTAGTTTAAATCAGGTATTTATTGTAGTAGTTGAATTAAAAGGGTAATTTGTTATAGTGTTATTTTTAATAGTTTCTTGAAGTATTTGCTACAATTTTGAAGCTTTTATTTCTGAGGAATATTGTAACCATACAAGTTTTTGTATGGTATAGTTTCTTTGGTACAGAAAGGCCAGTTATAGTATTTTTTTAAATGCTTGTGGTAATACTTTCCCTTCCTTGCTGAATTGGAGTGAATTTAATAACAGTGCACATTAGCGTAATCAAATACAATACAGTTGTGAACTATGATCAATTGTAATATATTTATTAGAAATGAAATTTAGATGTTTTTTTTATATATTTAAAATATTGAGTGTACTACTTAACAGAAGTTATTATAAATAATTCTGGCAATGTCCATCCTATCACTCAAAAGACATTACACAATTTGTCCCATATACTGGGAGTTCAACATGGAGACCTGGAAATTATTGGTAGATCATTTGTGGGCTTAAAATGGATTGTAAGAGTGCATTTGTTCTGGAAAACTTCTTTCATCGCAATTATCAAATATTATGTATTTACTATTCTACCTGTCATATGTTTATTGTGTCTATTTCCATAAGTTTATTGAAGCATATAAATTAAATTTGATTCATTTGTACAGGAAAGAATGATAGAAAATACCAGTTGACTTTACTTGAATTGATAGAAGTAATATGTTTAGTGTGTTCATTTCCATAATCTTATATCAGTTATCAATTTAAGGTAAGTCAACTGCTGTTTTCTGTCACTTTCCTATCCAAATGAATTAATTATTTTAACTTTGTAAAGGCGTCTTCCCTTTCTTCATATATATTACAACAGTGTTTTACAGCATGGTGACCAGCCACTCTTCTCTAGATGAATGTCTAGAAGAAAGGTGGGTTAGCTGCCTGAATGTTCTTTCTTTAATCTGAATGTTGGTGTAATATATACTTAAATAAAACAGAAAATTAAATAGCACCATTCTGGTGTTTGTAACTGAAATTAACAAAGGACAAGTTTCTGGTACATTCATGTGTACATTCATTGGGAATGGGTCAAAGGCATAGGGGGAAGAGGGGGGGTCAGGAGTATATTCCAGATTTGCCCCTAACAAGGCTTTGCTTAGATAGAAGGTGGAAAAAACGGGGCTCTAAGTAGACAGGAATTTAAGAACAGAGTTTGCAGCATGTGCTCGAAGTCTTTAATCATAAACCAAGAAAAAATTTGTGTCTTTGTTTGATATATTATTTCATTCTAAATATTTGTTTTACACAAGTTCTAATTTTTAATTAGTGAATTTATCAGTTAATGTTTGTTCTTATATTCACATGAAACTGTAAAATATCTGCTATTCAATGGGATTATTATATTTTAATATATCTTTTATTCTCTTGTATGCTGTGCACCTTTTTCACCCAAAATTGGATGGAAGATGGGGGTTTATGTAAAACACATGGTTTCTGACAACTAAGTTTCCCATCTATATTTGGAAATTTCTTGTTCAGAGATTAACCACAATAACTTTATTTTCTTCAATTGTTTTCAATAGGGTGAATTAATTATAGTCAATGTCATTGCTCATGGTTCAATATTGGAGCTGTGGACAAATTCTTGTGTCATTAACATTGTGTGAGAAGAAACTAAGAATCAAGAAAGATATGAAACATTGTTGTACAGAAATATTAGCAGATGGCAGGGAACTTTCACAGTATGTTGTATTAAAGTAAAAACAAATATCAAAGGACCTTTCTTCATGGTATTATAGTTCAGACTCTGAAAAACAGCTAGGTTGATAGCGTGTAGCTTGAAGGGCATATAAGAAAAATGTGATAGAGATTTACAGAATGTTAGTTTGTGACAATTTGATGTCAATTTCCACAGATGAAGTGTAAAAGCCTTTTGAGAAGTATAATACAAATTTGCCAGATGACTGTAAGTAATTATTGCAAGCTTTAGATGTGTGAATTAGCTGATCATTGAATAACCATTTACATCAGTTTTATTCAAAATGGATGGTGACTGTAGGCTAATAAATTAGCCAACCATCAGACTGAGAAAACATACTCTTTCCTTCATTTATGAGTGGATTATGCATATATGTCTGTGTTGGCAGTAAATATGTAAATTCTTCCAGTGTCACAAAGTACTTTTTAATTTTTGTTTTATATATTTTTGTATAATATGTTGTTTGAAATAAAAATTAATCTTGAAAACTAAATATTTTGGGATAATAATTTCTCGTGGTCTAGATGAGAAAATAGAGCTGCAGGTCTTGTAAGATGATATGACACACACAAGAACATGCACTATGGTTTTCATATGGTAACACACTATTAAAATATGATAATCTGTTTGGTATGTTGGGATATGAAAGACAGAGAGAAAATGTTAGTCAAGCCGTAAAGATGGATATTCAGTACTCCAGGATTATGAATTTCTGTGGAGATAATATTTTCTTCTTTATCAGGTACCATATCTGTTCCAATCAGATGTTGGCATTTTATGTACCACTCTGTGGCTATCTCACTTGTTCCATTTCAGAACTATCATTGTTCATCATCCACATTTTCTTTATTAAAATGTGTTTTCCTCTCTACATTTAAACATTTTTTCACATTCCTGTCTGTAGTTTTGAATCTGTTATAGTCCATCATGATAGCACAATTGACACACTTTATTTTACACACAATTGAACAATTTATTCTCATTGCCCTTGATCAAATACTTGCCTTCAATTTGTAGTTGAATTTTTATTTAGAAAGTAAATTCTTTGCTTGGGTATATTTTTCTTTGAAAGGTCCTTTTTTTAATGTACAAATATAGATAGACTTAAATTTTCTAATGTTATTTAGTCCTTATTTACAAAAAAAAATGGTTTCACTCATTTTTAAACTGAATCTCATTGAATTAATTTCCAGTTTTATGTGAAATATCCTCTTTGACATGTTTTATTTTTCTATTATTTTCCTTTAGATACATATTTTTTTATAAAACAGAATTCCTTTATAATTCAACAACTGATTTTCATCCAGCAGATACCATTTAATTACAAATGGAAATATTCTGCACAGAAAATTGAAACATTATAAATATGGAAATATTTTTTAATTCCATAACAACTTGCAGGCATTGTACCAAATTGTTCTACCCAACTATAATGGGAATTTATTTTAAATTGTTAAATAATTGGTCATAAGACTAAAACTCTTTTCCTAGAATGAATTGGAGAAACATGTGGGATTTGAAGTTGAAGATGAAGATCCTTCAAGTCGGCCAAATAGATTACATCGACGAGATACACCTCACCATCTAAAGAATAAGAGAATCAATGCACAGTTAGATCAGAACAAAGTAGCTTCTTTAATAGCCCAGGTAAATTTTCATTCAAGAAACTGTTTCTTCTGTGTTTATTTGTTTCAAAGAATTGGGTAAAAGTTTTCAGAGGTATATTATTATGGAACTAATAATGAACATACTCAATATTTTATCTTAAATTTATTTTATTGTATATCATAGATGCTGCTTGTATTTTGCTTATATAATCATGGCTGCACTATTCAAATTAACACTGTCAAATAATAGCTATGCTGTGTTTTAAGAACTATGATATCAATTCAATAATTTATACTATATTATTAAATTTAAGAAGGTGCAGTGAAAATTTACGTATATGATGATTAATTCCAGTTTAAGATTAGAGTTGCATAATTAGTGTTTGTATCATATTATTGTGAAGATCTTTTAATTTAAATGCATATAACCAAGTGAATAGAAATAATTAATAATTTACCACAATATTCTCAAAGAAAAACATTTTTACTTTATTTTCAAGTGTTCGTAAGGATGGATAATGTGAAATATTGGCCGAAATTGTTGACATTATGGCTTTGGGCATTAGCAGCAATAGGGGATTGGGATTTAAATAGTTCGACAGTGCTGTTATAGATAGTAGTGCATTTTAGGAAGAGGTAATTTTGTTTGACTGATATAGAAATCTGGACAGTTTGCAATTAATTTATGTAAATGATGTTGGAGGACCATGGGAAATGGTTTATTTGGCTACTTGGAGAGGATTTTTTAGGATTGCGTATGTTAAGAATAGGGCAACTGTTTCTACCACCGGATTGCCAACTAGACTTAGGTGGTGCAGTACAAGGATAAAACCCACGCTGGTGGGTAAACATGTTGCAGAGGTCAGAAGAGCACTGAAGGTGACTCTTGGACAGGTGGAGAATGTGTTGGTTAGGATGTTTTTAATGTCAGTGCTGGATAGCAGTCCAGTGTAGTGTCAGGTGAAGGAAGGAGTTGAGTTTTTGTAGTTCAGGAAAGTAGGTTGTAGTTAGGGATAGACTATGTTTTGTAAGTTGGGTATTGACAAGTGGATGGGCCGTGGTATATTTGTTTCTAGGGGGTATTTTGTATCAATGAAGGCACTGAAGATGTGGTTGGTGTAGGAAGACAGACTGTTAGAAATAGAGAGAAATGTCAGCTCCTGTAAGAATTAGGCTAAATGGGAGGGAGCCATTGATCTGTTTGGGATGGGAACTGGTAAAATGAAGAAACTGTAAATGTGTTGGTGTATTTAATGTGGACAGATTTGGTAATAAGGTCGGAACTGACTTGTAAAGCCACATCAAGGAAGGTGATATTACTTAGGCCATAGTTTCAGTTGTTATGGACAGGACAGAAAATTAATCATCTAAAATTGTGGGTCAAGGACAAAGTTAAAATTTTTAGTTTCTAACATTTTTTTCTTAGTAGAAAGACACTGCACAATGCAGATAGTACACAGTGCACATCTCTTCTTCCAAAGAAGAGTAATTTGTCCAGAAATTGAAGAGTATCCTGTTGGCATGGTAATATTGGCTTTCTACTTTAGATAAACCACAAAATCTGTTTCTCTTTTCTGTTCTTGCCAATTTTTAAATATGTGTTAAATGCTTCAAACTGCTAATCATTTCAAAAATATTGGGTAGTGAGATATGTTCACTTCAATAAACTTCAATTGGAACATTATCCAATGATTTAAAAACTTCAATGCGAATTTCCCTTTTTTATTTCGGATTTTGATTCTTGGGTTAAAATCCATAGATTTGACTGTATTATTTCACTGATTTCTTTCATATAGACACGGCAAGTGGCAACAATATGGTCATAGTAACATTTTAGAAATTATGTTATTAATTTCTGTAGGCTAATTCCCATAGGTTTTCCAGTGAATGAGCTGCTGGAATTGTTCTCGGGTTTCCAACCAGGTGGTGTTTGCTAAACACAATGCTTCGTTGACAAGTAACACTGTCTGCATCTTCGGGTGTAGTGATGAGTATTGGAAATTTGACCACCTTTTATCATTGTTTTGGGAAAATGGCCTGTAGCATTCGAAGCTGTAATTGACTTTTACTTATTTATCAGTGTGTTTTCAGACAATTTTGATATGAGAAACTTTAATACAGAAACAGTTATGTATATAACTGGATGTTTTGTTGCTACTTTTTATCTTTCTGTTCTAATCTTTCAACACCAAATTAAAAGCAAAGGTCTAAAACCACAGTTACATACAGAAAAACTGAGGACTTGTGTTTAAACTTAAGGGTCATTCCACGTCAAATCAACCCAAAAAATACGATTCGACACCCATGGTCTCAGATTTTAATGAAACTTGGCATGTTTGTTCCTTTCATGGATATAAGGAATGATATGAAATATTTCTGCTCTATCACAAATGGTTTTTGTTTTACAGCCTGTTAAAGTTTTTGAAATCGCGTGTCTTTTTCGATCAGCGGATGAAATGAAATTTGTTCTCCCATAGAAAATACATTATATCTTCCTTATTTACCAACCGATGTTGATGAATTTTTTTATGGGAATACTTCAATAGGAAAGGAAGCCAGAAAAAAATATTGTATCTATAAACTATCTGGAAGTGGTCTGAAAAAATTCTGAAGTGGTGAAATGATTTTTTAAAAATGAAATATCACTATCGACGCGAAGCGGAATATCATCATGAGGGAAAAGGATAACAACAAAAGTTTTTTATAATTATTATTTTTAAAGATATACACAACCGCATGAAAAATAAAATTGATGGTTTTTTCACTCCTTCATTGACTTTTTTCACTTCAAAAATAGGTAATGGGTCGTTCCATGCCATGTGGCTTAGTTTTCAGAACCGATCCCCGAGCAACCATTTCCGATTTTGATGAAATTTTTACAGTTTGTACTATGAGGCCTTAGATGAACATCTGCAAATTTCAGTTCGAAATATGCATTTCTGACTGAAATACGAGTTTTTTCGCAGAAGGCGGCCGTTCGTCAAAGTAGACGTCGTTCAAAAAATGCCTCTTTTGAGCTTTAATATAACTCGTTAGTTATTTCAAATAAACGTATCATAAGCAATCAAAAATCACCGTTTAAACTAGACTTTGTTTTTCAAAAATTTAAAGGAAGCAGCCACTCTAAATACAGCTGTTATCTCAATGGATTTTAGTGAAAACTATGCTTTCACAATACAAGAAGCAGCTCAAGGTTGCCATTGGACCTCAGATTCATCCACAATTCATCCTGTCATGATTCACTGCAATGATGCAAGCAATAAAAAACTGATTTTACCACTTTGTATTATATCTGATGACCTAAAACGTTATGAGAGTTTGGTATATGAGATTCAAAAAACTGTGATGTCCTTTCTGAAAGAGAACTACCCACATGTTACAAACATTCAGTATTTCAGTTATGATTGTGCTGGGCAGTATAAAAATAAGTACAACTTTATAAATCTGTGTTTGCATGAGAAGGACTTTCAGCTCAAAGCACAGTGGTCATTTTTTTTTGCAACCAGTCATGGTAAAAGAGAATGTGATTGTATAGGAGGCACTGTAAACCGTTTAGCTAGGAAGGAAAGTCTTCATCAACATTTGGACAGTCAAATAACGACAAATGATCTATTTGAGTTTTGCAAAAACACAATTACAAATATTAACTTCCAACTTATTTCTAAAGGAGCAGTTGATACAACTCGCCTAAATTTGGAAAGTTACTTCAAAAATATTCAAACTATTCCAGGAACAAGATATTTTCACAGCTTTCAGCCAATAAATGAATTTGGAATGATTGAGGCTAGAAAAATAAGTAGTGATGAAACATCGGGTCTTACTTTCAACTTGTGTAACAAACAGCATACTTTATTTGTGGAAAAAAGATTTATATCCTGGATGTTTCATCACTTGTATTTATGACACATTATGGTATTTTGGTATGGTGAGTGAGGTGAATGCAGAACATGATGTCATAGTAAATTTTGTACATCCTTGTGGACCATCAGCATAATTTTTCTGGCCACAGAAGGAAGATGCATGTGTGGTACCCGTCACCAATGCATTGCAATTGTGGAACCTCCCTAAACAATGACTGGAAGAACTTATCAGTTCTCTTAAGAATATATTATATATGTTCAATCTAGTTAAAAAAAAAGTGTGCAGAAAGTTCAAATTCAGTATCATAGAGTTTGAAACATTTTTCTTGGTGCGTTTTGTAACATTTTCCATTCTGACAAATATTATAATCATACACTTTGTAATTAAAATTTTTTCTTTATTAATTTGTTTTAAAATCGCGGTTTATCAAGATAATTTTTTTGTTTAGGATAATAGTGGTTAATTTTATAGGTTTTAAAGTGAAACGGTTGTGTTTAAACAAAATTAAAATTTAATAAAACTGTTAATTGGACGTTTTGCTGGCTAGGGATGATACTTTTCTTTATTATTTTCGTAACTGAGCATTAGGTTTATCCTAGAAAATAATTTTCAGGATCTATTCTGTAATATCTGCCGTAATATTAAAGCTCAAAAGAGGCATTTTTTGAACGACGTCTACTTTGACGAACGGCCGCCTTCTGCGAAAAAACTCGTATTTCAGTCAGAAATGCATATTTCGAACTGAAATTTGCAGATGTTCATCTAAGGCCTCATAGTACAAACTGTAAAAATTTCATCAAAATCGGAAATGGTTGCTCGGGGATCGGTTCTGAAAACTAAGCCACATGGCATGGAACGACCCATTACCTATTTTTGAAGTGAAAAAAGTCAATGAAGGAGTGAAAAAACCATCAATTTTATTTTTCATGCGGTTGTGTATATCTTTAAAAATAATAATTATAAAAAACTTTTGTTGTTATCCTTTTCCCTCATGATGATATTCCGCTTCGCGTCGATAGTGATATTTCATTTTTAAAAAATCATTTCACCACTTCAGAATTTTTTCAGACCACTTCCAGATAGTTTATAGATACAATATTTTTTTCTGGCTTCCTTTCCTATTGAAGTATTCCCATAAAAAAATTCATCAACATCGGTTGGTAAATAAGGAAGATATAATGTATTTTCTATGGGAGAACAAATTTCATTTCATCCGCTGATCGAAAAAAAACACGCGATTTCAAAAACTTTAACAGGCTGTAAAACAAAAACCATTTGTGATAGAGCAGAAATATTTCATATCATTCCTTATATCCATGAAAGGAACAAACATGCCAAGTTTCATTAAAATATTAGACCATTGGTGTCATGGTTGGGTTGATTTGACATTAAATGACCCTTAAGCCAGCAAACACAATATGATTTATAAATATTGTCATAAATTTTGCCACAGAATTATACAAAGGTCCTTATTATTGTAAAAAAATAATTTCTGAAGTTCTGTTTATGAAAAATAGTCCATGTATTCCTAATATTAAAATTTAACTGATAATCTTAAATCATATGACATCTCTTTTATAAATTTTGGTTTCTCTGTATTTAACTGTGGTTTTATAGCTGTGATTGCTTTTCATTCTGTGTTTAAATGCTGTTGGAGAAAGAAAGTACAGTCAAAACATCAAGCAATATTTACAATGTTTCTCTTGTAGTATAATTTGTCTGAAAACGAAGGTCGTGTAATTGATAAATAATACGTAAAATTTATATTTATTAGCATTTTGTTTCTATTGGGTTTTATGTTCTTGGATAATTCCCTTACCTCTTACAAAATGGGGTGCTTAATTTAGGAAAGTCTCTTTGTCTCTTAATAATGGGGTGAGATATCCATTTTATAGATTTTTCTTTTACACATTTTGATATTGTCAATTACAGAACCATCTGCGAATGAAATGACTTCAATTGTATGCCAAAGCAATTTTGGCAAATTCAAGTTGACAATAAAAAATGGGATTTTATCACCTCCTCATCCCAACCCCAGGAGGTAGGACCAGAGAGTAGTGTGGTGCCATTGGAATGTCCCTTTAATGAAAACAAATTTCAATACCTATTTTTTTATGGAATGGGTAGTTTTTGAGATATTTCAATGACTGCAGTGAATGTTAGTTTAGGGTGGGGGGGGGGGGACATTCAATAATCAGAGAGACAAATTTATATGGAAAAGAAAATGTTTTGTATGGAGTATTTGGTACTTTCATGACTTTGGGTTGGGATGAGCTGAGAACACCTGACTGATAAAAACTGTTTTGTTTATAACCTCAAAACTGAATTTAACAATGGAATGTCTGCTTATGATTTGTACATTAGTTTGATCAATACTCAATGATCTGGCTTTTCACTTCTGAAGATGAAAAACTGGCTAAACTCATTTCTTGAGTTCTTTTAGAATGTGCTGAAAATAGTAGTAACTGCAAAAAAAATTATAACTGGGTAGAACAGCTCAAAAACAGTTGATCCGCAGTGACTGATTTGCAACTTCCTGGCCAGCCAGTTGAAGTGTCAACTCCTTCACTTGAAACCAGCATTGATGACCAGTGTTGAAGAAGATATAGCAAAAATTTCCAACAAGTGTTTCCACAGTTCATAACATTACCAGTAACAAGCTCAAGTACAGCAAAACAAGTGCAAGTGGGCCCTGAAAGAGTTTACAATACAAAGAAATAAGATTTGAATTGTGTTTGTAGATGTGAAAGAACACTATGATGGAACGTGGCTTCACCAATTTGAACCAGAGTTCAAATATAGGAGTAACAGCAAGATGATCAAAGAATTTTTGGGGAAAGTGACTCAAACAACAAGTCCAAGGCTTTTTTCCATCAGAACAAGTTCATTTTGGTACAAGTGTATTAATATTTGTGGGGATTGTGGTGAGAAGTAATGAAAGCTGCATTTTGTAAAATGCACTGTTTTTGAGATCAATTTGTCCCTTTAATTATCCAATGTCCATCATATATGTACATATTATATCAAAATAATTAATTCATCTGGTTGGGAAAGGTGTGATGGACAGAGGTTAGCTTATCTTAAATAAATACTAGATTTTTGCCTACCTGGGAAGCAGAAACATCAAATTTTCGAGAGGATTACCCCCGTACTTAAGACAGTGTCTGAATGGTGTGGTGGCCACCCATTCTGCATAAAAAAATTGACAACTTTCTGCTCCGATTTAAGGTAAGTCTAACTTCTGTTCACTGTCCCTCTTTACAATCTAAATGATTACATATACGTACATAGTGACGATGGATAAGTTAGCTCTTTGAAGGGAATGGTTCTTTTATAATTTGTTCACTTTACTGTACTAGTTCAACTGAACTTATCACTTATTAGTTCATTTATATTTTGCGAGTCTCACAATGTGTGTGGGTAACATATGTAGACCATGAGACCTCTCAAACCCCAGGCAGAAAGAAAAATATTCTCTTTCTAATTCATGCCCAGTTTTAATTCCATTATCCACAAACACAAAAATTTAAGGTTGGGAGCCAAACTTACAGGGAATGTGCCTGAGAAATATTTTATTTGGGCTGATGCTTTCAATTACACATGGGCATGTTAATAAACTAAATATTAGGGTGTGCTTGAAATTGCCCCTTTTTTCAGACCCACTGTGAAAAGGTTATAAAGATATTATTTGCTTGCAGATAATTTTACTAGAATTACTCTATACTGGCCAAAAGTTTCACATCTGACACTTTGTGAGACAAATGTATTGTTTACAGCTATGGTATTATTATGGATAAAAATCACTTGGAAATAATTAATTTTCAGAGGTACACAGACTATTTAATGCAGTATATCACATAAATAAATGTTATAACTTCGCCACAAGAAAGGCATTGAAGCACAGCTCTACATTAATGCTTCTCAGTTTAAACAAACAATTCAGCAAGAAAAACTTCAACTCATTATTTGTTGTGGATGATTATGATATTGAAAAGGTCGAAAGGTTCTGAATTATTAATGGAAGTTTAATACCTAATTTAAACTGGATAGTGAGTGAACCTTAACTAGTATCCTACAAAAGTCCATATGCACGAGGTTCTGCTGTGTACATTTTTGAGTAAATTATAAAGGCTTATTTATTAAATGTAATCCACTTATAATCAATTTTATCTCCTATTAAATTTTATTAGTACATTGCAATGTGAAATAAACACATTTTTAAGAAACAAGAAGTTTTGAGTTGTCTGTTTCAATTTCAATCCTCAATAAATGCAAAATTTCCTTTTCTCTTTTTATGAAATTTACCAAAACAGTTATTTAAATTTACCATACAAAACCTTATTGTTATTAGTGGAATTTTCCAGATGGCAAATATTTTTAAAGTATATTAATTGTGGTTATGGAATGCCAAAGTATGAGAGCACAGTAATTCATTTCTATGATAACAAGGGGAATAAATTTTAAGTACCAATCATTTGATTACCATTGTACCTGTGACTGAATTATTGTATAGAATGTGGTTATGAATATGGCCAGCATGTTTGTAGGAGCTTGAACAGATTGATCTAACTAGTGCTTTGTATGAACATATTTTTATATGACAATTTCTTTAATTTTGATCAAGGTTTTATTTTCTGTTGGACATTTATATTACAGAAGTTTGATAGCAAATACAAGTTTGTAAAAAGTAAAATAGAAATTAAATGTCTATATTTTACACAAGTAAATATATATTATCTTGTAGTATAAAATAATTGTTGTTAAGTTATAAAATATTTAGTAATTCAGCAGTGCCTGTGCTTCTTTAGTAATATAATATTTATATTAGTGTTCTCAATTTTTATATCAACGGAGATATTGCTTCTTTCTCTTGTTGGAATTCTTTTCATACTTTCATAGTTGTGTATGAAACTGTTATTCAGTCACATTTATTTTATCATGACAAATCAAACAATAAATATCTTATCTTATCTTTTGGTTTGTGTGTATTTTCAGGCTATTAAACAGAAAAAGGATGATGATGTTGATAAGGGAACATTCTACCCAACTCCACCTGAGTCAATTGGTGAACATAGTCAAGGTATAGTTATTTAGTTCCCAGTCTTCTTGAGTCGTGTATTCAACTATCTTTATGTTTACAATGACTCATATTTGTTTAACAAGATAAAGAGATATCAGTCTGCCATAATTGAAAAGCTGCCTCAGTACCATGTGAAGTGTTATGACACTGCAGATTCATGCTTAGCCTTATTAACAGTATTATAGTTAATATCAATAGGAATTAGTAATTATGTTGAAGTATTTGAAAAAGAAAGACAAGGAACGACAAAAGAGAGTTCAGTCATACATTGAAAGAGAAACAAGAGAAGATGACATTTTTCTATACAAGAATCTATATGCTCCACAGAAATCCACTTCTCATAATGTATTAAATCATAAAGATTTGGATATAGTTTCACTAGTAAATCCGGGTTCAGATTTGAGTGACAGAAAATATATTAATTCAAACCAATCGGAACAGTGTGCTGATAGTATTACAAAAAATAATAAAGGAGTAAGGAGCGTTAAGCTTGTAGAAAGAAATGAAAGCACCACTCCACATTTTACTGACATTCTTAATTCAAAAGGAGAGAAGGAGAAAAGGTTAGGGCCACGTGGTAAATATGTGACAAAATCCAAGAATGACACAATTTGGATACAGAATGGTAAGTTGACCTTAATTTGTAATTTTTATGTAAAAAATATTTTGTTTATATATATATATATTAACTTCTCCTAGACTTGTAATAGATGTCACGATAAAGAAACAGTCAGTTGTAAGGGGATTTAAACATATTTTTAGTTTAGGAGTGCATCTACTAAATTCATCAATAAGATTAATTTGGTTTAGTTTTTATATTAACACCTTACGTACATGCTAAATCAACATATTAAATTGTTCCATGAAAATAAATTTCTAATTAGTCTTATTATATGCCATCCTTTTTTATTTATGTTGTAGTTAGGGTACTGAAAATAATTTTCCTTTCATCAGTAGTATTTCATATAATTTTCTTTCTTTAATTGCAAGATACAGGAATGTACTGAAATTTACTTTGTGTGTCATGTTGAGATGAATTTTATTCATAAACTTGGACACAAATCAGAAGAGTAACTGAATGTTTTTGTGAAGTTAACTATCTACTATTTATTTTCTTATATTCCCATAAATAAAATAGGATAAATGCTTAATGCAACTTTTTAAGCTACAGCAATGTAAATTAATTACTCAAGTCGAATATTTTAGTTAAATTTATGGCCATGTAGTGTGATATGTTGTGTAGAAGTTGATTTTGAGTAATTGGATAGATATTATTAATAATCCTTATGCACAGAATGAAAATCACCAACCATATATTAATTCATTGGAGTTTGTGTCATTGAATTTTGGTTTTGACATTTTAGATTTGGAGTCCAACATTGAAGTTAATGAAGAGCAGTATGAAATTCACATTGAACGTACATCTGCTGGTCTTGGGCTTTCAATTGCTGGTGGCAAAGGGTCAACTCCATTTAAAGGGACCGATGAAGGAATATTCATTTCAAGAGTTACAGAAGGAGGCCCAGCAGACGTAGCTGACCTAAGGGTATAATCTGTTATTATTTAAAAGCTTAGTTACATTGTGTGTGTAAGGAGCATATGCTTAAAAATTTATCAATTTTTTTTTGGAAGGGCATACATATTACAGATAATTTAATGAATTACATTCAATACAAAATAGATAATCTCAAAAATAAAATTGCTGCCCATAGTTATATGACACCACATGTGAAGAGCATTGAACTTATAAAAACCATTTTGTATATTTATTAAGTACTTAAAATGTATTCTTACTAAAATTATTTTGCCAACAAGGTATGAAAAAGATAGGTAACTATCTTATTCTTATAAATCAAATTCAGTGTTTGTGTGTAAAAGAAGAAGAAATTTTGTATACATGCAAATACAAAGCTGAGCAATGTCAACCAAATTTTGCATACAAGCTCCTTATGATCTAATAACAAACACAGTTGGAGTAGGCACACCTACCCCAAGAAGTGGAGTAGGGGGAGTTGGAAATTTTAAAATGTGTGAAACAGAAGTTATTTTCATTCAATAAAGATATTTTGGGGTTAATCAGATTTTTACTATATCCTGTTTTTTAGCTTGTGTATAATTTCAACCCCATTTAGCATGGTGGAAGTATTCATAAAGGCGAGGGTGGGGGATTGTAACATAAAAGTGACAATAAAATAATCAAGATTGGGGTGAAAACTGGCGTTATGTGAGCCATTAATATTAATTCCGGCACTCAATATGCAAAGTCAAGAAGCATTTTAGCTTCTAAAAGGAGGATAGAGTAGGTAAAATAATTTCACATTTATCTTAATCAGGATGACTAGCTTGTCCAAATTTTATATCTGCTATCTTTGTGACTAGGCAACAAATACTGTTGAGGAAAAGACTTTACTATAAACCCTCCTGGGGAGTAGTGAAAGTTTATAAAAAAACTTACAGTGTGTACTTATTGTTTGTGTATATTTTTAACCCCAATTAGCATCAGAGTGGGGTATTTACAGGGACAGGGGTGGAGGTGTAATACATGTTAATACAAAGAAAATAATTTATATCTGTGTTGAAGCCAATCTTATGGGTGTTGCTGAATTTAATTCTGACATTAATTTCAACCCCTACGAGGGGGTTGGAAGGGTGCACAAATAAGTTCAAAATACTGTAAAATATGGGTGGAGCAATTTTGATATTGTGATCTTTGCAATGCAACAACACTGGTGGTAAGACAAGACTACAGCCATCATTAGTGGCAGGAGTGGAGAGTGTAGAAACATTAAAGCATGGATTATAGGATCATAGGCTGATATTTGTGTCGAGTGAATATATTTTGGTGTTACTTACATTGATTGTGCTTCTTCTGATGTACTTGGTGTATAATTTCATAGCCATTGGAAATAGGAATAGTGAACTCTTAGCAGTGGGGTCTGAGAGTAGTCTATTCTGGATTATGGATGTGGCTTGCTTAATTCTGACATTCAGACTGCATCTTAAGCTGTACTTCTGCCTCATAGTAACACAAAGTCATCTAAGGTTCCTAGATTCCTGACTGTCTTAGGTTATGAAAGTCCTTGAACAGGTAATATAAATAAATACCTGGACAATCCCAGACACCCAGCTTGTTTTAATATAAAATTGTTACTCTTATTAAAACACGAATAAAAAATCATTATTGTCATTTATGCTTTAATTTCTTTGTGAACTATTAAATATTTTCTGATGTATTCACAATTTTATTTATTAATTCAACTAATGTTACATAAATTTAACTCTTAATATAATAATTGTTTTAATGCTTTAGAAGTTTAATTAATGATTTAAACCTGCCAATATTTTCTGCATTACCAATTTATTAGTTAAGATAACTTACATTGTTTATAGAACTTCACTCATAAAAGTATTATAAACTTCTTTAATTTTTAATGGCTTAATTGTTTCAATCATTTGATACAGGTTGGAGACAAGGTGCTTAAAGTTAATGGACATTCAGTCGTAGATGTGGACCACTATACAGCAGTAGAAATTTTAAAATCTGCTGGAAACCAACTTGTATTATTAGTAACAAGAGATGTGCCGAGATTGGTTCCATTAGGTAATTCTAAGGTAAGAAATGTGGGAAAAAATTGACACTTGTATGTCACACTTATCTATTTTTATTTCTTTGTGAACTATTAAATTTTTTCATCCATATTGTCAGTTTTATTTGCTAGTTGAAATAATTTCAAATAAATATAATTATTATATAATTTATTGTTTTACTGATTTTAATGTTGAAATCAGGATTTAAATATGTCAATATTCTCAACACCTAGCTGTTGTAATACT
This sequence comes from Eucriotettix oculatus, assembly GCA_034510155.1. Classification (NCBI taxonomy): domain Eukaryota; kingdom Metazoa; phylum Arthropoda; class Insecta; order Orthoptera; family Tetrigidae; genus Eucriotettix; species Eucriotettix oculatus. The sequence goes on from CM067377.1 coordinate 133,834,406, forward strand.
CAGTCATTAGACTGGTTTCTTGCAGCCCTCCCTGCTAACCTATTCTGCGTAAACATTTGCACTTTTCATAACTACCCCCACCCCCCACATCCTCCCTAATCTCATTAGCATATTCCATCCTTGGCCTCCTTCTTCTGTTCATACCCCACACACTTCCCTCTAATGCTAATTTTACAAGACCCTTGTGTCTTAAAACGAGGCCTATTAATCTATTCCTTCTCTTGATCAACATCCTCCATATTGTTCGCTTATCCCCTATTCTGTTTAGAACTTCCTAGTTAGTTACTCTATCCATCCATCTGATTTTCATCATTCTTGAAGCACATTTAGAAAGCTTATTTTCCTTTCTGCAACTCTTAATGTCCACCTTTTGCACCCATATAATGCCACACTCAATATGAACATTTTTAGCAATAATTTCCTAATATTTACACTCTACTCTTTGTGTATACTATACGTCTACCATACCTAGTTATTATGCTGCCCAAGTAGCAGAATTCCTAAACGTCCTGCAAAATATTCCTTCCCATCCTTTTGTTTATTCCACTATTTCCCATATTTCACTCCACCTTGGTTATCCCTCTATTAATCCTCATATTGTGTACTCTGTCTCTAGGGCCTTGTTCATGCCTTCTATTATGTTTTCCAAGTCTTCTTCAGACTCCCTTAAAACTATGATATCATCAGCAAAGCATGCCGTTTTTATTTCTTCTCCTTGCAGTATGATTATTTTTACATATTCATTTTTAACTTTCTTCATAATCTCTTCTATATGTAATTCAAACTGTATGGGTGACAGACTGCATCTTTGTCTTACTCCTTTCTTGATTTTTGCTTTATTTTCTAGCCCTTCAATTCTAATTATTGCTGACTGCCTTGAGGTTATGGATAATTCTTATTTCTCGATATTTTATTGCGGTCCTCTTCAAAATCCTTAATAGTGTGTTCCAGTTAAGATTATTAAGTGCTTTTCTAAATCTACTAAGCCATAAATATAGGCCTGTTTTTTTTCTTATTCTGTCTTCTAAAATTATTCCTAAAACCAAACTGATCTCCTAACTTGCATTCTATTTGATGTTCCATCCTCCTATATACTATTTTAGTTAATATTTAGTATCCATGAGATTATAAACTAATTGTCCTATGCTGTTCGCATCTGTCAACCTGAGTCTTCTTCAGTATGTGTATAATAATTTTGTTACTAAAATCTTCAGGTATTCTTCCTTTTTTGTAGATTTTGTAAACTATTCTTAACAGGTATGGCTTCTTTGCCCTATGTTCTTTTAAACTGTTTTAAGCATTCTATATATTAATATCACCTATGTAAGATATATAATGCCTTATATGTACTTTTGAACACTATAAGACAACTATTATATAATATTTTATTAATGCATGTCACTTACCACCTCTTACATCATATAAAATTGATACTTTTTCTAATAAAACTACAATAATCCAAAATGATTGCATAACACAGGCCATATTGTCTTAACAATTCTCCTTTCTGTGTTACTATATTCTCTTTATTTATTACCGCCTGTAAACATATGATGTAATTTATTTAAAACCACTATTTGAAGATTTTAATTGATATTTCCAATTATTATGGTTTGCTTGCTAGCAATCACTTCCAGTATGAATGTGTGAGACTGGAAATGAAATGAAATTAAAATTTCTCTTAATGATCCTTGCTAATTATGTTTGCTGTAATCATTTTTGTATAATACAATACAAACATATTTGTACTCTAAATACCTGTGCTCCGAAGATCCCAGTATCGCTGCAACCACTCATCTGTATTCATATATCACAAATTACATAAAATCACAAATTGCTCCCTAAATTATACCTCATTAACATTACATTAGTTGAGACAACTTGCATTCATTATAGGACTGAATTTGTAATAATAATGCAATCTTACTTAGTACTTTTATGGATAAATAGTTTCAATCATTTTTAAATTATTAAGTTTACTTTTCAAAATATTGCGTGTTTAAAAATGACATGCTTTATTGACATTGCAAAGTACTTAAAAATTTGACCATGAAAGTATTTATTGTCAGTTCATAACAGCTTTAGTAACAACTGATTTGTGGAATGGAGATTGTATTTAGAATATATACCCACCAGATGTTATAAATGATTCATAATGATGTATGTACCAATTTAGTTCACAGATTCACCTGCAGCAACACCTAGATCTACTCCAACTCCAACAGCATCTACATTCCGTCAACAAATTGACTCAACTTCAAGTGTAGGTACAAGCAGAGCTCCAAGTGTTGCTTCTCATGTTTCAAGCTATGATACTGCCACCAGTAAAACAGAAAATGAATTTGAACAAGAAAGCAAATTGAAGGTATAACAGCTATATTTTTAAATAAGAACTCCTATTCAAAAAGGCCACATAATGTATTTTCTGCTCTTTCCTCTCGTAAACTTGCATAATATTTTTATTTAAATTAAAATAAAATAATTTCTGACCGGTTTTTTCAGACAGTTTTCATTTTTCTATTCAAACAATGTTTTGGCACATATTCACACCTTCTTCAGGTTTACCTCCTTACAATCTGTGAAATACGTTTCGCACCCATATAACAGTCACGCTCCATACGAACATTTTTATCGATGATTTCCTAATAATCACACTTTTATTACCTGTAAATAAATTACTCTTTTTCGCGAAAGTCTTCCTTACCTCTGCTATCCTATTCTTATGGGTACTAAACTTCTACCATCCCTACTTATTACGCTTCCCAAGTAGCAGAATTCCTTAACTTTCGTCAAAATATCCCTTCCCAATCTAACACTCTTTGTTATTCCACTGTTTCCTAAACTACACTCCATTACCTTGGTTTCCCCTCTATTATTCCTCATACTGAACTCTTTCTCCAGGACTCCGTTCATGCCATTTGTTATGGTTTCCAAGTCGTCTTCTGATTCCCCTGATACTACAATATTGTCGGCAAAGCATAAGGTTTTTATTTGTTCTCCTTGCAGTATGATTCCTTTTCCATGTTCTGTTTTAACATTCTTTGTTGCCTGTTCTATATACAAGTTAAACCACGTGTGAGACTGATTGCATCCTTGTCTTACTCCTTTCTTCATTACAGCTTTCTTTTCTTGATCTTCTATTCTAATTACTGCTGCCTAATATCAGATGTAAATTGATTAAATATTTATGTAAATTATTTGTATCATATTATTTTATGTCTTGATACTCTAAATCTTTTTTTAAAAAATGTTTTCACTACTCTTATATGATATTTTCTTTAGTAGTTTCCATTATTTATTATTCATAGTGAAGCCAAATGTTTTCATCAAATAAATATATATGTAAGTGGTTTTAATTCTGTAGTTTGTGTATATTGTAAACATAAAACTAAAAATCTTATTTTATTCAGAATAATTTCAAATTTTCTTCCAAATGTCTTTATGCAACAGACTGATACTTGAGCAGTTTGTATATACCCCTGGATTTTGTTTATCATATTAGACAGTGTCTTTCTTTTTTTCCTAGTTTTGCTAAAGTTTATTTTTCTTATCACTTTAAGCTACAATTGTTTAAGCATCACTTTAATACAGAAAGTTTTTGATGAGCAAATAAACTAGTGGATGATTTCTCTTCACTGGTGGTGGAAGAGGCTTACCTTTGGGGATGTCTCATTTTGACTTTGGTTTTAAGATTCTTGTGTGCCAAGGCATCTTAATCTCTTTTTAGAAAGTGTATATATGGGGTGGAAGACCTTGGGCATATGGTAAGATCAGTTGGCAATTTGTTTCCTAAACCTGGTGGGGATATACAGAAGGGAATGTTGTGACCCTAAAGAAAACTTCTTTCCTGTCATTCAGAAGGCCGTGAGAATAGTACTCAATAGACCAACCTACCTAGTGCAAGTTTTGAAAGGTTTTCCCCTTACCTCTTTTAGGCAAATCACTGGGTAAGATCCTCAAACTATGGTCTGGAGGCCCTAGTTACCTTCACATCGCCCGTTTTCATTTTTCTTCGTATGAGTTATCCGTTTCAGGATAACACTCGTGTAGCCTAATCCCCCCCCCCCTTTTTTTCCCCTTCAAAAACATTGTAAAATAGTGTAATGACCTTTTAACATAAGTACAATAACTACTTCAATATTTAGTATATTGCTAACCTAATTAATTACAAACACACTTATCATCTCGAACCTAAATTTAATAAATGTTTCATATCATAAAATTCCTTAATTGACATATTATTTTACTCCGCATTGTTTAAGATGTACTTATATTCACACAAGTCTAATGCTGTTCACACATATAATGCCATTATTTTGTTGTAGTTGCATACTGGCAAAAAAATTCCAGAGCCTATACAGACACCAAAAGATGTAGAATTGCAAAAACAAACTGTATATGCGACCTTAACAAGGGACCAGAATGGTTTAGGATTTAGCATAGCCGGTGGTAAAGGCTCCCCGCCTTTCAAAGATAACTCTGATGTAAGTATTGCATGTAAATATTTATTATTATTAATTTGTGATAAAAAATGGGTTTGTGTTTACTGATTGTTTTGGAGGAATTATATTTAAACAGAAAACAGATGTTTTGTGGCATGGCTTCAGTTGAGATCTAGTGTTGTCATTTTGGATAGGGAGCTGCGAGTCAAATTTCCAGAGGGTAATTCCCCCATTCCATAAGACTCTTACCTATTGATTGATAACTTCACTAGCATGTCTGACAGAACGAAGAGAGAAACTTCTATTATTGTTGCAAGAAAAGTAATAACCAAGATTGTAAAACTCTGATGGTGGATGAATAAATATTATTTTGCACATAAATACACTTACACAAATAAACATTCATTACTGAAAATATAATAGCTTGCTAGATTTTCTATTCAAAGTAATTGTTGGCTAAATGCTTAGTGATGGATTTAAAATGTCCTTTTGCATTTCTGCATCACTATTGGCACAAATGGTATTCTCTGAAATACTGTTTTAATATGCGTTTCAATTTTGTTTGTTTGTTGTTGTGTCAACAACAGAGTACTGTGCGGAATTGTTTCTTCTGTCAAATTGCTAAATTTTTTTCAATTTCTAATTTCTTACTTAAATTCTATTTTAAATACTGTCTGTTTTGTATTTTTATTTATTACATCTCTAAATATTTGCTTATTTGTTACAGTTGACAACTTTTCCATACCATTACTATTTAAGCATAATAAAACCATCTTGCTGCAGTTTCCTTCATGAAAAATTGATGTGAAATTATGATCGAGCATTGAATTGAAAATAGGCTTTTTTCAACACATTTATTTAATTTCTTTTGAAGGGTTTTTCATAAGTAAACTTTTCATCCTATATTCCATTCAACCACTAAATTTACGCCAATATCAAAGCTCTCTCAAAACTATGGCAGTAATTTAATTTATATTCCATAAAATAGAAGGCTATCAATGGGAATGTTCTCAATCCTACATCCTTGAAACTTCTGAAACAAACATTTTTTGAGATATTCAAATTTTCCTTTTTGGATGTGGTATTTCTTACTGCAGATTGCTCAAAAAATTCTGAATCTTTCCTTTATCTGTTTTAATTTTGCTAAAATTCTACTTAAAGATAATTGAATAATAGTCAAATCTTTGGCAGTGTTAAATTTTTTCAAATTACCAACATTCTTATAATATAGAGGTTTTTTTAATTTATTTATGCTGGTACTTCATCTTTCTTGTTGCACAATATTTTAACAACTCGCATAATAGATTCAATTTTCCAATGATTTTTAGCCCCTTTAATTTCTTATAAATACACGTTTTTGTTCTAAAGAGACAAAGAAAAATGTTTAAATGAAAATTAAATTGAGTTCTTTATTGTTCTAATACAGATGTTTTGTATTTCAGTATGTTGTTTTCTGTGAATTAAATATGAATGTAACAGAATGAACAAAATTGAAATCACTTGATTTGTTAATAATCCAATAACTGATGATAAATGGCAATTCTGTCAGCCAACACTGCCTAAATTTTGGAAAATAAAATACATATTTCTCCACTATTAGCAATTCCATATACTATCAATGAAGCTGAACACTCAATAAATGATTTAAAAACCAAATAAAGTAGGGTGGGATGGAATCTGCACCTATTTGTTAAAAATATGTTATCATCCTTTATTAAACAAATATAAAAACATAACCATAACTGAAGGGAAACTTCCAGATTGCCTCACGACAGCTGTTGTCAGACTAGTATTTAACATGTCATGTTCGATGGATCCTTTAATGAAGCAATGCTTCAAGGGTTATAGACTGAATCAAATGTTTTACATACATTTATTACATTATTAATAGGTTAATATTATATCTAGTAGTACATGCTGACTATTTACATTTAGTTACTGTAATGCAATCAATAATTATGCAGATATACAAATTCCTTTACAGAATAGAATGAGTGCCTAAGTGAAAAAGTGGCTAGTATAGTTTTAAATTTGATTTGTTCATTTAGGAGGTGTTTAATGTGTGGAGAAAGCTTATTAAACAGTGTTGTTGCCTTATAGTGTACAGATTTCTGAGTTATTGACAGTCTTTTACATTCTATAATAAAGTTATTTTTATTTCTAGTGTTAATTCTATGCACATCGGAGTTATTAGTGTATACATTTTTATTGTCAATCACAAAGAGCATTAATGAGAGAATCTACTGTCTTGGGAGGAGAGAAATGCCTAATTTTTTTAAAGGTCCTCTACAGGATGTTTTAGAGTTGACCTGACATTTTATGCTAATGACTCACTTGTATTATAAATACCTCTTCTTTTCCTGAAGAGCTACCCCAAAATATAATGCCATAAGACAATATGCCAACAAGTGCCGGACAGGAAGAATAAATTGAGGAAATCTATGAAGAAATAATTAAGTATGTCAAGGGAAATGATAATTTGATAGTAATGGGTGACTGAAATGCAGTAATGGGAAAGGAAAGAGGAAGTGATGTAATTGGGGACTAAGGACTTGGGGAAAGGAATAAAAGGGAATGTATGCTAGTAAGAATTTTGTATGAGCACAGAATAGTTGTGATGAATACCTGGTTTAAAAATCGTGAAAGAAGACTATACTCATGGAAGAAGTCCGGGGACACAGGCAGGTTCCAATTAGATTATATAATGGTTAGACAGAGGTATAGAAATCAGGTGCTAAACTGCAAGACGTACCCAGGAGCAGATATAAACTTTTACCATAATCTGCTCGTTATGAAATGCAGGCTGAAAATGAAGAAACTCAAGAAAGAAACAAAAATATGGGAAATAGAAAAACTGCAACAGCAGGAGGTGCATCAGAGTTTCAAAGAAGATATCAAGAGTAGATAAATAGAGAAGGAGAAAGAAACAATATAGAAGAGAAGTGGACACTCTTGAAGGAAGAAATGACTAGAGCAGCAGAAGAATAGCTCAATCCAATAGGAAAACATGGTTAACACAAGAAATAATAATGAGTTATGAAAGGTGTAAATATAAAAATGCAAGAGATGCAAATGGTACAGAGGTAGATAGGACATGCAAATCAGCCAAAGAGGCTTGGCTATAAGAGAAATGCAAAGCGATTGAAGATTTCATGGTGAAAGGGAAAGCAGACACAGTTGAAGAACAATATTAGCAATAACATCAGGAGAGCGATGGGAAGCCAATTCTGGATAAAGAAGGAAACGCAGAAAGATGGAAGGAATATATAGAAGAGCTGTATCACTGTGAAAATCTAGATCAGTCAATAATAGAGGAAGAGGAGGAGGTGGAGGTGGATGATGAAGAGTTGGGGGACAAAATCAATTTGGTTTTAAGAAGAATGTAGGGGCAATATTGACTTTGCAACTAATTTTAGAAGACAGGACAAAAAAAAACTTATACATAACCTCTACGGAAGACAGACAGCAATAATTAGAATAGAAGATCAAGAAAATAAAGCTGTAATGAAGAAAGGAGTAAGACAAGGATGCAATCTGTCTCCCACGTGGTTTAACTTGTATATAGAACAGGCAACAAAGAATGTTAAAACAGAACATGGAAAAGGAATCATACTGCAAGGCGAACAAATAAAAACTCATGCTTTGCCGACGATATTGTTGTATTAGGGGAATCGGTAGACGACTTGGAAACCATAACAAATGGCATGAACGGAGTACTGGAGAAAGAGTTCAATATAAGGTATAATAGAGGGAAACCAAGGTAATGGAGTGTTTGGGAAACAGTGGAATAACAAAGGGTGTTAGATTGGGAAGGGATATTTTGATGGAAGTTAAGGAATTCTGCTACTTAGGAAGCATAATAACTAGGGATGGTAGAAGTATAGTAAACATAAAGAGTAGGATAGCACAGGAAAAGAAGGCTTCCATGAAAAAGAGGAATTTACTTACGGATAATATAAGTGATTATTAGGAAATTGTTACTAAAAATGTTCGTATGGAGCGTGGCGTTATATGGGTGCAAAACGTGGATGATAGGAGCTGTGGAAAAAAATAGAAGCCCTTGAAATGTTGTACTATAGATGAATTCTGAAAATCAGATGGGTGGATAGAGTGACTAACAAGGAAGTTCTAAACAGAATAGGGGGAAAGCAAACAATATGGAGGACGTTGACCAAGAGAAAATAGATTAATAGGCCACGTTTTAAGACACGAGGGTCTTGTAAAATTAGCATTAGAGGAATGTGTGTGGGGTAAGAAGAGAAGAGGGAGGCCAAGGATAGAATATACTAAGCAGATTAGGGAGGATGTGGCTTGTGCTACTTATGAGGAAATGAAAAGGCTCACGCAAGATAGGTTAGCATGGAGGGTTGCATCAGACCAGCAAGACAATACAGAATGAAAATATGCATTTTATACTAACTTTTGTGTTTGGGTATCTATATAATTAGATATAATTCTGACAGCATAAGAAGCTGCGGAAAGTTACTTAAATAGTTTATTAATACACTCTTTCCAATTCAGTTAGCCTACTGAAAGTCCAAAAAATTCAGTATACTTATTTTTATGTATTCTCATATTATTTACAAGGGTTTACAGATTGGTTGTTAGAAATTGTATGGAAGTGGATTTATTTAAATTAAGTGATAGATTGTTGACTGAAAACCATCTAAGCAATTGATTTAATACATTATTAGATACATCATTTAGTGTGTTCTTGTTTCTTATTAAAATATTTGTATCATATGCAAACAGTACAGCTTTTGAAAATTTATCTAATATTTTTGGTCGATCATTTACATCGGAATAATACAGGACCCTATGTGACTTTCATCTTTATTTCTGCCCATTCAGTATTAAACTTTTCACCTATTACTGGATTTTTTAATAAAAATAAGAAAATGACATTCCTCAATCCACAGCATTTAATTTCTTTCTAGTAGAATATCAGTAACTACATATCCATCTCATTTACCTCAGTTTTACCTAAATTTGTATTTAATTAAATTTGATCGTACATTAACTATACAAGTTAGGGGTTGCCATGCTATGGGTACATACAGGGATTTGTCTAAGGCATTTGACTTAGCCAGTCATTCTATGCTCTGTTGCAAACTAGGAGCATATTGTAGAAGGGGCTCTGTCTTAAATATATTTAAATTATATCTCTTTAAAAGATTCTGTACACTGAATTTCAGTCATTTAACAGTAGTATTTCTGAATTAATAAAATCTATAAGAATCAAAATTATCCTAGGCATTCTGCAGGGTTCCATATTGGGGCATCTGCTATTTAAAATATATGTTAATGGCATGCTAACTTGTGATACTAATAAATTTGTATCATATGCTGATGATACAACAATACTGAAACATTCAAAGTAGCATGGATACTAAAAGTAAATACTTGAGGGCAAATAAGTTGAAAGTAAATGCATCTAAAACAAGTCTTATTTATAAAAGATAGGCTCAAAACATTGGTATCTGTCCAGATGTGCAATTTTTTAGTTCAACCAAATATCTAAGTATTGAAATAGACAGTAAACTATCGTGGTATAATCAAATAGTTAATATGTGTAAAAAAAGTAAAAGTAATTTCTATGCCTGAATAGACTAACATGTACATATACAACTACATATTAACATATACACATCTTAACACATGCATACTTAAATGGATGCACATGTACTTGTGCAATTATGGGCAGTCAATTTTTTGAGGGGGGGGGGGGGGAGGTTACTATGTAGAGTATGTTGAGTCCAGGCCTATGCCTTGACTGCAAGACATGTTGGAAGGAGGAGATTCACCTTGATACATATGGTTGGCATATTCCTGTTCTCTATCCATCCCACCTAAAACTTTCCAGCAAGACTGACTATATTATGTAATATGAAGGAAATTGACCATAAATGTCAAATGCTTTAAAAATTTAATCTACCATGCTGCCTCAAGACTGTAATGAATATAGCTAGTCTTATTAGGTATGGATAGTTGGGAATGATAAAGAAGAATGAAGAATTGGAAACATCCATTAAGGATGAATTTCAGTGATAGTGATATTATATTGTTACCTAGTAACTCACATAGTATAATTACATAGTTTATTGTTTATTGACAGGCAATATATATATCCAGGATAACTGAAGGTGGTGCTGCAGAAAAAAATGGAAAACTGCTAGTTGGAGATAGGGTTAAATCGGTATGTATATGCTTACAAAATATTTGCTTTGTTTAGTTATATTTACATAAAATAATTTTTGATTCCATTTTATCAAAACACATTTATTCAGTAACAATTTCTGAGATTAATAATTTGAAAGGATTTTATTAATGTGCCTTCAAGTTATTGAAGTTATTTGTCTTAATCTGACCAGTGTTTAAACTCATTTTAACTGTTCATGCTTCAGTTGTAGTAAATGCTGGTAATTAAAAAAACTGTGATTATTTGGAATGGTAAATGTCTGATAGAACATTTGAAGCATTTCATGAAGCTACAATAAAATAATGTACAAATATTTGTCGTATTAAATCTATTTATTTTTCCAAAGATCTTTTTACAAAATAAAAACCTAAAATTTTCTTACATATGGAAATCAATACATTCTTTATTTCCTTGTGAATTATATTAAAAAATACAGCTGACATTAAATACAAAGATGTTATAAAATGTCTGTTATAATGAATATGTACCTTTGTTAAAAACGGTTCTAAATTCACTTCATTTCCGGGTTACAAATAAATAAAAATTTTAAGTTATATTTGCATATAATAAGGAAGAAATTAAATTCAAGTATTGGGATAAAATCTTCTGTACAACATTAGTCTTATTCACCATAAAAAATGGGACTTCAATATCATTCTAGAAATTGTGGTTGTAGTAAGTTACTTGAAATTTATTTAGTTACTTATTATGAAGCTATATTCTGAAATTGTTTACAGGTATAATTAGAAGTATTTCCTTCTGTAAATATAAGTTGACCTATAAATAGCTTTGACTGAAGATTACAAAACTTATATGTCTCAATTAAGTTAATACAAAGCCACAACTTTTAAACTAGCATTACATTTATTTCTTTTCTCTTTCTGACACCAGTCCTTGTAAATACGACTTAATGTGTATGTTTGTGTATAAATATTTATAGAGACAAGTATGTATTGAATATTGCTAAAGTGAACAGTATTTTGTGATTTACACTAAAGTAAGTTGTTTTTATATTTCACTTTGCTTCATAAGAAATTCATACACAATTAGCTTTTGTGAATGTGTGCTATTTAAATGTGTTTTCTTTCTTGGTTTACTGTCTTGCACATTTGCAGTGTTAAGAATAAGATTGTATGATCCAAATTTTCTTCGATATTTTCCTATAAAACCTGCATGAAACATTTTTTCAGAAATGATATAACTATAAATATGCTTCTTCTGTTGACTCGTTATATAAGTAGAATATGTAGATAACTGGTAGAGTGCATGTTATGAACCCAATTGACTGGCTGGTAGCCATAATAGCATGCTGGTGCAAGGACTCAGTCTGCTGTGTCTGCCCGCAGATAAACGGTGTGGACATGGAAGGCGCTCGGCATGATCAAGCTGTGTCCATGTTGACTGGTCTCGAGAGATTTGTCCGTCTGGTGGTGGAGCGAGAGGTGTTGGTCCCCTTAGGCAGAAGCCCTTCACCTTCTCCTAGCCCTGGGTCTGATAAATCCCCACGTGTGTTTGGAGTGCCGAAACCTTATACAGGATTGTATAGTGCCAACAGCTATATGGCCAATAGACAAGGATTTGCTGGCTACCGTAGGGCTGTTTTGGAACAGCCAGCTAGTAATACAGTTTCAAACTATAGCAAGTTACCTGGATTAAGGAATGAACCCTTTGTGCCTCCCACAAGTGCATTTAAAAGTGAAAGTAAAACAAATGGTGCATCACCAGATACTGGAACAAATGTTTCTCCGCTTCCAAACCACGTATCGAAACAGGAACCCCCCAGACCAGCACCACGGCGTCTCGCCCAGTCAGCATCAACAGAAGAAACAAAGGATCCATCTCCAGTGCAGGTATTGCCAAAACCTATAACAAATGAAGAATTTCAAGCCATGATCCCATCCCACTTCCTTCAGCCCACAAACTCGTCCAACCAGGATGCAACAGGCCCTACTGTGGTTGTGACTATCAGAAAACCTGAAACGCCACTGGGTGACATCAAGTTTCCCCCTGCCCCAACAACTTTGGGTAAAGTGACAGAAACCATCACTAAGAGTACCTTCACCGAGACTGTGGTGACAAGAGTCACGGACAACAAGGAAGTGCAACCCATCATAACTGAGGTTAGTGTTGTGATAGACTTCACAAGGATTGCAAACTATGTAAATATTTGAGCCTGTATTTAAAACTTCAGATCAGTGGTTTAACCTGAAATATTTGGTTTGAAAAAAAAACGTATTTTTTTTTTACAATTTTACCACAGTATACTGATAGAATAATTTACTAAAACAATATTATAAATCAAGCGCAATATTTAAAAGGGGAAATCTATATTGTGTTTTTCTTTTTTCTCCTTCTCATTTAACTTAAAAGAAGTTTACATGAATCCAACTAGGCAATTGGCATTAATCATGGTAAAGCAACTGGAATAGCCATTGATTTCAAATTATTTATAATTCATTAATATTATGTATTCTCTGATATTCTATTTTAGGAAAAAATTAATTAATATTGAATCCAGAGCTTAATTTTTCTTCTGTATGGGTTATTCTTTTCTGTAGTTCTTAAGATAATCTTTTAGGCCCACTTGTTTGATTTTTTTTATGAAGGTATTTCTAAAAACAAAGTACCAAATAGATGTGTAACTTCTAATTTGAAATATCTGTATATCTAAGATTTATAGTATTTATAAAACACGGAAAAATTGTTGAACCAAATTGCTCTGGAATAATATTGTGTGTTATCATTCAATATCGGTGCAGTATTTGGAACTATATTTGTCTCAGAATTGTCTCTACTCATAAATAAGAACCACACAAGGAATAGTACTAATTTTTAATTTAACAATGCCCTGTAAAACTTTATATTTGAAGCTTTGTATTTCTTAGTTTATATATTGTTTGTACTGCAAATCTTACAAAATCTAACTTATCTTGGAATTTAAGAATATATATTTTTATCTTATTTCACTAACTGATAATAAGTTTTAAAAACTGCTCATGAATATTTTAACAATTTAATGTAATTGTGCTTTATGATTCAGTCAAGTGAATAAGTGCATATGGTAGAACATTTTCCCATTAATTTTCTTGTGGGTTAGGAATTCTAGCTTTCTAAACTTTATGCTAACATAATTTGCTCATTTTATTTGACTTATAGTGGTCACTGGTTTCTTTAACACCTAACATTAAAAAAAAATTGAATGTGATGGTATTTTATTATAAATCAGTTAATAATTCCGTTTTAGGTTGTTACTACTGGCATATAAAGTCTTCCAGAAACAATGTTTCACAAAATTTGCTATTCTGAAAGGGACTATCATTACAAAATAATAAACCATTAAATTAGACTCCCCAGACATAGATAAGAAAATGTGAAATTTAATTAAAAATGGTATGATTTTATTTGGATAGCCTGAAATATGAGCTAGTAAGTTACAAGACTTGTTTATACTTAGAAGATTTACAGGGTGAGGACAGGAAATGTTTAAAACTGTATGTAGTGATGTGGGGGACTCTGATGCAAGCAAGTTTGTGCCTACCTCAGAGACAAGTGATGAAAGGACAATTCCTGCTGCTTGGACCGTAGCTGTCTTATATTGAATTACTTGTCTGTGTTCCCCACATCACTATGTACAGTTTTAAACAGTTACCATCCTCACTCTGTATACTGCATTAACAAGTGTTTTAACAATGTGCTCTTGGATTCCATAGCCATAAGGTTTCTTTCACCCATTGTTAAAAGAACAACATGAATCAATATCATAATGATTTCTCAGAATCCTAGTGTTGCAAAACTATCATAGCATCATTAGAGAATTTAAAATAAACAAAAAATACTAATGGTATAATTTTTGCTGAAACATGCACACATACCGTTCAGGGTGTGACAGTCAAACAATTAATAATAAATTGACAGAATGATCACTGTCACATGAAATATGGAATTAAAAATATTTTGTGAGGTATGTTCTATATGGGTGCCAGTATGTGCACAGACACAAGATTCAACATCGTAAAGAAGATATTGTTCTAGGGTTTCCAACTGGGTTGCATGATAATTCACCAACTTGCACTGTGATATTTTCTAGGTAAAGGGCCTGGGTTTGTGGCTGCCTTTAACTGATCTTGGCCAGATTAATAAAAGTCAGCCCAAACCTGGACTCATCACTTAACCTAGAAGATGTCACCACTGCTAATCGATAAAGTGTCGTGCTTGGTCAATGCCACCCAGTTGAGAACTCTAGAAGAATTCCTGCAATATATTCACTAGGAGAATCTACAGGAATCTGTTGAAAAGTAATTCTCTTATAAAAAATAATATGCTTATGCCTTCTGCATGAGATGCTACATTTGTATTTTAAATTTTACTTGTGCATCTGTGTGTTGTTTTAGGATCCCCTGACCCCATCCATATCCTAAATTGCATTTCTTCCCAGAAAAGTTATTTAAAAATGACAAAATTATCTTTCCAGAATCTTCCTTCACAGCATGCAGAACTATTTAATGAATTATTTGTTAACATATACATTTTGAATAGTTGCATTCTTATATAAATGTCAATATTGGTTGTCTTAATTGTTAGAAGCTGTAGAATATAATTTGAAATGTCAGGTTTTTAATTTGGAAATTGAAAATAAAATCTATAGAATTTTTTAAGTTGGGCTTCAAATGTCTCCAGAATTCTGAAATATACTTTATTTCAGAACACACAATGGCTAAGGGTAAGAAAGGAAATATGTGCAAACAAAATTACTTGCACATATATTATGAACACACTGTGTTTCTTCAATAATCAACAAACTTCATTATTTTCAGAAGTTTTTGTACTCCTGATGAGGTCTACATGTTGTGTGATTAAAATAAAAAGATACTTGATTTTTCATTCACCTTAGGGGTATGACCTTCAGTGCACCCATCAGAATGTATAAAGGAAGGGTTAAGTCAGGATTTATCCAGCCAATGTCGGTGAGCTGAATATGAAACCGTTTGCAACCTCTTGTAGTGACAACAGCACCTTCCTCCACACAGAAACCCCAAGTGCCTCATTTTAATTATTTTACTATATCAATATATGTGCAAATAATTTTGTATGCATCATTCACTTTTACAGACTTCGTGGCCATTTAGATGTTATCAATTTTGAAAATTGACTATATATTATTTCATTGCATTTAGCCATTTTATCCTTGTCCAAATATAAATTTTTATTCTTGATGTGAGAATTTTCATTTTAGATTGTACAACACAATTTGTTAAATTAAGTTAAATTTTCTTGATTATTTATTTTCCTCTCTTTAAACAGCGATAACGTAATTCAATAAAAGTGTAAATTTTGGCAAGTAAATTATTCAGTCAGGAAAAAAATCATTCTCACCAGAACAAACGAGTAATAACTTTATATAAGGAGTACCTATTAATTTCTCATAATCTATACAAACTTCAGCATGAACCATTTCTATTCTTGTTCCCATTTGTAAATGAAGTCTAGATCTGCATATTAAAAAGACCTTATCAATTCTAAACTACATTGCATTACACTAAAGCATTATAAATTATTTGATGTTGTTAGTGATATTTATCAAGTTTAATTTCTGCTAAAATCCCACTCTCTTAATTTTTATTGTGTTTCAAAGTTTTGCTCCTTAAATTGATGGAGAATGTTTTAGTCATTTGAAATATTAAATGAAGTTGTTCAGTAAGTGGGCTTGCTTGAGGTTGGATTTGTGGCTGTACAAACAAACTTGTTGAATATTGTTTCATATCTTTCTGAAATGGTTGCAATACAAAACTTTGAATTTCATTACTGCTTGAGTACTCATTAAATCATTTGGCATAATCAAAATTGACAGTTACCAATTTAGTTCATTCAAATAATATGTGATTTTATAAAGGTAAACAATATTTTAACAGTGCCTATTCTATGTGATGTTTTGGTGTTGGCAGTTTCATGTTCCCTTTTATTTTAATTATTTTTGTTGGCATCTGTGTGCTATCTGTATAAGCTTTTTAAAAAAAAATTGAAATATTTTTGTTTCCTACAAATATAATTTTATCCTTGTTGTTCATATTTCACTATCAACTAATCTTTTGCCTTCTGAAAGATTGTTGAAACTATTTAAACATTTTATTATGTATGTATGTTTTATTTCCTTTATTGATACCAATAATTATCATTCTCCATTACTGTGATAAAGTTGTGTGTTTTATTTCAGGAAGTTATATTGCATAAAGAAGGTGGTTCCTTGGGATTTAGTATAATAGGAGGAACTGATCATTCTTGTACTCCTTTTGGTGCTAGCGAGCCTGGCATATTTATATCACATGTATGTTAACTACCACTTAGTGAATTCATTTACCTCAAATTGAAAACATAAAAGTGATGTCTAATTTGAAAATATATGTTTATCAAGTTGGTTCCTGATGGTATTGCTGCTCGCTCAGGAAAATTACAAATGGGGGATCGTATCCTGAAAGTAAATGGTGAAGATATAACAAAAGCAAGTCACAAGGAAGCTGTAATGATGTTGTTAAAGCCTGGAGATGAAATTAATTTGACAGTTCAACATGATCCTTTGCCTGATGGATTTCAGGTAAATTAAATCTGCAGTTATCTACCTTCCAATATAAATATAAAGTAGTTATGCTCATTGCTGATTATATTGATTTATAAATTAAAATACCACTTCTTAATTAGCTTATTACAGTATTATGAAAATGAAATATTATATAATACATGTAATGTATAAAAATGTTTGTGCATTTGTTATGCATACAAATTAAAAGCATGCAATAATTTCAATCTAACTTCGTACAGGTCTCTTGTGATCTGGGAACAAACACTGTGAAGGTTAAAGGGGTGGCATTTTAAAATGTGCAAAAGCAACCATATAAAACTATCAATTGAATAGTTTCTGTGTAACTGAAATCGATAGTGTCTAATTTCAACCTGCAATACCATGGAAAGGGATAGCCCTATTGATTAGGGTTTGTTATTAGTATGGTATTTGGTCCTAAGACTCTCCATGCTAACCTGTCCTGTGCTAAGCTTTCTCATTTCTGCATAACTTCCACATCCCACTTCTTCCCTAATCTGCTTAGAGTATTCTATACTTGCCTCCCTCCTCTGTTCATACTCCACACACTACCCTCTAATGCATATAAAAACTTTGTGAAAACAATTCAACTGGAGGTTGGTGTCACTTCTATTGTTTAGGAGTTCTCTGAGTTGAATACAGCTATACACTACGCAGTTATCTTTCAATATGGAGAATGGGTAGGAACGGTTTGATTATAAATAGCCATTGTTTTTCTCAAATCCAAATGTTTTCAGCATCTTTGAGATTAAACAGTAAAGTCAAATGTTGATCAACATATATAGCCTTTTCTAGGCTAATATTAACACATACCTGAAAAATGCAGGGCACATTGTTACATATTTGATAAAATTTTAAATTAAATTACAAGAAGTGAAATAATTTTATATTAGAACAATTATTCAGTTATTAACTTCATGCTGCTTTTTTATGGATTATAGTTTAATTGAGGCCTAAAATATGATAGACATGCACAAGCATTTTAAATTTGTTTATAATCTTACTCTTCCTAAGTGGTGAACGAACCATTCTTTTTTGGATGACAAATACATTCTTTTCAGGGTGAAAGACCCATTTCAATAGATAAAAGATAGAATTCTTCAAAGTTTCTTGAACAAAATGGATTTATTAAGTCTTTTTTTTTTATAACTGGACATTAGTATGTTTCTGTAGTGTATAATGTAATTGCTTTTTTTATATGAGATATGTTAAGTACTGTAAATATATTCCATTTAAATAAAGTAGGAAATATGACATAGTTTTAAGTCATTAAGAGGGTAGTAGTTTTAAATTTAATGTGCTTGGTCTAACTGGACCATTTGCAAATTGAAAGCATTCTTGTTCTTTTCTTTGTAACGTTCTTCATATAAAGTCAAGTTATGCCTCTCAAAGGCAGTGAAATGTTGACTATCAATTAGTTAGTAATCAGTATTCAGCTAAATAGTTTCTCGACTATAAAATTGTAAAATTTTAGAGAAGAAATTATCTAGTGAACTTTTGTCTATGCTATAATAACAATTATGAGAAGTTAGAATAAGACAGAAACAATAGTTCTGCATTCAGAACATTGCAAACACTATTTTTCTTCCAGGAAAGTGCTAAGAATTAGAGCATAGTGCAAAAGTCTGAATACTCCTTAATGAAATAGACCTACTAGGTTCAGATAAATTCCAGAGTCTCTTACTATCAGGCCTTCATCTTAGTCAGACATTTTAGTGCAACATTTGACAATACTCTGC
The DNA here is from genome assembly GCA_034510155.1 of Eucriotettix oculatus. Lineage (NCBI taxonomy): Eukaryota > Metazoa > Arthropoda > Insecta > Orthoptera > Tetrigidae > Eucriotettix > Eucriotettix oculatus. Next base: position 133,853,378 of record CM067377.1, read on the forward strand.
AAACAATTATTTTGAATGTTTCAAATTCTTATATTAATATTGTTATTTCCCGTGTTATTTATTAATACTATATTCAAGATGTCAACATATAATAATTTATATTGTTCACAATCACGATAATTTACTAAATGAATTAATTTTACAAGTATTAGACTTTCATGCATCATTTCTGTGTAAACTTAAATTTTTAAAAGGAACATATTCTTACCTGCATTTCTATTTTTTTTTAAATAAATATATAAGCAGCAACTAAATGTTTGACTGCACACTTCAGTTAAAATTTCCGGTTTTATTTTTCAAGCTGCTTGAAGTTGAATACTTGTCTTTTTGTGTAAGTAATACAGATCACATTTGTAAATCATATTTACCAAAATGTCGTTCAATTCCTTTATGTTTCATGTTTGTAGTTTATCAGTTCTAACTAATATTCTTTCAAACAGTTCTAAATATTCCAATCGCATCTATATTTCTAGTACAGCTCCAGGACTATCTTTTGAATCAGTCAGTTTATATTGCCCTTGATTTATATCCCCCCCACTTTTCATCATATTGATGCTGGACATGCATACTTACTTAACCCAGCTATCCCTTTCTTATTATAAATAAAATTTTGACTACTATCATTTTCACAAATTATTAGTCTAACTTACAAAGGCCATTGGAAAGTTTGCACAAATGGCCATTTGTAGATTGTGTGAATTGTCTCTGTTGGATAGCATATAATATCATACAATGTTGTTGTATTCAAGAGAAATTAACAAGACTTGTTGGATGAAAACTGGACATCAATGTGTGGAAGTTATAAAGTACTTCATTATAAAAGGCTTAACATAGATAAATGTAAGAGGAGGTTGATACTGCATTAAACATATCTTCACAATCATTTTGAATGACAAGAAAGCTGACATCTGCATTGATATGTGCATAGCAACTTTTATAACTGAATATTTATCATGTTTGTTTACTGTTGACTAGATATGAATTCATTATCATGCCCATAAGTGAAAGCAACAATACAAAAATGATAGAACAGCTCTAAAGAAGGTGAAAGTTACTATCACTTTTTTGTTGATTTTTTGTAGACTATTTGTAAAATAGGGAAAACAATTATGTAAGAATATTATACAGTATTCTTGGACCAATTGAAGCAATATGTTATGACCAAACTTCCACATTTAGTTATGTTTCACCATGATCTGCTTTCATGTCTTCTGTCTTCCACATTTCAAATGGCTTCCACTTTCCTATTCCCAAAATGGACATTAGTGGCATGCTGGACAAACAATTGCTTCAAATGAAAAAGTAGTAGTTGAGACAAATTACTATTTTCAATGGCCTAAATGTATTGAATTAAAATGTAAATTTGCAAAAAATATTTTTTTTTAACTATCTGTCATTGGTCACTTTCTGAACCAAAATTGCTCATCCAAGTTTCGCACCCATATAACGCCAGATTCGATACAAACATTTTTTGCAACAATATCCTAATATTCACACTTATATTACCTGTTAGTAAATCCCTCTTTTTTGCGAAGGCCTTCTTGCCTGTGCTATCCTACTCTTTATGTCAACTATACTTCTACCATCCCTAGTTATTACGCTTCCCAAGTAGCAGAATTCCTTCACTTCCGTCAAAATATTCCTTCCCATACTACTCTTCATTACCTTGGTTTTCCCTCTATTAATCATCATATTAAACTCTTTCTCCAGGACTACATCAATGTCATTTATTATGGTTTCCAAGTCTTCTTCTGATTCTCCTAATACTACAATATCGTCGGCCAAGCGTAAGGTTTTTATTTGTTCTCCTTGCAGTATGATTCCTTTTCCGTATTCTTAATCGCCTGTCATATATATAAGTTAAACAGCATGGGCGACAGACTGCATCCTTGTCTTACTTCTTTCTTGATTTCTGCTTTCTTTTCTTGGTCTTCTATTCTAATTACTGCTGCCTGTCTTCTGTAAAGGTTATGTATTAGCCTCCTTTCTCGATATTTTATTCTATTTGTTTTCAAAGTCCTTAATAGCGTGTTCCAGTTCACATTATCAAACACAATCTACAAATGGCATGAACATAGGCCGGTTTTTTCGTATCCTGTCTCCTAAAATTAGTTGCAAAGTCAATATAGCTTCTCTTGTCCCTATATTCTTCCTAAAACCAAACTGATCTTCTCCTAACGCGCATTCTATTTGACGTTCCATTCTCCTATATACTATTTTTGTTAATATTTTGCATGTATGGGATACTAAATATTGTTCTGTGCTGTTCGCATCAATCAGCCCCAGCCTTCTTCGGTATGGGTATAATTGTGTTTTTACTAAAATATTTTGTGATTCTTCCTGTTTCATATATTTCGCAAACTATCCTGACCAGCTATGATACTGCTTCTTCACCTAATATTCTTATCAACTCTGCTGGAATGTTATCATTTCCTGGCGCTTTACCATAACTCAGGTCTTTCAGCACCCTATCAAACTCTAACCTTAAAATTTTGTCCCCCAACTCTTTGTCATCCACCTCCTCTTCTTCTATTACTGACTGATCTAGACTTCCACCATGATACAGCTCTTTTAGATATTCCTTCCACCTTTCTTCTTTATCCATAATTGGCTTCCCATCCACTCTCCTGATGTTCTTGCTAATATTTTTCCTCTCGCCAAATGATTCTTTTATTTTCCTATAAGCTGCGTTTATTTTCCCTTTCACCATGAAATCTTCAAATGTTTTGCATTTCTCTTGGCATTTCTTTGGCTGATTTTCACTTCCTATCTATCTCATTCTTCAAGCGTCTGTACTGTTCTTTACCATATTCATCTCTCACTTTTTTATATTTACACCTTTCGTAAATAATTTTATTATTTCTTGTGTTATCTATGTTTTCCTATTGGATTGAGCTATTCTTCTGCTGCTCTAGTCATTTCTTCCTTTAAGAGTGCTAATTTCTCTTCTATATTGTTTCTTTCTCCTTTCTCTATTAATCTACTCCTCATAACTTCTTTGGAACTCTGAATCATGTCCTGTTGTTGCAGTTTTTCTATTTCCCATATTTTTGTTCTAATTCCTTTCTTGAGTTCCTTCATTTTCAGCCTGCATTTCATAACAAGCAGATTATGGTCAGAGTTTATATCTGCTCCTGGGTACGTCTTGCAGATTAGTACCTGATTCCTATACCTCTGTCTAACAATTATATAATCTAATTGGTACCTGCCTTTGTCCTCCGGCTTCTTCCATATGTATAGTCTTCTTTCATGATTCCTAAACCAGGTATTCATCACAACTAAACTGTGCTCCATGCAAAATTCTAATAGCCTAATTCTCCTACTGAAATTGTATATTCCTTTAAAAAAAAAATGCCAGTATGAACCGTCTCACTTTAACCATTTATTAGACTCAATGTATTTATGTATTATAATATTAAAATTTGTTTAGAAAAGTTCTACTGTTTCTATATCTAATTCAAGGTTAACAATATTCTGTTTATGGAGAACATTTCACTGGCCATAACCATTTAGATCACTTGATTTCCCATGTTAAAATTCTGTCCAAGTACTTGGCACGACTTTTGCAACATTGATATTGATACACTACTATTTTCACAGACTCTTATCTCCTAATTAGAAATATAATTTTGCTTCTGGATATTTTGATTTCAATTAAAGGTATTAAAAATATCAGAAGAAATAGAAATGAAAGAAATGCAGAGCACAGAGAAAAAACAATTCAAAGTATCTAAATATGTATGAGCAAACCTAGTTTTCATAAGAAATAACACCAGTTGTCTTGCAGGTAATCTCACACTTCTTCATTCTTTGGTCTATACTTTTTGTGTTCCCAATATCTCAGATTACATTCTTTATTGAAGGAGATAAATACAGTTCAATACTTTTCAAAATAGTTGTGGTTCTATATTCCTTCCTTCTCTTCTTTTGTGATACCCATTGACTGAAATATCCAATAAAATACCTATCAATTATTCATGATATATTATACTAGATCTTCTTCCTTTATAAGCAACCAAAGGTCAATAGCATGATTCATAGCACTGTTCACTCTTCTACAACCCCAAATATTCAGTTATTTAAAAAGTTACTCACTCCTTGAAACAGTTTTGTTTCAGTGAATGTGTATAGTTCTGATATTATATAAGATGTGACTGCTTTTAATAAACATAGCATGTTGCACAAGAAAAATTAACCCCTAATTTGTATATAGCAATTTGTTCATATTATTTTGATAATTAATAGCAGTTACATTCATATTCTACTTTATTATAGGAGCTGAAAATTGTGAAAGAAGATGGTGAAAAGCTTGGAATGCATATTAAGGGTGGTCTAAGAGGTCATAGAGGAAACCCATTGGACCGGTTAGATGAAGGTGTTTTTATTTCCAAAATTAATTCAGGTGGTGCTGCTCGGAGAGATGGCAGACTCAAGGTATGATAAACCTGATCAAGATTGTGTAGTTAGGTTTTCTGTGATAATCAAGTGAATCATTATTATTCACCTCCAGATCCCAAGAGCATATTATACTTTTGTTGAATGCACATACAAGTTCTCTCTGGAAGAAGCGCATGAAATATTTGTATGACATTAACTTTTATTAAGTACTATAATTATAAATTTCTTTCCTAAATAACTTGTATTACAAAGTTTAATGGCAAATTTACAAAATATTTTCAGTTAACAACTGGGAAAATTCATTGATTAAACACATGTTTATTTTATTTTTTATGTTGATAGAGCGCAGACTTATACAGTGTAGAGTATTCATAAAATCTTCTTGGGCTTCTATCCAAGTCACTTTATTGTCAAAACACATGGCTGTCCTAGCCACCATCTTCAGGCGTATCCACTAATTGGATCCAAGTGGAATCGGATAACGAGAACTGTAAAATGTCCACAAATCAGCACTTCACCTGAAGACAATGACTATGATAGTCCTGAAACATTGTGTTTTGATAAAGAAGTGACCCAGCTGGATTTGTTGGAAAATTTTATTCATTTTGTTACATTGTTTGTGCACCATCCACCAAATGATGGTGAATTTGGCCAAAACATTGTGTTTAAGCAATGAATTTATCCATTTGATTAATGGAGAATCTTTTATAAAATCAATACACCAGTAAAGCATATATTTTTTGTTTTAATGGCAATGTTGGCTTCATATCAACTCTGATGTGAAATACCCTATCATTATATTGTGTATATCAGCTGACACTATTTACCAATTTATTGGTATGTATGTGTTTTGCATACAAATTGAAAAGTGTGGTAGAGTATTTCAACCAAACTAGCCAAACATGTTTGTTACAACCAGGAAAAAAACACTGTGGCATAAGGCATGACTATAACCATTTGGGGTGCAGGTGATTAATAAATAGTTTTTGAGGTTACTGATATAGAGTTGTTCTCACTTTTATCAGTGTCTAATGGAAATGCATAACAGCATTGGAGGGGAGAAACCCTAGGGTTGGGGTGAAGAGAAGTAATATGAAAAGAACTGAAATAACTCTGGTGTTATGAAAGCCATTGCCTATAATTCTAATATTTGTCACATTGCTTTACTTGAAACTCAGCCCCCGGAAATTAATATTTAGTTCTTGGCTTGTTTGCTGCATTTAATGCTAGTTCCCATTATGCTGATTAATTTGACATTCAGCCCACTTTGCATGGGGCCACAGGTAGTATGGACTCTTATAGAACAGTAATACCTCTGATTAAAATTAAGTTCAGGTCATTCAGAATTTGGGAATAATGGTCCCCATATGCTGGGAGAAAATCCTCAAGGTTAAGTCCTGAAGGATTTACTCAACTGAACCCTCTCTCTCACACACACACATGCAGGAAATACTCTAGGATATCCTTGAGGATTTCCAGAAGTACCACAACTTAGACTTGTAAACAGTGTCAACAAATGCTCCTGATTTCATCAACTAGAATTTTTAAATTTCTCTTTTGCAAACTCTTATTAAATTATTAATTGTCTTAACAACATCCTCTTCTGGGGCATTCTGGTTATGGTTTTTCATTTTATCTAATAGCTTTGTGTGGCCAGCTGACTGCTTATCAATCCTCAAAACGGACTGTTTTAACTTGATAAAAGTATACTGTTTATCTCGGGGTCACTCGGCCACCAGAACCTTGGTGAAACTGGAATTGTGATGTATAGGTCAGATTTACATTTCAAGGGCAAACATGTCTGTACTCCTTAAATGCCTTTTTAAAAATACCATCTATAGTTTTTAACTTGTCATAAAGTTTGTTCTTCAGATAAGTCTACTTCTGTACAATAATAATTTTGTTAAATTCATGGGAAAATATAAATTTATATGTTTCCTTGAATTTGTAATTAAAATTGTTATATTTTTAGGTTGGAATGCGATTGTTGGAAGTGAACGGTACCTCATTACTGGGTGCCTCCCATCAAGAAGCGGTGAACATACTCAGGAGTTGTGGTAGTGAAATCACAATGGTGGTATGTAAAGGTAAGAATTTATATATTTCTGTTTAGTACTCCACTGATTATTTGTAGTTTTGACATGGTTTCATTATTTAGGATATGATAAAGCTGAAGTTGAGAGACTTCTTGCTGAAGGAAAGCTGACACGTGACTCTAAATCAGTATCACACAGCGTTTCTAGCCTTGATAGGGATGATGATGACACGGCAACCATTCGACAGGTGAGTCCATTATAAAAGCTTCTTTGTAGTTCTTATTGCTGGTAATAAAATATCTAGGCATTCTGGGCTTGATCCGTTAATCATCTCATATGATACTTTATATTTAATATTGGTTATGAGACTGATTAATCATACAGGTTTCAAAGTTGGATATCACATTCACATTCCTTTTAATAAGAAAGTTTAATTAATTTAGACATTCCCCTGCTGTTACTTCATTGTAATCCAAATTTCTCCTAATAGAAATTGCATTTAATTATCCGTATTAACACAACACATTTCCATATACTGTTTAGAATTACAATAAATCAGGTTTAATTCCATTCTCAGGAGCATGAAATGAAGCAAGAACTTGTGGAATGGGAGAAAGAAGAAACTGAAAGAAAGAAACAAGAATTAGCACTACTTAGAGGGCATGATGAGCTTGTTTGTGTGGATGATGTAAGAGAGAAATCTACCCCTGAAATAGTAAGTTTGTATTATTGAGATTTTTGACAAATCTCGGTTATTTCCAACTGTCATATAGTTACAAAATTGATTTATGTTTAAGGGGCTTGCAAATTTAAACACTCAAGTTATCCTTGCATGTATATTTTCTCTTTTTACTCCCACCGTAGTGTGTGGCTTGCAGCCATTAAAACTGCAAACCATGTGTCTTAGACATTGAACCATCCCAGAACTGTGTTGACATTACATCAGGATGGTGCCTCTTCTTCACCTGATAGGCCTTCCTTTTTTTAGACTACAGTATCATTCAGTGTTGTCCAGGTTTGCTTTCTTTCATCTCAAAATTAGCTCTGCATATAAAGAAATTTTTGCCAGTTGGCCTGGCTTACTAACATCTTTGTGACTATGTTCTCGGGCGTAATGTGACTGTGCTCATTCTCCTACATCTGTTTGTCCAATGCCCATATATTGCAGTGTAAAAAGTGTGGTGGATATCATCCTTTTCTTTGCAGAAGATGCAAATTGGGCTCTTTCCCCAATCCTGGACAATAGTTTTGTCATGTAGGTCTACATGAGGTGGTTGAACCCATTTTTCTATTCAGGGTATTAGCCTCTTCATCAATATTGCATCTTTGACCTCTACCTATTGGCTCTGTTGGGCATCCATTCATTTGTTTCAGGTCGCTTGCTTAGCTGCTTCATTGCCCATTGCCTCCTTGTTGCGCCAAGCTTCTTGGTGCTTTAGAGCAAGCAGGTCGATGGAAGTGGTTCCATCGATCACTAGCACTGCCACTTTGAAACAGTGTGGATATGCCCCCATTCCATGAATTCTTCCTAGTCTCATTTGACAGCATGCCTTCTGTAGAGCTTCTGCCCATGTTTCTGCACCATATAGCAGGATGGATTTCATTGTGGACATTAGTAAACACCAATTGCTAGGTAGGAGGCCCTTCACATTTGTCATTAGTCTACTTGGTGCATTGGTCGTGACACTAACCTTATATGGTTTCAGAAATTAAGCCTTTTATCAATGGAAACTCCCAAGTATTTCACTGTTGTTTGTCTCTACAACGGTGTTGCCTATTTGCTGGCATGATTGCGTTTATCTGCTTTCTTATGTTCATGACAATGGGTGACCACACACAAGCAGATATCATTGGCCGCCCATTCGCCGGATTAGAGCACAGATATTTGTCTGAATGATCAAATCTTCATTACATCTTCACGTACAGATCAGATCTGAACAATTAACAGTCGTAAAGTGCTGAAAATCCTCCAGATTCATATTTACATGCCTGTTTGACAATTTTTTTTATTTTAGCATAATAGAAGTTTTATACTGTCAGTTGTTGGATACATGGTTTTAAATGAGCCAGAATCAATTATGATAATTGGAAAATATAATATACTTTGATTATATTTTTATAATTTGATGAGCAACTTTTTTTCAGCTGCAATGGTGACAATTACAAATTATCCCTCTATTAACAAAATGAATAAATTATTTTTACACATATCTTTGCTAATAAAAGTTTCTGGAATACAGATAATGCCAAGAATATAAAGCCAAAAATACATCAATGCTTTCCACTCATATTTAAAAATACATTACAAACCATTCTCTCTTTAATTGATTGACTCCTGATATGTCTCAATTAAATACACAAATTTATCATTACACTTTTTACATATTACCTTTTTAATTTATTTATTTTGGGCTGAGAAGGATAGAGGTACTTAGATTACTTAGTAAACTTCAATTGAATTTCAAGTATTTATTACAATTAAATATGAAACTTATTAGTATTTACAGCCATTAAAAGACTCAGTATGTGTAGAATATTTTTTATTCACCTGCTAACTTACCCCTTGTAATTCATTAGCAAATTACATTGAAATTTAATTCATTAATCAGAAAATACTTGTAATTTACCTTTATTACATCTTTTTTTATGAAACACTTCTCATGATCTTGTGGAATAAAATATTTGTATTGTAATAAATAATCATTTGAAGAGATTGTTATGGCCAATGAGTATAAGTATAAAATCATATTCCTATAGAGAAGCACAAGCTTAAAGGATGTGGAACAAGTCAGAGATTTTACATAGGTTGCTTTATTAATATTAAAATATACTGTAACTATTCATTAATTTTTAACTTATAATAAGATTTTCTTAAGTTCTATACAGAAGACATACAATTTGTACCTTATATATAAAATTGATAAATATTTTTACATCCTATACTAAAAAATTAGTGTTCTAATAATGTTCTTTCATAATTATAAATATCTACCCTATGATTATGATACATTCAGCTCCATAAATTGATGAGACAATTCCCTTCCAATTGTGATTTCCAATGCTACCATTGTTGTAGTTTCTTTGTCAGGATTAAATTTTTTTTTGAAGTTTTAACAGTAATTTTGTAACAAGAATCGATAATAGAAACACCTAGAAAAATGTGCTAGTGGAAGAAATCATTTCAGCCCCAACATTCAAACAATCCATGTACTTACAGGGATACTTGTTTAGAAGTTTTGAGAGAATAACATGTATGTCATGTATATGAATGCCATTGATTTCTGTTTTTACATTCATAATACTCAAGTAAATATTATACTAATAATTTCTAATTTTGTTAGAGAGAAATAATACATTATCAACAGACTGTTGTTCTCATTTAAAAGCTGTTGGGGATTCGAAGGTAACTTAATTTTAATCACATGGCTACACACAACTGCACACTCCAAAGTTCACCCGACGACTGATTAGCTTTTAACTTTTTCCACTATATGGTGCTGTCCACTCTACAATTCCCCCCTCTGG